>BSBK01006147.1:12500-497500 GCA_027943335.1 Chamaecyparis obtusa | reverse complement strand
AAATTAAGAAAGTGAATGGGGAATGAGACTTCAATTGAGGTGAAGTTTTTTTTATGGGTTTACTTGTAAGTATCTTATGGTGAAGCTACAAGAAGAAGGTTGACACCTTCTACTATAGGAGTTATTACCTTTTTCATTGTTGGGTCGGCTTCTTGAAATTATTGCAGGAACTCTTCTTTGGTTTGTGGTTGATAGTATAGACGGTCTATGGCCATTGAATAGCAATTTGAAATGTACTAGATCAATTGTTGTTATTTGAACTCCACCATTTTCAAAGACATGAGTTATCTCATATGGTCCTAGCCATCTTGTTTGTAGTTTGCCTTGTGTTTCTTGATATCTTGAATCAAACAATAGTACCCAGTCACCTACTTTGAACTATTTTTTCTTGATGTGGGAGTCATGTCATTTATCTCCTTGTTTTTGGACTATCTCCATGAGCTTCAATGCAGATTTCCTCATCTCATCCAAAGAGTTGAGATGTAGTAAGCGTTTACACTGTGCTATAGGAAGATCAATGTTCAACTTCAAAGCAGTCCTCAATGTTTTATGTTCAAATTCAATTGGGAGCATGGCTTCTTTTCCATATATTAGTTCAAATGGAGTCAGTCCAGATGTTGTTTTCCATGTGGTTCTATATGATCATATTTCTTCTGATAGACGACTGCTCCAGTCTTAGGGTTGAGTTGAACTATTTTTGTGAGGATTGCTTCAATTTATCTATTGGTGACTTCTTCTTGACCATTGGCTTGTGGATGGTAGGGACTGGATTTACTATGTTTTATGTTGTATTCATTCATGAGGATTTTTATGATATTTGATGTGAATTGTGCTTCCTGATCAGTCACTAGATCCCTTGGTACACCATAGCGAGTGAATATTTCTTCATACAAGAATTGTGATTCTTTGTTGTCACATGCATCCTTTATTTCCTTCACTTCTACCCATTTTGTTACATAATTTGTGCATACCAAAATGTATGATTTTACATTAGATGGAGGTATAGGACCAATAAAATCAATGCCCCATTTTTCAAATGGTGTAACAACCACTTCTGGATGTAGATGCATTTCATTTGAATTTGTAGGACGACCCATCCTTTGGCATTTGTCACATTTTCTATTATAATTGGCTGCATCTTTGTGAAGTGTTGGTCAATAGTAGCATGTTGTCAATACTTTCATTGTTGTCCTCTTTGCTGCAAAGTGTCCTCCATAGGGTTCATTATGGAAAGCATGCAATATGTCGTAGGTTTCATCTTCACGTACACATCTTCTCATGACTTGGTCTGGGCCAGTCTAAAACAATGTGTTGTCAATCCATGAATACTGAAAGCTCTTCTCAACTAGTGATTTCTTGTCCTTAGGAGAGAAGTATATATGCATCTTGTCAGCTACAAGGTAATTGGATATATTAGCATACCATGGACTCTTGATAGCAATGTGGAACGGATGCTCATTTGGAAATGTGTCATCTATCAATGAGTTATCTATATTGTCATGTTGTAGTCTGGACAAATAGTCTGCTACTACATTTACTTTTCATAGCTTGTCTTCTATTGTTAGATCAAATTCCTATAATAGAAGAAGCCATCTTGCTACCTACCTGAAATGGAAGTTTTATTCATAAGATATTTTATTGTAGCATGGTCAATATGAACATGTATTGGATACCCTGTTACATAGTGGTGGAACTTTTTTGGAGCATAGACAACTACCAGTAGTTATTTTTCTGTGATTGTGTAGTTTAACTCTAGACCATGTAGACTTTTGCTGATATAATAAATAGCATTTTCAAGTTTATCAAACTTCTATCCTAGAACAAAGCCTATTGCATAGTCAGAGGCATTAGTATGTATATGAAATGGTAAAGTCCAATCAGGGCCTTTTAGTACTGGTGCTTTTGTAAGAAGGTTTTTAAGCTGCAAGAATGACTCTTCACAAGCTGGGGTCCATGTGAATTTGGCCTCTTTTGTAAGAAAAGTATATAGTGGACTGGCTATTTGACTAAAGTTTTGAATGAAACATCTGTAATATCCAACATGTCCTAAAAATGATCTAACATCTTTTTGCTGAATAGGTGTAGGTAATGTTAGGATTACCTCTATTTTTGTAGGATCCACTTGTATTCCAGCTTCTGAGATGAAATTCCCTAGTGCAACTCCTTCTTGCATCATCATGAAATATTTCTCATTATTGAGAGACAGGTTGTGTTCTTTACATCTAATCAAAAATTTCTCCAGATTCTTCAAAGATTCTTCAAATGTGACTCCAAATGTGGTGAAGTCATCCATATAAATCTCCATGCAGCCATGTGAGATGTCAGCAAAAATGCTGATCACAACCCTCTAAAATGTCGTAGGTGCATTACATAGACCAAATGGTAGAAAAAAATATGCATATGTTCCCCAAGGACATGTGAATGTTTTCTTTTCTTGATCCTCAGGTGCAATGCTAATCTAATTGTAGCCACTATATCCATCAAGAAATGAGAAGTACTTTTTACCTGCAAATGTATCTAGAACTTGATCAATAAATGGCAATGGAAAATGGTCTTTCTTTGTTGGTTTATTGAGCTCTCTATAATCTACACATATTCTCCATTTACCCCCTTTCTTAGCTACTATTAAAAGAGGTGAAACCCATTTACTATCTAAGATTGGACATATGAAACCAATATTTAGTAGTTAATGTAGCTCAGTTTTTACAATTTCTCTGAGGGCTAGGTTGATTCTTCTCTAACACTGACAAAGTGGTAGACTGCCTTCATTAATGTAAATCCTATGAGTACAAAGTTTTGGACTTAATCCTTTCATATCTCTATAGTCCCAAGCAAAAGCCTTTTCATGTTTACATAGGAGTTGTGTTAACAATTTTAATTGTTGCTATGATAGTTTATTGTTAACATGAAGGTTGTGGCTAGGTGAGAGTTCTACAATATTTGTTATCTCTAGCATTGATGCTTCTGATATAGGGCTGATTGATATCTCACAAGGTAATAATTGATGGATGATTTCAGGTTCTGTTGGTAAGACATAAATTTCATAAGTAGTCAATTGCAGAATTGAACTCTGAGAAATATCTTTTGTTGTAACACAATCATTCATAAGGATACACTGAAGGACATCACCATCTTCTTGCAATTCCAAAAAATATTTTCTATGTAGCATCATCAATTGATAAACATATTTTATTTCTTCTTCCTCATCTCCCAAGTTTGGCCAAATAGGATTGCTCAAATCTGCTTATGGTTAGGATGGAGGATATAAGGCTAACTTCTTGATGGTTTGGACATCAGAGATGGTCATATTTCTTGATCTACAACTAATATTAGCATCTTTTTTTGCTAACCATGGTCTTCCAAGGATGACTGGATAACTAACAAGGGTTACTTTAGGTGACAGTATCATAAAGTCAACAGGGTTCCTAGGAATCTAATGTGACTACTATATGTTCGATTATGCCATCTAGGGTGACAATAGAACTGTTTGCAAGTTTTAAAACTATTGGAGTTGTCCTTAATCCCTCTATACTCAACCTATGCATAGTATCCTTGGTCATGATATTTATAACAACACCTAAGTCTATCAAAAGCATTCTTCATTGACTAGCCATTAATTATTACATCAACAACTAGGCTTCCTAGATTAGAGTACTTAGGAATCACTATGTTTCCCAACATTATATCAACCAATTGACCTATAACATGCACTATTTGGGGATCCTTTTTCTTTCTTCCAGGTTTCTTAAGACATGCTTCTTTAATGGTTTTTCCATAGAGAGGAACATCTTTAATAGCCTAAAATAGTGGGATTTGAATATGCATATTCTTTAATTGGTCAAGGATATCAAATGGTGCTTCTTCTTGGAGTATAGGTTTGTCCATCCTAAGTCTCTAAGGAAAAGGAAGATTAGCTAGGATTTGAGCATCATTTTGGCTTGGCATCTTAGTTGGTAAGGCTGTATTTGGAAAAGTAACTTCTGGCTGTGGTTGTTAGAATAATTGAGAGGGGGGGGGGGGGGGTGAATTAGTTAGATTAGTTATCCTACACTTCCAAATACAAAGATGTACCTTATCAAATAATTCCAACAAATTATGCAACTTGGTAACATAAAATATCAATCTGTATGTTCACTTTATCAATTACCAGAAAATAACTAACTGTGATTACCGACCAAATCAATTATGTAGTATGTAAAGTATGATAGAAAAAAAATCAAATAACACATAGTTCACAATGATTTAACATGGAAACCCTGTTAAGGGAAAAACTACCTGGGACCAATAACCCAAAATAATTCACTCTTCTGAAGTGAGCTCGATGAAGAGCCAACCCTGTTAAAGGTTACAAACACATTGTTAGGTGTGACCTGGTTAGAGGATTTAACACTAAAATTTAACTTTTGACCAACATTCACTATGGGGTCAACAAGATAACAATGTACATTCTTTGAATGACATAGGGCAGAATATAAGACTATTAAGTCCACTTGGTTAAGAGATTTTCTAAATCAATGGTTAAATTGATATAGTATGATCTGATTCAAATACAACTCAATTGTAGATATTCAGATCTATGCTAAGCCCATAAAAATCCTCTGATCATTAATCAAATTCACTTCTTCAATATTCATCAACTTACTGTCACTCGGTAAATGGTTCTCTGACGCTCGGTTAACTTTATAGTTCAATTCTTTCAATAACTAGTCTGATCAGGCATGCATGAATAAAGTCTTCATGCAATTTCTCTGTAGTCTTCTTCTTCTGACATGTTTCAATAATGAAACTCATATCTCTTATATAGACAAGTAAACTATTTTCATATCAGCCATTAAATTTTTCCGCTTAATCTCCTTCGTCCATTTTGCCTCTTAAACCTTCATTAGCAGATGTGTCATTAACACGTTTCAATCTCATTCTTTAGATCTTCTCTAAATTTTGTTAGCCATGGATCTCATAACAAACTTAATCCTTAATCCCAAAATCATAACAATTCTAGCTCATCAATTTCAATCGGTTGTTCTTTGCATTTAATGTTTTCATCCAGCATCGGTGATAACTAGTTAAACTCACTCAGTTACTACTGTCCATCGGTATACATTGCACTAGCTCAGTGTATACAAAAATATTCAATTACCGACCACATTGTCTTGTTCAATTTCAAATATCTTCTTCAAAATATATTAATGTAACATGCTCAAGTCAACAATATAAAGCCATAGAACCATCAATAAGTTACCCAATGTTTACCTTATCCTTATCTATCATATCCATCTTTTCACATGTAGATATCTCAATTCTTCATCTTTTCTTCCTCTAATAGACATTCAGATGTTTGTAAGTAACATGATAAGTACTGCCAAGACTAGTTGACATCAATGATAACATATTGACTAATTTAATCATCTTACATATGATTTTAGTACTCAGTGATCTCTAATCACTATTTCTTCAGTTCATTCAGATATTAAATTTGTAGTTCATTAATCTCTCCATTTGGCATTGATGGCAACACAAGCAATATGAAAATATGCCAAACACATACCAAACATGTATTCTACAACTATGCAAGTAAAATGTTGTAGCTCGATAAGCATTTAATATGTTTAATCACTACAAAACATAACAACATTACAAGTACAGACTCTCCTTGTAGATTTGATCTTTACAGCTCTTAGATTCCCTTTGTTCTCAGCAACAAATATTCAAGTCTCTCCCTTTTTGTGTGTTCTCAGTAACTGATTTTCCATATTCATTCTCTCTCCCTATTTTTTCATATTCATTTTCTCTCCCTTTGACAACAATGCCAAAGAAAATATACAAATAGCTCTACAACAACCAAGTATTCTCTATTATCCAATTCATATCATGTACCTTCAATGTATAGATAAACAAATTTTTATTCCAGCTTCTACAATCTTTCACAACCTTAGATAGAATCCAAAGTGTGAGCTATATGCATCAACATGAATGATCTTTTGATAAGTGTAGGGTGATGCAACCTCTAGATCACCTTAGTGACCGGTAGACAGGGGACATACCCCAAGTCTAGTTCTCAAATATTCAAATGTGTCCTTCGGTAATGGTTTAGTAAAGATGTCAGCAAGTTGTTCCTTAGATGTTACAAATTCTAGTCGTAGTTTCTTCTCCTGAACTTGTTCCCTTAAGTAGTGATACTTAATAGATATATGCTTTGTCTTTGAATGCATCACAAGATCCTTAGAAATATTTATAACACTGGTGTTGTCACAATATATAATCACCGGGTCAGTAATTACCTCATTCATTCCTTCCAACACTTGTTTGATCCAAGCTATATTTGAACAATTTTTAGAAGCAACATACTCTGCTTTAGTAGTGGACTGAGAAATGCATGCTTGTTTCTTGCTAATCCAAGTCACAAGCCTTTCCCCTAAAAAGAATGCTTGCTCCATCGGTTGTGCTCTTCTAGTCATCTATGTTTCCAGCCCAATCTGCATCTATGTAAACTTTCAGTTCAAATTTCCCTTCCAATGTGTACCATAATCCATAGTCCTTTATTTTCTTCAGGTATCTCAAGATTCTCTTTACCTCAACCATGTGTGAATCTTTAGGATTGGCACAAAATCTTGCCACAATCCCCACTACATGTGCAATATCAAGCCTACTATGTACAACATACATCAGTTTACCAATCATAGATTGGTACAGAGTTTGATTTACCTCGATAGATTCATTATCCTTTGTCAATTTACAACCAGTCACCATTGGTGTTCCCATAGGTTTAGCATCTTTCATGCCAAAAGTTTTCAATACTTTTTTAATGTATTTTGATTGTGTGATGAAAATCCCATCTTTCTGTTGTATAATCTGCAAACCTAGAAATAATTTAATCTCTCCAAACATAGACATCTCAAATTCCTTTCTCATTTCATCAGCAAAGGATTTGCAAATCTGATCTTGTCCACCAAAGATTATATCATCAACAAATATTATAGCAATCAAAATATTATCATCAAAATCTCCTTTCATATACATATTACTATTTTCACTGGTTCTTATAAAGCCAATACTTATAAGATAAGCATGTAATCTTTCATACCATGCCCTCATTTCTTTCTTCAGTCCATATAAAGCTTTGTGCAGTCTACATACCATGTCTTTCTTATTCGGATCAACAAAATCTTGAGGTTGTTCAATGTAGACCTCCTCCTCAAGAATTCCATTTATAAATGTTGATTTCACATCTATTTGATATACCTTAAATCCCTTATGTGCAGCATAGGGAAGAAAAATTTGAACTCCTTCCAATCTAGCAACAGGTGTAAAGGTTTCACCATAATCAATACCTTCTTCTTGTGCATATCCTTTACAAACAAGTCTTGCCTTATTCCTTGTAACTTCTCCATTCTCATTCAACTTATTCCTAAAAATCCACTTAGTAACAATAACATTTTTATCTTTTTGTCTAGGAACTAAGGTCCATGTCTTATTCTTTTCAATTTGTTTAATCTCCTCATTCATAGCATTTATCCATTCCTCATTTTCAAGAGCATCCCTAACAGTCTTTAGTTCAAACTCACAAAATAAGCATGTGTTATGTCTTAACTTAATTCTTGTCAACATGCCATCTTGCTTATCTCCAATGATTTGGTTCTCAAGATGGTGTCTTCTAACAAATCTTGCTAGAACTTGATCTCTCCTCTGTTCTTCATTTTGTTCAGGTACAATTTCTTTCTCGGTAGCTTCTTCCTAATTCTCGGTGTCCATTTGCTGATTCTCGGTAGCATTTTCCCGATGCTTGGTAGACCCATCCTGTGGCTTTGATAGATACTCTGGATCTTCAACATAAGTGAACCTACCATAGTCTTCTAGCTCCTTCATGCTTTCTACATCATTCTTGTCAGCAAACTCATCAACTTTTACATTAGCACTTTCTATCATCTTATTAGTAACTTTGTTCAAACATTTATAATCTTTACTCTTAGTAGAATATCCTAAGAATATTCCTTCATCACCTTTAGAGTCAAATTTTCCATTCCTATCATCTTTCAGAATATAACACTTGCTACCAAAAATTCTAAAATAACTTACGCTCAGTGTGTAACCAAACCATAACTCGTAAGGTGTCTTGTTTGTGTCTTTCTTTAGTTGAACTTAGTTCAGGACATATATAGCTGTGCTAATTGCCTCTCTCCAGTGCATTTTTGCAACATTCTTGTCAATCATCAGTGTCCTAGCATAATCAACAATAGATTTGTTTCTCCTTTCAACAATTCCATTCTGCTGTGGTGTTCTAGGTGTAGAAACCTATCTTTTTATACCATGCTCATTAAAAAAGTTAGTGAATTCATCATAAACAAAATCACCTCCTCTATCAGACCTTAAGCATTTCAATTCTTTTCCAGTTTCTTTTTCTACTTTAGCCTTATACCATTTAAATAGTTTGAATGCCTCAGATTTTTATCTTAAGAACATAACTGTCATCAATCTAGTATAGTTATCAATAAACAAAATAAAGTATCTATCTCCATAGTAGCTCTAAGTTCTCATGGGACCACATAAGTCAGTGTGAACCAACTCCAAAATACCCTTAGATGAGTAGTCCTTACTTTTAAAACTAGATTTTGTCATCTTCCCTTTCTGACATTGATGACACATAACATGATTAGGTTTGGTTAGGCTAGGTAATCCCCTAACTTTTCTCTTTTTATAGATCTTAATCATGTTATCAAAATTTACATGACATAACCTCTTATACAATAACCATGCATCTTCATTTTTCACCAGCAAACAAGAAGTCTCAACATTATCAAGATAAAATAAATTACCTTTTGATTGTCCTCCTATTTTGACAAGCTTTCCATTTTCATCATAGATCTTTACCTTCTTGCTTTCAAATGCCACTCAGTGACCTGAGTTATTAAGCTGTGCCACACTCAACAAATTGTAATTTAGTCCTTTTACCCAGTATGCATTATCACATCTAATTCTATCATTCAACAGAATAGATCCTTTTCCTTTAATCATGCAAGGTGTGTCATTTCTCATTTTTACTGATCCTCTATTATAATGCTCAAGATGATCAAAATTATCTTCATCACCAGTCTTGTGATGTGTACAACCACTATCAATGATCCAAGTATCATTTTTACTAACTTTAGAAATGAGTGCTATTTCTACATACCTTTCCTCCTCTTCAGAATCATCTTTCATTGCAACAAACACTACCTCTATATCATCATCAGTGTCGATGTCAGTGTCATCTTCTTCAAAAAGATAGCTTTCCTTTTTGCCCTTATATTTGTGATCTCGGTTGTCTCTTTTGTAGTGTCAGTAACCTCTATTGTTCCTTCTTCCATAGATTCCATCACTAGATTGGTCTCTATCTTTATCTTCCTCTTTCCTATTGGGAAATCTAGCAACAATATGGCCAACTTCTTTACAATTAAAACAAGATAAAGGTAACTTTCCATTATATCTACCTTTACCTTTCTGCTGTTTTCGGACCATAAGAGCTTCAAGTTCATCAAACTCATCATCACTATTACTATCACTTTTATTCCTTATATTATGCTTACTGCTAGATTTACCAATCTTCAGAGAAGACATAAAAGAAGACTCAACACTTGGTACCACACTATTATGAAAATTGTTCAGCTCAAAAGTTGTTAATTTTCTAATCAGACTATCAAGAGTAAGAGTGCTATTAGATGTAGACCTCATTTCATGAATAGAAAATATTCTGATTGTATATGCAGGCAATAAGGTTCTTAGTATCTTACTTACCATTGTATCTTCATCAATGATACCACCAGCTCCTCGGATAGCATTGACTACCTCTTTGATTCAGTTTAAATACTGTGTAATATTCTCTCCTTCCTTCATTTTTATATCATCAAATCTATCTCTCAAGATTTTAGCTCTAGATTTCATCACATTTTCATCACCACCATAGACTAGAGCAAGTTTATCCCACATTTTCTTTGTTGTAGTGCAATCCTTGAGATCCTCAAATTCAACATCAGATAGAGCAACAATAATCTCTATCATAGTAATATTATGTTCATGTCGATCTCTCAATTGATCAAGAGTCAAAGGTCCAACCGTCAGTTATAGGTAGCCATGGTCCAGTAAATGTAAGACAAAATCTCTGATTCCAGATATGTGAAGTCTTATCTGGCTTTGCCATATAGTAAAACTGTCCTTATTCAGCTTCAACACTTCCCTCTTATACATCTTGTAATCTTTCTACTCAAGTACTTAAAACTTTGTTCCAATCAACTAATGCACTCTGATACCAATTGTTAGAATAATTGAGAGGGGGGGTGAATTAGTTAGATCAATTATCCTACAGTCCCAAATACAAAGATGTACCTTATCAAATAATTCCAACAAATTATGCAGCTCGGTAACATAAAATATCAATATGTCTGTTCACTTTACTGATTACTAGAAAATAACTAACTGTGATTACCCACCAAATCAATTATGTAGTATGTAAAGTATGATAGAAAAAAATCATCACAAATAACACAAAACATAATGATTTAACATAGAAACCCTGTTAAGGGAAAAACCACCTAGGACCAGTAACCCAAAATAATTCACTCTTCTGAAGTGAGCTTGGTGAAGAGCCAACCCTGTTAAAGGTTACAAACACATTGTTAGGCGTGACCTGGTTAGAGGATTTAACACTAACAGTTAACTTTTGACCAGCATTCACTATGGGGTCAACAAGATAACAATATACATTCTCTGAATGACATAGGGTAGAATATAAGACTGTTAAGTTCACTCAGTTAAGAGATTTTTTGAATCAATGCTTAAACTGATATAGTATGATCTGATTCAAATACAACTCAATTACAGATATTTAGATCTATGCTAAGCCCATACAAATCCTCTAATCATTAATCAAATTCACTTCTTCAATATTCATCAACTTGTTGTGACTCGGTAAAGGGTTCTTTGACGCTCGGTTAACTTTGCAATTCAGTTCTTTCAATAACTAGTCTGATCAGGCATGCATGAATAAAGTCTTCACACAATTTCTCTACAGTCTTCTTCTTCTGGCATGTTTCAATAATGAAACTCATATCTCTTATATAGACAAGTAAACCATTTTCATATCAGCCATTAGATTTTTCCACTTAATCTCCTTCGTCCATTTTGCCTCTTAAACCTTCATCAATAGGTGTGTCATTAACACGTTTCAATCTCATCCTTTACATCTTCTCCAAATTTTGTCAGCCGTGGATCTCATAACAAAATTAATCCTTAATCTTGAAATCATAATAATTCCAACTCATCAATTTCAGTCAGCTATTCTTTGTATTTAATGTTTTCATCCAGTATCGGTGATAACTAGTTAAACTAGCTCGGTTAATACCGTCCGTCGGTATACACTACACTGGCTCGGTGTATACAAAAATCTTCAATTACCAACTACATTGCCTTGTTCAATTTAAAATCTCTTCTTCAAAATAGATTAATGTAACATGCTCAAGTCAACAATATGAAGCCATAGACTCATCAATAAGTTACCCAATGTTTACCTTATCCTTATCTATCATACCATCTTTTCACATGTAGATATCTCAGTTCTTCATCTTTTCTTCCTCTAATAGATGTTTAGATGTTTTTGACTAACATGATAAGTACTGTCAAGACTAGTTGACATCAATGACAACATATTGAGTGATTTAATCATCTTACATATCATTTTAGTACTCGGTGATCTCTAATCACTGTTTCTTCAGTTCATTTAGATATTCAATTAGTTGTAGTTCATCAGTGGTGTTGATGCTACAAGAGTGTCTGGTACTTTTTTTATAACATGAGGTTCTAGTGCTGGTAGAGTAGTGCCAGATCTCAAGTGAATGTTAGTTATGTCCAATGCATAAGCAGGGTACTGTTGAGCTTTGATAGTGTAGAATGACTGTTGTTTCTTCTTATTAGGATTTGGTTGTGGTTGAGTAGGTAATTGTGTTGGCCGTGGAGCAGAACTTGTGGTAGGAGGAGGTGGCATAAGTGTTGGTTGAGGAACCGGAGGTGGTAATGATTGATAGCTAGGATTTTGAGTTGGCCATTATTGAGGTCCCCTCCATTGATTAAATGGTTTGCAATTTCCTTGTGGTGGCTTCCATTGATTTTGAAATTGTGGCTGTGGCTGTAATCACCAAAAAGTAGACAGGATCATTCATGAGATTAATCAAAGAAAATCAAGGCAAATCAAAGAAAATCAAGGACAAGATCAAAGCAATTGAATCAAATCAAATATTTAGCCAATCAAAATTAAAATCAAGTCTTAATTCAAAATGAATCAAAATCAAGAGCATTGTAATCAAGTTAAATCAAATCAATGTGCATTTACTTCTATTAATTGTATAGTTTGGAATTAAATCAAATTCAACCCATTCAAGGGGTACATGGATAAATAAATGAATTAAAATCAATTAATAAATCCTAATTTCTCTCAACAACCAAAAGAGGAGGAAAATCAATCAACCAATGAGATTGAAGAAATGCACTCACATGGATCAAGCCAAATTCAATCTCAATCACTCAAATTGAAAGAGAATCTTGTCCTTCATCTTGTCTTCTTGTCCCAAGCTTTTAGGACACAATATTTAAATTTTCTTCAAAGGGTGGAACCAAAGACTCAACTCAAGCTTAATCATGATCAACACAACTACACCCCCTACCCTTGTATAAATCTATAAAAGGAAGACCAAAATCAATCATAATTCATAACCATAAATCTAAGAATTGCATCTAACCTCTTGAGAATTATAGCTATAAAGGGAATTTAGAGTTAATTTGAGCATTTCTATTTGGAATTGATTAAATTAGCTTAGCTTATCACTCATTTTCTCATTCTAGGACTGCCATTAATGGTGGCTTGCTGAGAGCTTCACATTAACACTCTTAGATAGAGAGCCATATGCTGCTTAATTGATCACTCATTTGCTAAATAGCTGCTATATTGTGGTTTATTTAGTTTCTATTTCATTTATTGTTCACTTCTAATTCTAAGAAGGTACATTTCCTTGTACACAAAATGGCACCCATCGTGTGGCAGTATGCTTCACTTTTCTAATTTCTCAGAATTTTCATATTTGTCAAATTTTTTGCATGTTTAACTCTCAGGTTTTGCAGTGAAACAATGCTTTTGAGACCTCAAACGACACTTCTAAATAGTTAAACAACACTTCTGAGCACTATTTCAGCACTTCCATGATAAAGTTGTGCGACTTTACACCGATTAACAGTGCTTTTGAATCCTTCTGATCTCTATCTAAAATTCTCACAACACTTTTTCCCTAACTACCGAGCACTTTGGCACATTTTTCAAGTGCTTTTACTTACTTTTCATTGCCTTTTCTTAATTCTACAACACTTTTACTATTTTTTTAGCACTTTTGAGAGTTTAAATAGCGTTTCTAATCAGATTAACAATGCTTTTAAATAGTTAAATAGCGCTTTTAAGCATTACGACAATGCTTTTGAGTAAACTACAAATTTTCATAATCTGACTGTAGTAAAATGATTTTTATGTCTCTGCAATATGTCTGATCACATAAAAGTAAAAAAGCCAGAGAGCAGATTCAATCAAGAAGGCAAGGCTTTAGCAAGGAAAATCAAGAAGGAGAACATTGCACATATCAAGCTAGTCCTTGAAGATTCACATAAGGAAAATTAGGTTTATGAAAACTATCTCAAAATTGTATAAGCATAAAAAACTAAATTTGTCTAACTAAATTGGATTTTCTTACCTTAAATCAAGATTTTCTTAAAATTTGCAAATAAGGCCTTAGATTCAATTCAATCTTTGCTTCTTCAATTTTATCTTTGTTTCCTTCACTTTGGTTGGTTTTGTTGACTAACTTGTTGGAGGAAAAGCACATTGGAAAGGAATGATTGCCAAGGTAAGTATTAAAATTGCAAAATCATTCAAAAAATGCTCCTAGCCTTTTTGCCAGCTACAAGGAAAGGTAAGCCTCAAACTAGTGAATTTTTCCCTTAAATTGTAGCATTTGGTGCTTTTAAGAATCTAGTAATTAAAAAATAGCCTATCTTTGTTTGGAAAGTTTGACATTAGGCCTATGCTCTTCACTTCTTTTAGTGAATCAAAATGCCAAAAGTGTTAAACTTTTTAATTAAGAAGAAAGGTTGAGGAAATCAAGCACATAAAATCAAAAGCCCCTTGTTTGTAGAAGAGAGTAGTAATACTCAATTCTCTCTAGTTAGTGGGTTAGTAATTGAACCTTGTTTATTGTGTTTGGGAAATTAAGAAAGAGTTAGGGATATGCTCTTCACCTTATTGGTGAATCAAATTCCCAAAAACTAGTTCTTAACTCCATTTCATTGTTTTCCATGAACATGCTAGATCATTAGTGAGCTCGCCTCCCAAGATTTGCCTTAAGAGGGCCAGTGAGAGGGACAACCCAAAGTGGGATACACTTTCATTTTCCATGAGAATCCAACCCACTATAAAACAAAACACATACATCCTTAATGGGGTGTGTGACAAAAGGATACTAAATTTTTGAACTTCCTCGAGTAGTCCTCACGGATTGCGCAAAACTATGATATACTGGTGGTGGGAAACCTCTTAATATAATTGGAGGATGAAAGTTAAGGATCCATTTTGAATGGAATCCATATTAAATCCTTGATAAATTAGCAAGACCACCTTTTTAGAGCCATGTTTACGAACCAAATCTTGAGCTAGGTAGGTTGCTTGAAGTCTCTTTTTGTGCAAAACCTGTGATAATGTACTTTCAAAATCAAACACTTATTGTGTAGTGGGTAAAAAGAAACAAGTGTATGCATGATTGTTTTGTTTGAAATACATAAAATAAGTGAAAGAGATATCCATTGAAAGTTCATCTTACATTTTTAATCTCTTCAATTAAAATCAATAATTATCAAATCAAGGATCATTTCGAATCAAACCCTTGTTGGATGCCGGTTTCTACATGGTCCCATAAACTTAGGGTATCTTTACAAGGAGATAGCACTTGCATTTCAAACAAAGGCCGCAAAGTTGAATACCAAAGTCTCTTCAAAGGCCAAGATCAATGGGATATTTTCCCAAATTTATTTGAAGAAAGACGTGGAGAAATGGATAGAAACTTCATGTTTCATGACTACCACCAAGGGGAAAACAACAATAACACCAATAATGCCAATCAAGCTCCTAAGGAAACACTTGAAGAAAAAGTTGAGAGAGCAGCCCAAGACCATGAATTTCTAGAAGTCATGGAGAAATTGATAGATAGGGATAGGGAGAAGTTTTTCCTAAACTTAGCCCAAGAGGGGGTAAAGCTTCCCCACAACTATGATATAGAGAAAATTAAGAAGAATCAAGAAGAAGATAACCCCATGAATGCTATGACTAGACAATTTAAAACATTCAAAGAGAAAATTGATTCCATGAAAAAGGCAGCCGAACCTAAGCCCTTTTCTATTGAAGCTTTGTGTCCTTTCCCATTCGACAAAAGCTTATTTATGGCACCTTTTCCTTTCAATACCATTTTTCCTAAATATGATAAGTATATGGGTAAAATAGACCCACAGGATCATTTAAGGGAGTTTTGTGCTTTAAGTATTGAGTTCATGCACAATGATATTTACCTAATGAGACTCTTTCCTAGGAGCTTGAGAGTCCTGCCATGGAGTGGTTCTCAAAGTTACCCCAAGGAATAAAGACTTTTGAGGAGTTAGCCTCCAAGTTTGTAACTCACTATTCCTATAATATCGAGCATGAAATCACAATGCTCAAATTATGTGATACCAAATGAAAGATGGTGAATCCTTCTTAGGATTCGTACAAAGGTGGAGGACCATTTTTGCAAGCTATCCATGAAGTATCCCTAAGAAAGAGAAGATGGAAATCTTTACAAACAATTTGACCATGGAAATGAATTATCGATTACAACTCCAATGTCCCCCAACATTTGAAAAAATTATCGAAAATGGGATCAAGATTGAAGATCTGTTGGTAAAGAGAGGAGAGATAAAATTATTTAAAGACAATAAATCCTATACCAACAACAAAAATAACAATTATGTACCTAAATATGTTAACAACCAAGGGGCCAAAAATCACAATGATAAATAGAAGTTATGTATAAAAAAAAATAACAAAAATCTTGTGAACAACAGAGTTGTGGAGGCTCACAACTTGAAGGCAACCCCTTTTAACTTATCAAGTGGAGCTAATTCTTCAAATAATGTAAATCAAACAAATAAAGCACACTTTAATTCCATTAATTTCAATAACAATTCCAACAATTCGAACAATAATGCTAATAATCCTTATAATAATGCCAATAATCCTTAAGCCCAAACCCTTTTTCTCCACTTGTAACAAGAGAAAATTCACCTTTTTAGGTGAACCCTTGGAGAACATGTTAAGGACCTTGGTTGCTAACAAGATAATCACATTACCTAATTTAAGAGATTATGAACCTCAAATTAAACCTAATTGATGGAATGATTCTCATCATTGTGAGTATCATCGAAATATAGGTCATAAAACCAATGAATGCATGAGGTTGAAACACTTAGTGTAGGATTTAATAGATGATGGAACTATCAAAATTGAAGGACCCCAAAACAATGAGGATCATACGGCCTTCAATAACCAAGCTTCAACTTCATCATCAAAACAATATAACTTGGCTGATCAATTACAAAGAACTGCCACTCAAATCTCTATTCTTGAGTTTCTCAAATTATCAACAACTCATAAGGATATCTTGGAGAAAGCCTTATTAGAGACCAATGTGCCTCTAAATTTGGAGGTAGAAAAGTTTCAAAATATGGTGGGACAACTCATTGCACCCATTTCTTATCATTTTTTGAGCAAGATGACATGTCACTTAATCATCCTCAAAACTTGCCTTTGCACATAGAAGTCTTGATTCATAAGCATAGGGTGAAAAGAGTCCTTATAGATGGAGGAGTTGACTTAAACATTTGTACCCTTAGCCTAGTGAAAGCCCTAGGATTTTCTGAGGAGGCTATTAAACCTAAGAAAAAGATAATTATTAAAGCCTACGTTGATGAAGAAAGAGCTTCAAAAGGAGTCATAGTACTTCCCATAAGAGTTGGTCCTATGCAAAAGGAGACAATTTGTCAAGTGATAGATTTAAAGTTGACCTACAATATCTTGTTAGGAAGGCCGTGGATCCATGAAATGCAAGCCATTCCTTCTACTTATCACCAATGTTTAAAGTTTCCTTATCTAGGGTAGGAAATAATGGTAAGTGGGGACTCAAACCCATTCCAATATTGTAACAACATCAAGCCTAGCAATGACTCTCTAGTTCCACACAATGCATAAGGGTCTATACCTAATCAAATGGAGCAAGGGTGAAGTTCTAAAGAGTTCCCATTATTGAAATAAAAAGAAAAGATAGAAAAGGAATTTTTTGTTGAAGACATACCAAAACCCACTAACCTAGCTACATCGACTAAGGGGAAAGAGAAGGTTAGTGAGGATAATATTATTGAGAAACCAAAAGAAGATCTAACTAAAGCTATCCAAGTATACACCAAGGAGGCCCACTATTAGAAAATCGACCAAATGATGAAGAATTTTGATAAACAGTGTAAAATCAAGCAAAAAGGAGTAAGCGAATACTCCCTATCCATGATGTACTTACCCTTATCACCTAAGTCCTATGTAAGACCCTCAAATCTACCCCATAAATATAATGATAACTTTGTGAGGGAAAGAACATCATCCTTCATGGATGAAGAAGATAATGAGATCCTAAACTTGTTACACAAAGATGAAGAATCAAGTGCACATGTCAAACACATTCAAAATATAACCATTCCAACACATCAATATGGGAAAGGATTTTAAATCATGAAAAAGATGGGGTACAAAGACCAAGGAGCTTTGGGCATAAAGAATGAAGGACTCATTAAACCTATAGAAATGACATGGCAAGATAGCAAGGAGAAAACTAGATTAGGGTACCTTGAACAAGGATACACCTAGAAACACTATTACAAACTCTATGATCAGATATTACAATTAGAATCCCATAGTGATGAAGATTCTAATGATTGGGAATGAGATACATTATCTGATGAATCATGTCATGATAAGGGTATTGATATTATTCACACCTACACTTCTAGAAAAGATAAAGGACAAATAGAAGAATCAAGTTCAAATCAAGCATCTAGTTCAAATCAAGTGGTCCTAAATGATGTGCCAAGTATACAAATAGAGATGAATCCACACGAATTTTATCCAATGGAAACCTTAGGGGAGTCTAGTGAGGAAGACTTTGATTCTACTTCTTTAGAACATTTAGAAGAGGCACATGTCATAGACTTGAACAATACAATGTATGAACTGTCAAATGAGGTCTTATCTTTAAATCCCATTGAACCAAGCCAAAGCATTGATCCCTTAACTCTCATATACCTGGACTTAATCGAATGGGATTCCATTGAACCAACTATCCTTCCAACCTTTTTGAATGACAATGTGGTGTCCCAATATCTCAATGCGGTTGAACCTTCTTCTACTATGGAATATCAAGAGGAAATGATAAATGGGAGTATCCAAACTTTCAATTCATGTAAAATTTTTTTTAAAAAAAAAGTAAAAAAGGAAAAGAATCAAGTGTTGAAAAGCACGTTGTGGCAACATTAGATCCAAAAGAAAAATAAATAAAGGATGTTTCCAAAGGTGAAAACCCAATTAAGGAACCTAAGGAAGGAAGCTTGGATGCTTTACCTAAACATTATGAAGAAAGATCTCCAATTTTGATCGAGCCTACAAAAAAGATAAACATTGGATAAAAAATTGAGCCAAAGATCATACACCTAGCGACATCCTTATCTAGTGAAGAAAGGAAAGAATTCATAAAAATTTTCAAGTAAAAGCAAATAAATTTTTCTTAGTCATATGATGATATGCCAGGATTGGATCCAAATTTGATTATGCATCATTTTAATATCAAAGAAGAAGTAAAACTAGTCAAACAGAAGTTAACGAAGATGCATCCACATATAGCCTTGCTGGTAAAAGTGGAATTGGAGAAATTGCTAAAAGTGGGATTTATCAGAGCCATTGATTATGCACAATGGATTTCAAATATTGTACCAATTTCAAAAGCAGATAAGTCCATTAGGATTTGCATGGATTTTAGAGACTTAAACTTGGTGTGTCCTAAAGAAGACTTTCTTCTTCTAAGCATAGACGCCATTGTAGATTTAACGGCGGGACAGCCCATGTTTTCACTTATGGATGGATTTAGTGGCTATAACTAGATCCAGATAGCACCCAGGGACCAAGATAAAGCAATATTTACATGCACATGGGGAACATTCTACTAGAATGTTATGCCCTTTGGTCTAAAGAATGCCGGGGCAACATATCAAAGGGCCATGACCATAATATTGCATGATATGATGCATAAGTTCATGGAAGATTACGTAGATGACATATTAGAAAAATATCATTCAAGAGAGGAGCATCTACCAATTCTAGAGAATTTTTTTGACAGATTAGAGTAATTCAAAGTAAGGCTCAATCCTAAAAAGTGTGCATTTGGGGTCCAATTTGGAAAA
The DNA here is from genome assembly GCA_027943335.1 of Chamaecyparis obtusa. Lineage (NCBI taxonomy): Eukaryota > Viridiplantae > Streptophyta > Pinopsida > Cupressales > Cupressaceae > Chamaecyparis > Chamaecyparis obtusa. Next base: position 477,913 of record BSBK01006147.1, on the reverse strand, counting down.
ATGCTAGGCTACATTGTATTGGATAAATGAATAGAGGTGGATCCCACTAAAGTCAAAGCCATTATGGAGATGGAAGCACCTAAAAACATAAGCCAAGTGAGGTCAGTACAAGGAAGAATTCAGTCCATCAGGAGATTTATATCCCAACTAGCGAAAAAATGTCATAACTTCACCCAACTCTTGCATAAAGATACAATTTTCAAATGGGATGAAAAATGTGAAGAAGCCTTCCATTTATTGAAGAAATACCTCATGAACCCTCCAATCTTGAAGCCACATATCATAAGAAAACCTTTAATCCTATATATTTCAGCAACAGAGAATTCATTGGGGGTACTTTTGTCACAAGAAGATGAATCAGGCAAAGAAAAGGCAATATACTACATAAGTAGAACTTTGGTCAAATACGAGTTAAAATATGCATTCATCGAAAGGGCATGTTTGGCTATGGTTTTTGCTTCCCAAAAAATATGCCATTATATGTTAGCTCATAAAATAAGACTCATAGCCAAGATTGATCCTTTGAAGTATCTACTTAGCAAAACAATATTGAATGGAAGGTTAGCCAAGTGGGTTATGGTGTTGAGTGAATTTGACATTGAGTATGTAGATCGCAAATCTATCGAAGGGAAAGTCATTGCTGACCAATTAGCAGAATCACCACTCCAAGATGATTATCCCATTCAAGTAGAATTTATAGATTCTGAGATTGTGAATGTTGAGGCGAAGACATGGAAACTATATTTTGATGGTTCATACACTGAACATGGATCAGGAGCAGGCATACTCTTGATTACTCCTCAAGGATCTACAATTCCAAAGTCATATAAATTATTATTTCCATGCATCAATAACATAGCAGAAGATGAAGTCTTGGTTATTGGAATCAAGTTGGCATTAGAGTGGAAGGTGACAAAACTAAAGGTTTATGGAGACTCACAATTGGTCATTAATCAGGTTAATGAGGAATATCAGATGAAAGATGACAAGTTGGTACCTTACAAAAACATGGTGGAAAATCTTAAGAAGTACTTCATTTTTATTACATTTGAGCAAGTACCAAGAGAAAAGAACAAAGCAATAGATGCAATGGCAAATTTGGCATCACTTCTACAAATGCTAGATCAAAGCGGCAGATATGGATTCCTGGTAGAAGTGGAACAACCCACATTTGACCCTACCCATCCTTATACCATTTTCTTGCTAACTACACATGAATCACCTTGGTATGGACCTATTTAAACCTACTTAAAAGACCAAAGCCTACCAATGGACCAAACTTGGAATCAAAAGAAAAGCTTCATCTGTCAAGCCTCTTGATATACCCTAATTTTTGAAACATTGTCTCGTAAGAGTCTAGACGGAATGCTCCTTAGATGTCTAGAGTAAGAGGAATCGAACATAGCCTTGTGAGAAATCCATGAAGGAATATGTGGGTCACATTCGAATGGATTAACCCTAGCTAAGAAACTTCTTAGGATAGGATATTTTTGGCCTACAATAGAGAAAGAAGTGTGTAACTTTGCCAAAACTTGTAGAAAGTGTCAAATTCATGGAAACTTGATACATGTGCTCACACAAGAGCTACATCCAATGAAAACACCTTGGCCATTCTATCAATGGGGTCTAGATTTATCCACCATCCTCGAATGGTCATAAATTCATCATCACAACATCAAAGTAGTTTACCAAATGGGTGGAAGTTGTACCCTTATCAACTGCAACGAGAAAGTAGATATCTTTTTTTATTCTAAACCACATCATTTGTAGATATGGCATACCTCATGCCATCATAATGGATAATGTAAAGCACTTCAAAAATAAAGATCTAAAGGAATTATGCACAAATTTCCACATGATTCATCATTCTTCATCAATATATTACCCTCAGGGTAATGGACAAGCCGAAGCAACTAATAAAAACATCTTGAAGATATTGAAGAGAATGATGGACAATTCAGGTAGAGATTGGCACATAAAAATAAACCCAACCTTTTGGGCTTATAAAACAAGCATAAGAACACCAACATGAGCTACATCCTTCTCCTTAGTCTTTGGAATAGAAGCAATTTTACCTTTGGAGGTAGAACTTCCATCCTTAAGGGTATCTCTTCATGGTTTGATAAGTGAGGAAGACTATAGAGTTGCTAGGTTGCATGAACTAGAACTCCTAGATGAGAAATAACAACAATCATTTGATCACTTGAAGGTATATCAAAATAGAATGTCAAGGACTTATAATAAGCACATCAAGTCAAGAACATTTCAAATAGGTGACTTAGTTTTGCAAGAGAATCCCAAGAGTCAAGCAGAAAGAGAAAAGAAGGGAAAATGGGAGGCAAATTGGTTAGGACCATTTGTCATTACTTCTTCTTTTGGGACTGGTACCTACAAATTAGTGGATTGTGATGGAGAAGAGCTACAAGAACCTAGCAATAGCATACATCTAAAGAGGTTCTACACATGAAGTAGATGAAAGAGTATAAATTGAGTATCAAAAATTAAAAGGAAAGAAACATATTTATTGTATATAGTCAAAAGAGATCTTGAAAATACCAAAAACATTGGAAAATTAGAAAAGGATAAACAAATTGGAAAAGCAGAAAAGTTAAAAAATAGTGGAAAATTGAGCATGAAGAAAGATAAAAACATTCATATATGATCCTAAAAAAGATGTTGTCTTGGTGAAAACCTAGTAAATAAGCACCTTCATAATTAAAAAAATTGAAAAAGGAGAAAAATACAAAAAAATTAAAAAAAAGAGAAAAAGTGCCTTGGTGAAAACCTAGCAAATAGGCACCTTGGTAGCAAAAAAAAAGAGAAAAAGATTTAAAAATAGAAAAAGAAAGCAAGATCCATTCAATTAGTTAAAACCAAGTAAACAGGTGCCATTGAAAGTCCAAGTCAGTTGCAAACCTAGAAGGTCACCCTTGTAAATATTGCATTCGCCAGCATTTGCATATATTGCATAATAAAACTCTACAGTTGCATTTAAAAGTACCTAAAGATTTTGGTCACCTAAGCTGCAAATTGTCCTAAGTCCCACAAATGAAATCATATCAAACTAGGGGCAATCTACTCAAAAGGAGGAAGGATTCATCAAAGAAAACTTCAATCAATCAGGGAATCAATTCATCAAAAACAAAAAGGGGAATACTTAATCAAATCTTCAATACCAAACCAATTTGAACCAAACACAAATTTGATCCGAGACCTTACATGACCTTATCTTTATTAGGATTAAAAGTATGAAATGGATGGAACTACACTTGAAATATGGATTTGAAAAAGACTGCAAATTTTTTTCTAAGGGTTGACTTGATTGATGAAATCATGTCTTTCTAGCGAATCGATGAAAGTTTTTAAACTAGATAAGCTATGATGAAAGTGTGATATTTTGGTTGATTTTAGAATGACTGTCTTAAAATCAAAGTTTTAAATCATGTATTATTTGTCTAAGGATGTGATCATCAAAGAATCATCGAGGACTTGTACATAGAATAGAATTGAGATTTTTGTTTGTTTACACAAAAGGATACCTAGGCTATTTTGATCTTCAATATCATAATACCAAAATCCACTTGCAACATAGAATCTGATAAAATCACATTACATGATTTAAGAGATTATGAACCTCAAATTAAACCTAATTGGTGGAATGATTCTCATCATTGTGAGTATCATCGAAATAGATGTCATAAAACCAATGAATGCATGAGGTTGAAACACTTAGTGCATGATTTAATAGGTGATGGAATTATCAAGATTGAAGGACCTCAAAACAATGAGGATCATAAGGCCTTCAAGAACCCCTTTTTGAACCATGAAAAGGGTGAATCATCTAATACCAACCAAAATAAGAAAAGAGGTCATGAGAAAGTGAACTTTTCTCATATCTACGACAATACGATCAATACTTTAAGTGAAGAAGACAACACCATAAATGTTATCATGATAAAAGAGAAATTAAGAGAAGCATCATCAAATATTGTCACTAGTGGGAAAGCGTCAAAAATCTTTCTACCTACAAATTCTCCTAAAATTGTTCTATCAAACCAAGCTTCAACTTCATCATCAAAACAATATAACTTGGTTGATCAATTACAAAGAACTCTCGCTCAAATCTCTATTCTTGAGTTGCTCAAATTATCACCAACTCATAAGGATATCTTGGAGAAATCCTTATTAGAGACCAATGTGCCTCTAAATTTGGAGGTAGAAAAGTTTCAAAATATGGTGGGACACCTCATTGCACCCCATTGCTTATCATTTTCTGAGCAAGATGACATGTCACTTAATCATCCTCAAAACTTGCCTTTGCACATAGAAGTCTTGATTCATAAGCATAGGGTGAAAAGAGTCCTTATAGATGGAGGATCTGGATTAAACATTTGTACCCTTAGCCTAGTGAAAGCCCTAGGATTTTTTGAGGAGGCTATTGACCCTAAGAAAAAGATAACTATTAAAGCCTATGATGACGAAGAAAGAGCTTCAAAAGGAGTCATAATACTTCCCATAAGAGTTGGTCCTATGAAAAAGGAGACAATTTGTCAAGTGCTAGATTTAAAGTTGACCTACAATATCTTGTTAGGAAGGCCGTGGATCCATGAAATGTAGATCGTTCCTTCTACTTATCACCAATGTTTAAAGTTTCCTTATCTAGGGCATGAAATAATGGTAAGTGGGGACTTAAACCCATTTCAATATTGTAACAACATCAAGCCTATCAATGAATCTCTAGTTCCACACAATGTAGAAGGGTCTATACCTAATCAAATGGAGCAAGGGAAAAGTTCTAAAGAGATACCATTATTGAAAGAAAAAGAAAAGATAGAAAAGGAAGTTGTTGTTGAAGACATACCAAAACCCACTAACCTAGCTACATCGACTAAGGGAAAAGAGAAGGTTAGTGAGGATAATATTATTGAGAAACCAAAAGAAGATCTAACTAAAGCTGTCCAAGTATACACCAAGGAGGCCCACTATCAGAAAATGGACCAAATGATGAATAATTTTGACAAATAGTGTAAAATCAAGCAAAAAGGAGTAGGAAAATACTCCCTATCCATGATGTACTTACCCTTATCACCTAAGTCCTACAGAAGACCCTCAAATCTACCCCATAAATATAATGATAACTTTATGAGGGAAAGCACATAATCTGCCATGGATGAAGAAGACAATGAGATCCTAAACTTGTTATACAAAGATGAAGAATCAAGTGCACATGTCAAACACATTCAAAATATAACCATTCCAACACATCAATATGGGAAAGGATTTAAAATCATGCAAAAGATGGGGTACAAAGGCTAAGGAGCTTTGGGCACAAAGAATGAAGGACTCATTAAACCTATAGAAATGGCATGGTGAGATAGCAAGGAGAAAACTAGATTAGGGTACCTTGGACAAGGGTACACCCAAAAACACTATCCCAAACTCTATGATTAGATATTGCAATTAGAATCCCATAGTGATGAAGATTCTAATGATTGGGAATGGGATAAATTATCTAATAAGTCATGTCATGATAAGGGTATTGATGTTATTGATACCTACACTTCTAGCAAATATAAAGGACAAATAGTAGAATCAAGTTCAAATCAAGCATCTAGTTCAAATCAAGTGGTCCTAAATGATGTGCCAAGAATACAAATAGATATAAATCAATGGGTAGGTGAAACCTATGTACCTTCATGGAGACCTACTATGGAGGAATCAAATGTTAGGTTTAATCCACATGAATTTTATCCAACAGAAACCTTAGGGGAGTCTAGTGAGGAAGACTTTGATCCTACTTCTTTAGAACATTTAGAAGAGGCACATGTCATAGACTTGAATGATACAATGTACGAACCATCAAATGAGGTCTTATCTTTAAATCCCATCAAACCAATCCAAAGCATTGATCCCTTAACTCTCATATACCCAGAATTAATCGAATGGAATTCCATTGAACCAACTATCCTTCCAACCTTTTTGAATGACAATGTGGTGTCCCAATATCTCAATGCAGTTGACCCTTCTTCTACTATGGAATATCAAGAGGAAATGATAAAGGGGAGTATCCAAAATTTCAATCCATGTAAAAATAAAAAAAATAAAAAAATAAAAAAAGGAAAAGAATCAAGTGTTGAAAACCATGTTGTGGCAACATTAGATCCAAAAGAAAAAGAAATAAAGGATGTTTCCAAAGGTGAAAACCCAATTGAGGCACCTAAGGAAGGAATTTTGGATGCTTTACTTGAACATTATGAAGAAAGATCTCCAATTTTGATCAAGCCTACATAAAAGATAAACATTGGATCAGAAACTGAGCCAAAGATCATACACCTAGTGGTATCCTTATCTAGTGAAGAAAGGAAAAAATTCATAAATTTTTTTAGGGAAGAGAAAATCAATTTTACTTGGTCATATGATGATATGCAAGGATTGGATCCAAATTTGATTATGCATCATTTGAATATCAAAGAAGGAGTAAAACCAATCAAACAAAAGTTAAGGAAGATGCATGCACATATAGCCTTGCTGGTAAAAGTGGAATTGGAGAAATTGCTAAAAGTGGGTTTTATCAGAGCCATTGACTATGCACAATGGATTTCAAATATTGTACCAATTTTAGAAGGAGATAAGTCCATCAGGATTTGCATGAATTTTAGAGACTTAAGCTTGGCGTGTCCTAAAGATGACTTTCCTCTTCCAAGCATAGATGCCATTGTAGGTTTAACAGTGGGACGTTCCATGTTTTCACTTATGGATGGATTTAGTGGCTATAACCTAATTAATATAGCACCTGAGGACCAAGATAAAATAGCATTTACATACGCATGGGGAACATTCTACTCAAATGTTATGCCCTTTGGTCTAAAGAATGCTGGGGCAATATATCAAAGGGCCATGACCACAATATTCCATGATCTGATGTATAAGTTCATGGAAGATTACATAGATCACATATTAGTAAAATATCATTCAAGAGAGGAGCATCTACCAATTCTAGATAATTTTTTTGATAGATTAGAACAATTCAAAGTAAGGCTCAATCCTAAAAAGTGTGCATTTGGGGTCCAATCTGGAAAACTGCTAGGCTACATTATATCGGCTAAAGGAATAGAGGTGGATCCCACTAAAGTCAAAGCCATTATGGAGATGGAAGAACCTAAAAACATAAGCCAAATGAGGTTAGTACAAGGAAGAATTTAGTCCATCAGGAGATTTATATCCCAACTAGTGAAAAAATGTCATAACTTCACCCAACTCTTGCATAAAGATACAGTTTTCAAATGAGATGAAAAATGTGAAGAAGCCTTCCATTTATTGAAGAAATACCTCATGAACTCTCCAATCTCAATGCCAAATATCAGAGGAAAACCTTTAATCCTATATATTTTAGCAACAGAGAATTCATTGAGGGCACTTTTGGCACAAGAAGATGAATCAGGCAAAGAAAAGACAATATACTACATAAGTAGAACTTTGGTCAAATACAAGTTAAAATATACATTCATCAAAAGGGCATGTTTGGCTATGGTTTTTGCTTCCCAAAAACTATGCCATTATATGTTAGCTCATAAAATAAGACTCATAGCCAAGATTGATCCTTTGAAGTATCTACTTAGCAAAACAACATTGAATGGAAGGTTAGCCAAGTGGGTTATGGTGTTGAGTGAATTTGACATTGAGTATGTAGACCACAAATCTATCAAAGGGCAAGTCATTGCTTACTAATTAGCAGAATCACCACTCCAAGATGATTATCCCATTCAAGTAGAATTCCCAAATTCTGAGATTGTGAATGTTGAGGTGAAGACATGGCAACTATATTTTGATGGTTCATACACTCAACATGAATCAGGAGCAGGCATACTCTTGATTACTCCTCAAGGATCTAAAATTCCAAAGTCATATAAATTGTTATTTCCATGCACCAATAACATAGCAAAATATGACTGCAGACTACTAAAGCTGAGGCCCTTTACTCATTCATATTTAATAAGTGGTGTTTTCATGAAATTAAAAGGCTCCATTTGAAATGTAGAAAGCTTGAAGCTAACAGTACCATCCTCCAAGAGAAAGTGGAGTCTCTTCTCAATGAGAGATTTTCTAACCCCCATGCTACTGATTTGAAGGATAGAATGGATAATGTTGATAACACTCTTATCAACATTCTCCAGCATAGTATGGATAGTATGAAGGCTCAAGTACCAATTTGAAGGCTCTAGTTAACTTGCTGGACAATGCTTCAGAGGATGATACTGAGGTTAGGAGTGCTCCTCTATTGGATAGTGGTGGTCCCAGTTCTCAGACCCATGGAAAGAAAAAATCCCCTATGATTAAGAATAATCTAGATGAATTGAAAAGGGTTATCGACAGGATGGATAACATTCAGGCCAAGATGGAGAAAATGCTAGATGAAAAAGTTGAAGTTCTATAGCCTGGTGCTCCTGCTAGTTTTTTTGTGTCTCTTGTTGTCTTTTTGGCAGGGTTTCTTCGTTAGCTTTATAGCCCCTAGTATGGGCAGATCATTGTTGTATGTCTCATCTTTTGCTATTTATGCTTAATATTTCCTATCTTTTGCTCCTTTAGTTGTAAAGGGTTTCATGTCCCTTCAAAACTTATTTTTCCAATAATCAAAACATAGTAGAATATGAAGCCTTGGTTATTGGAATCAAGTTGGCATTAGAGTGGAAGGTGACAGTTGTAAAGGTTTATGGAGACTCACAATTGGTCATTAATTAGGTTAATGAGGAATATCAGATGAAAGATGACAAGCTAGTACCTTACAAAAACATGGTAGAAAATCTTAAGAAGTACTTCATTCTTATTATATTTGAGAAAGTGCCAAGAGAAAAGAACAAAGCAGCAGATGCAATGGCAACTTTGGCATCACTTCTACAAATCCCAGATCAAAGCGCTACATATGAATTCCTGGTAGAAGAAGTGGAACAACCCACATTTGATCCTACCCATCTGTATACCATTTGCTTTTTAAGTACATATGAATCACCTTGGTATGGACCTATTTACACCTACTTAAAAGACCAAATCCTACCAATGGACCAAACCAGGGATCAAAAGAAAACCTTCATCCATCAAGCCTCTTGATATACCCTAATTTATGAAACATTGTATTGTAAGAGTCTAGATGGAATGCTCCTTAGATGTCTAGAGGAAGAGGAATCAAATGTAGCCTTGTGTGAAATCCATGAAGGAATCTATGGGTCACATTTGAATGGATTAACCCTAGCTAAGAAACTTCTTAGGATAGGATACTTTTGGCCTACAATGGAGAAAGATGCGTGTAACTTTGCCAAAACTTGTAGAAAGTGTCAAATTCATGGAAACTTGATACATGAGCCCACACAAGAGGTACATCTGATGACAACACCTTGGCCATTCTTTCATGTTAAATTCATTTAATTTGAATCTTCCATTTCATAGTTGTAATGTCTCTGATCTTATGCACAATTCTGAGAGCACTAACAATTAGATCATACTCTCTATGACTAGGAAGCTATAATTCGGTTTAAATTTTTATAAATTTTGATTGATTTATATGTACTAAAAATTTATCTAATGAGTTATATAAGTGTTCTATTTTCTAGATAACATGTACCACAATTCACACACAAGGACATGTCGATCCTTGAATATACAATAATTTCTAGAATTATAAATTATATGCTTGGCATCCAAATTGCTTCCAAGAGGAATGAGATTCATGGATGCGTGGGGATGATATGTAGGTCTTTTGGATAGGTCTTTTGGTTGGAAGGTTATCAAGTATGTGTGCATTTGTTGACCTTGACATATGAAATGATAAGTAGATTGTGAGCTAGGGGATGAAGGGACATATGGACCTAAGATTAATGGAAGGTGTGAAGGAGAAAGCAGATGCTTGGATTTAGATTTAGCAAGGATACCAATATCTTGAGAATGAGGTATGTATCCAAGGCCATGACGATCGATATTTTCTTTGATATGAAGGGGTTCTAATATGTCTTGTTCATGGAGGTTTAATCCTTCTCATTGATAATGCATGATTTGACAATTTTTCTACCAGTGGAATACTTTTTTCTTTGGAAACAAGATGCAAGTCCATTTTGAAAAGGATATGGTATGAAATAAATTATAGGATCCAAAGCAGACTGGACCAGATGAAAGTGGAGGGACCCATTTGACATGTAAGAGGTTTATGAAAACTTGTGTAGAGGCATTGGGATCATGGGGTGGATAAGTTCATCCAAGGAGATGAAATATTGTAGGAGACATAGAGGATTGGACATGGAGATGAATAGAAGAAGGAATCTTGTGGAGGATATAGAGGGATGATATGATCTTGTATTAGACATAGAGGTTAAGGGATACGTAGATATTTAATTGAAAGTGGATCATTAGCCTCCATTTAAAGGGTTTCCTACTCTTTATTTTGAATGGAATCACTAGGAAGAATGGAAGGGACATCATGATCTTGTTTAGGAATTGGAATACCAATTGGACTTGGAAGGACTCTTGGTTCTTGTGACGGATGTGGATAATCTTGGATGGGATGGAAAGGGATAGTGGGATCATCATCAGATTTTGGAAATGTGGAATATTTGTCAACAATTGGATGGGATTGATCATTTTTGGTATCTTGGTCTTGATTTACTTCAGGACTCATTTCTTCATGCTTTAGATCATCCTCTTGATATGGGGTATGACTTTAAATATGCATGGGATATTCTGAGAGGGGTTCAATGTTTTGACATGAGGAAGATGGAGTTTGAATGAGACTCTCTAAAATGGGTTTGATTGGTAATGAATTGCATGGTCGTGTAGACACCTAATATTGTCTCATCGCCTGCATGTGACAAATTTACTAACTTTCATCTTAATTGATTACATAATCTTTATTATTTAATTAAATAGAGTCTTTCTACTATATTCAGGTTTTAATTTCACTATTTCCTCCCAATTCCATAATGAATAATTTTAATTAATTATTTAATTATTAGTTTCTAATTAATATTCTTCAGAGATTCCTTAATTATTATTCCGAAAAATAATCAAATGGTTATCATTATTTAATTAATCTCTTATCTCCACTATAGTAAATATTATTTAATTACTATTTTCTTCAATTGTTATTATCACCACATTTATATGACAATTTTAGTTAAATAACTCCTAAAACTAAATAAATAATAATTTATTTAGTTTTCTATTTATCCTATGCTAATTATTTATTCCTAAAATAAACAAATTAAATTAATTAATTTATTTCTCACATGCACAATCAAATAGATTTTTCAATTTATTTCTATTCTAATTATTCTTCTAGTTCCACCTTTTTTAAGTAACACTGACTTTCAATCTGATTATCCAATCAATTATGTCAACTGTCCAATCAACTTTTCTAACTTATCAATCTATTCAGTTCACTCACAATTAAATAAGTTAACAAACCAATCAATTAAGTCATGCCCCTACTGTCCAAATTTTTATATAATAAGAGCTAATTATCATAAATGGATAGCCACATTTTTGAATTCTCATGCTGTCAAATTGAGCATAAACTGAGAGCCCACATTTTGCATTGAGAAAGAGAAAACCAAGGGAGATATTTGATTTGATTTGCATTGTTTTGAATGGATTTATTTCATTTTTTATGCATTTAAATTGTTGTTTTATTCTATCTTGATGTTTAGGGATACTAATTACAACAATTAGATCTGTGTGGTTTGATCTGTCTGTGTTGTTGTGGGTTCTTGGATTGCATATCATGTATATAACTCAAAAAGTGTAATGAGACAATGTCATAGTGTCTATTTAATATGAGCTTACAAGCTCACATAATATATGCAACACTATGTTTACAAAAATTAGTTAGTTGGTACTATCCCTGCCCTCTGAACCAGTAGGTATCGATTGAGGATCAATAGAGGACCCCACATTCAGCTATGTAGAAGATGTACCTGCATCTCCCCGTGGTGGCCTATGTGGTGTCTACATCATTGCCTTGCTGCTCTAAGATCTCTACAACCTATATGATCTCTAAGATGTAGTATAGCTCGACACTCTTTGATCAAGAGGAACCTCACTCTCATAGTGATCCCTCCAGTACTGAATCTCCCTGGCAGCCTCCCTTCCTGTCATGTGTGTGTGTGTGAAAATTGTTCCTGTTTATGAGACACAACACATCAATAAAATAATATTGGTTAATAATAAGAAAATATACAATAAAGAAAAATATCATTAACCAAGCGATTTACTGCCTTCTAGTAGATGCAAGTATGGTATTCTTAGATTTTGACTGAGATCAGTCACAATGCAACATCTAAATGAAGGATTTGAATGCAAAAACTGTGAAATGAATGCAGATTTAATCTATATTTTTGTTATTTTCTATGCAAAATAGCGATGTAATATAGATGAAAATGATCTAAAACTTGATAAAAATGATGAATTGAATCTAGCTATGGATGCAAAAAAAACAAGAAACAATGGTTAGCAATGAATCACAAAAACTATGCAAAAATCTCAAGAGTTCGATAGTGTAGCGTTGCTATTCTCCAAATTGCACGTGATATGATTCTCTAAATTAGCAATCATTTGTGAAGGACTGAGGCCTGTTTATATAGAAATCTAGGGTTTGAGAACTCATGGAAAAGCCAAAAATCACCCCCTGATAAACTCAAATTGATTGGTGAGTTATCAAGAAATTAGAAATAGTTATCTAGTAAAATCATGCAAATTAGCTTTTTAACTCAAATTAGAAGTTGAGATCACTCCAATATGCTTTTCAACTCACAATCACATGTTGAGTTTTGAAAGTTAACAAAAAGAATTCAATAGTTGATTTTGAGTTCAACTGTTCTTCTGATTTGTGCATAGATAATTATGATTTTATTTAATTTTCCATGTGTTTTATTCTCAACTTAACTGATTTTTGAGTAAAAATAACTGATTTATGGGTTAATCAATTATTTAATCAAACTTTATCCAAAATTAAATCATTAAATTTAACAACTTGATTTTAATCAATTAATAAATATTTAATCAATTATTTTTAGAAATTATGATTTATTATCAAATAAAACAATATTAATTAGGAATAATGTTAATTAACTCTAAATAAAATAATTAAGTGGCCAAATAAAGTTTAATTAATTAAATATTCAACATATTCAATTAATTAACTTTAGGATAAATAAAATAATATCATTTATCGCCAAATAATATTTAATTTGAGATAATTAGGAGAAATTAGGAATATGCCCTGATGTAGAATTGAGACAGGATCAATTAGGGTTTTCGATGATTCGATGTGCAGATGTGCCTTAGGTTAGGACCTTAGGGTTGATTTCGATTGATTTGTCAATGTAGAAGGGTTAATGGTACTGAAGCCCATTTTTGGGGTATTACATTTTGCCCCTCTTTGAATTTCTGTACAAAGCACACTGGTTCAAAGATTAATCTATTTTTGATGCCCAGACTCAGTTATGTGGTAGAGAAACTGATCCTGAAAGATTAACCAATTTTGAGACAGAAACCAATTTGGAAGATTTCAAGATGTTGATCCAGGTCCTGGTTGACCAAAGAATCAAGATGATGTTATTGATACCAACAATGAACCTGTGATTACAGAGAAGTGATAAAACACCTGATTCTGAACCTATGATTATGAGGAATTGACTGTCCTGACTCCAGACTTGATTGTCCAAAGGAATCAAAAGGATGCCAAATTTGAACCCTTTAGTTACGAAGAATCAAGGAAATAACACAACTAAACTAATGGTTACGAAGAGTTGATACAATTTACAAGATTAAGAGAATACCAAATTGATATGGATTTTGATGAATCTGATATGCCCCAAGTGACGAGGACTTTGATGAGTCAATAATTAGATGTAGTTGTTGTCTTGATTGTTGAAGAAAAATTGATTAACAGATTTAGTTAATAATATAGAATACCATGCCCCCTTCGGGATGAAATTTGAAATCTGGCAAGAAAGTCAGTGTGAAATGATGTAAAGCAACATAATCAATTGTAGAAGTGTTTTGTTCGTGCTCGGGAACACATTCTGCATTGTTTAAGGGTTATGTTGACCAAGTTTGACTAATTTTGACCATGAGTTGACCATGGTTGACCAAGTTGAAAATTTGAAAGTTTGATGTTAGATAATCAGATAAGTTGAATTTTGGATTTCTGTGATATTTTGAAGGTCGAGCAGTCGACCGTCCTAGGTCCAAAATTTTTAAATTGGGTTTTTGACAAAGTAAACAATCTCAGATTTTGATTTTGATCCCGCAAAAGGGTTTAGAACATCAAAATTAGCGAGAGGTGCAATTTTCACGCAAAACAGAGCACTTTGAAAATTTAGGTCAAAACCTATATAAGACAAGAAAGGGTCATTTTCAATTCATTTCAACTGTTTGACTTTTGAAACCTCGTGGAGCCCTCTAAGAGCAAAAATGGTGGTCCCAGTTTCTTCGCATCGATTCAAGCATTCTAGGCGATATCAGTGACCTAGACAGTACGAGAATATGGTAAGTGGACCTCAAAGCCTCTTTTGATTTATTTTAGCACATTTTTAATATACTTTTTAGGATTTTTTATTATTGTTTTTCATGTTTTTTAATTTTTCTTCACAGAATGTCGTACGACATGTGGTTGCATGTCATATGACATTTCAGGTCCAATTCAAATGTTGTGTGTGTCATAGTATAGTGTCGTATGGGAGACACCCATCTCTCATATGACATTTTGTCACGTCCCTTAGTTGTCCTATGAGAACATGTAAAATGTCGTATAACCATAGAGTTTCATATGGGTAGCTGTAGAGTGTCGTATGACACTTGACTCCAGTTTTAATTTTCTAAAATTTTGTATAGAAAATAGTGAGCATTTTTGAGGCCTTTCTTCATTTTTTTCCAAAATTTTTATTTGCCCAGCTAAATTCTATATCCTTTAATGCACCTTCTGATATGTTCATTTTCTCATTTTGCATGCATGTATCACATATTTGAAGCAACTTACTGATGTTAGTCCTATTTATGTGCTTTGTAGGTGAGGTACCCTGATGTCCATTTCTATGTCTCCCATCCAGCCATCCAGAGGCTATGTTTGGCGCTTCTTGATCCCATGAGAGTCCACCAGCTTGTTGCTTATGGATTTGATTATTTGATAGGTTTACCTGACATTCAGGTAAATCATGGACTGATCACTGCATTAGTTGAGAGATTCCACTCAGAGACACAAATGTTTCATCTCCTGATAGGGGAGATTACTATTACCCCTTAGGATGTCTACCGGAGTCTTCGGATTCCATTTCATCGACCACACCTAGACTATTTGAGTTTTGAGAATACCGGTTCGGATTCCATTTCATGGAGCATGCCCCAACTATTTGAGTTCTGGGAATACTAGTTTATAGGAATTTTATACATTGTTTGGAGCTAATGAGAAAATTTCTTAGTAGATACCATGGGAGGTATTAGTGCAGCACTATGAGCAGACCCATAGGCTCGAGTGTATCATCGCCGACATGACAGTGAGATTATTATGTCTGACCATCAACAGAATGGTCTTCTGATGGGATGGGCTCTGATGGTACAGAGGCTCATGGCGCATCTAGCTAAGTTTAGTTGGGATCAATGTTTTTTGGCCCATATGTTTGCTGAGATGCATGAGATAGTCTACCACGAGGGTAAGACTTTCACTTCTGGAGTCATTGTTCTTCAAATTTGGGCATGGGGGCATATTCCCATATGTAGGCCCATTTGTGGTGATGAGAGGCAAGATCAAGAGCCTATGATATACAGGTATGTGGGGTTCATCACCAAGGTGAGGATGGGTAGGATGAAGTACTAGCGCCATGTGCTTGATGATATGACAGTGGTCATCTGGCGGCCATACTTATAGGTTGAGGCTTGGCCTACAACTAGGGCTCAGTTTGGATACTTTTGTCAGAGCTAGATACTGATAGGGTACTCTACCAGTGTCATGGAGTAGTTCTTGATCACTTGGGTTTGGAGGCAGTATGACCTCATTTAGGATGCACCACAAGAGTTTTCATTATATGCGAGATAGGTGTGGGAGATCAGACTGGGTTGGTCTCCCAGATTATCATATGCAATATGTAGTTGAGAGTATAATGGGTTATAAAGCAAGGATTGGGACTACCAAACTCAAGTAGTAGATGTAGGCATGACAGACACCTATGTAGCGCATATAGCAGAGTTCCCATTTAGATGATTTTATGATCCCACAGAGCTGATTCTGACCATGGAGGAGGCATACGATGTTATAGGTGCCCCTTAGGGTAGAGGAAAGAGGAGGGAAGTAAAAATCCCCATAGCTCAAGTGATCCATCCTATGTAGAGAGCAGCAAGGATCCCACCGAGGCCAATAGTAGATGTGAGGCCTGCCCCCAGATCATGAGTAGTTCCATTGGGTAGATTGATAGTTTTGTAGTGATAATATCCGTGGGGTGAGGGTGGATCTCTAGGAGGTATAGGTAGAACTATAGTGGTTGAGGAGGTACTGGGTGAACATTAGGATGTATCGATGGATGAGGCACATGAGGCACCCAATTTTGATCTAGGTGTTGAGGTTCGACGCCATATGGCGTAGACAAACATAGGTGGCGGCGGCGATGAGACTATGGCCGAGGAGGAGGTAGCTACAAAGGTTGATCCTAGTCTGAGGTAGACATCTCAAGATGTTATACAGTGGATATGACACCAACTACGAGACCAAAGATCACATAGTTTATCATTAGAGGTCCAACTGAGAGAGTGTGACAGGCAGTTGCGGGAGTCACAGGAAGAGGTTCAGTGGCTCTAGGCAGAGGTGTTCCATCAAACTGGTCGGGTAGCCTACTATGTATCAACTTATTTTTCTGTTATGCCACCTAGGTAGAGAGTCACCTCACACTCTCAGTATATGTTAGGATCTAAGGGAGCAAGAGTGCCGCATGTCAAGCCACCGCCAGATGCACCAACATGAGGAGGAGCAACGCTTGATGTAGAGGATTAGATAGATAGTTGATAGCCTAATCGATTCCTCATTTTGATATTTTGTTATTGTACTGGATAGCTCATTGGAGCTTATTTTTGTATCATATGCACCTTGTGCACCCCTTGCACTATATCGAGTTTATATATATATATATATATATATATATATATATATATATATATATATATATATATATATATATATATATATATATATATATATATATATATATATATATATATATATATATATATATATATATATATATATATGAGATCATTTTTGGATTGGTTATGAATTCATAGCACTTGTTTGAAATATGATGTTGTTATCATGTGATGCAGATGTATGCAATTGTGAATGTTTACTTTGAATGTATGAATATGCAATGTGAAATGCAATGGTGAATGTTAGATAGATTAATGAAAATGTATGGCTTTATTCATGTTTTATGGATGCACATGTATGTATGCAATGGATATATGAGATGATTTATGAAAATGATATGATATGTAAATGCAATGATACACATGATATGTTTTTGCAGGTACATGAAGAGTTCAAGTGCTTAGTCGATTGTCAAAAAGGATGGTTAACCTAGAGCGATGACTGCTTACTGATTAGTTGTAGAGACCTTAACATGATGCTCAGTCCTTTGTGATGTGATTAGTGCAATCTAGAGAATATCAAACACCATGCTGAATTCAAACCATGAAAATGATGCAACCAGACAACCATGAACATATGAATATTGAATTTTAGTTAGAAATGTCAGATTTAGATATAAGCACCAAGGCACAAGAGCTAGGTTGACCTGAATATCATGTCCATTTTGATATAGAAATTTGTATAAGAATCAAAACATAAACATTGTGATGACCTGAATACGCCTTGCATACAAACACACCAAGCAATTGGGAGATCATCCTTGTTCCAGTGTGAATTACCCTTAGTGATCCTTTATCGTTCACATCCTTGGGTAATGTTGCATTTCATAGTAGGAATAAGAAATCACTCAAAAAGAAAAAGTTAGATCTGACTTCCCTGAACCATCTGGGTATCAATGGTTGAGGTACACATGGCCATCCAATTGTGATGGAGGCACTTATAGTGGACACCAATTCAATCCAAAATTTCCAGAGTAGTCAGATTTTCACTTACAAGCAGAAAAAAAAGATTATGCCCCTAGTCACCACTCTCTAAATCATGCAAAAGGACATCATTGATGAGTTCAAAGGGACATAATATGCAAAAATCTCAATGTGAATCAGTTAGCATACAAGAAGATTAAAGCATGTTGCTGATATTGTTTTGTTGTAGTTGTTTGTTCATTTGTGTTGTTGTGAGGTGCAAAATCCTTTTCTAGTAGGGAGACAAACAAATTGACTTAGATAGATCATTCGAGGACTTTGACTAGATATGACTCATCTTAGATAATTGAGGAGCATAGGATATGACACTCATTGCCCCCAAGTTTGAAACTTTGATAGGATGCAACCGCTTTGTTGTTTGGTGCACAGACTGACTTTATTGAAAATAAGATGCGAAAGAAAACAAGGATATATGTACAAACTAAAATAGTACTGAAAGCTGAGAGACTACCAAGGTTTCTTTGATAGATGGAGTGTTTTGTACAAGTGGCACCTGTTTGTTGAGTTTTCACCATATTGGTAGAGATTCTCTTTTTTCTACCAAGGTGCCTGTTTACTAGGTTTTCACCAAGGCACTTTTTCTTTTTCTTCTTTTTTGTATTTTTCATCATTTCAATTATTTTTGTATTTTTGTATTTTTTTTGTTGAATCACCAAGGCTCCTATTGCTAGGTTTTTACCAGGATGATCATTTTTTCAAGACTTTTTCTGATTTTTATACTTTTTTTCAGGACATTTTCACAGACTGAATGTCTTAGGCATATAATTTCTTTAGATGGAGAATGTTAATTGGTTCTTAAAGTTTTTCTCCTTCAGTCATTGAGAGTTGATAGGCTCCAAAGCCAAAAGCAGCAATGATAAAAAAGGGACTCAGCTAGTTGGGTTCAAACTTCACCTTGCGTTCTCGATGGGATTGATTTTTAGTGTTCTCTCTTAAGACTAGATCGCCAACCTGAAATTCTCTATGTCTGACTCTTTTGTTGTAGCCTCTAGACATTCATTTATGATATAATCTGAGATGATCATATGCCACTTGTTTACGCTCATCTAGTAGTTCCAGTTCTTGTAACCTATACACTCTATAATCATCACCGGTTAACAGACCATGCATTCCGATTTTGAGTGATGGGATTTTAACCTCTATAGGAAGTACTACTTCAGCCCCATATACTAAAGAGAAAGGAGTAGCCCCAGTGGGCATTCTGATACTTTTTCTGTAGGCCTAAAGAGCTAGATTTATCGTCAAGTGCTAGTCTCTTCCTATTTTGTTGATTGTATGATGTAGGATTTTTAATAAGTTTTTACTGGATGCTTCAGCTTGTCCATTCCCTTATGGATAGTAAATAGATGACCAATGTTGAGTTATCTTGAATTTAGAGCATAAGGAATCTAGGTCCTTGTTCTTGAATTGGCCTCCATTGTCTGTGATGACGGAGTGTGGGATACCATACCGGAAAATGATGTAATACAAAATGAACATAGAAATTTGTTTGTCAGTTGCTTGTGTCAATGGAATTGCTTCAACCCATTTTGTGAAGTAATCTGTTACTCTTATGATATGGGTGTGACCATTTGACAAATGTGGATAAATGACTCCTATGAGATCAAATGATCATTTTTGGAAAGGCCATTGTGTTCTAAAGGGAATTAAATCTCTCCCAGGTGTGTGAATCAAGTTACCATGTATTTGACATTTTTGACAATTCTTAGCATATTTAATGACCTCTTTTTCCATATTTGGCCAATAGTACCTTGCCCTAATGTGTTTTTGAGCTAATGTCAAACCATTGGAATGTGATCCACATATACCTTCGTGGACTTCCTCTAATGCGCGTTGTGACTCTTCATGTTCTAAACACCTAAGTAGTGTACCATCTAGACTTCGTTTATATAAATCATTACCAATGATGACATACCATGATGCATTTAAGATGAGGTAGCATTTTTCATGATGGTTAAAGGTATTGAGAATGATTTGGTCTTGAAGGTAGGAGTATATGTTTTTGTAGCAGGAGGAATCATGACCAACAATGGTGTAGATCATGCGGGTTTTTGGGTAATCATAGGCAGGGAATGACAATGCTTCCACTAGGAACTCATAGCATAGCTCATGTTTAGGCTGTTGTAGGAGAGATAACAATGTTGCCATAACATTAGCAACCTTGTTCTCCATTCAAGGTATCTGTTCAAATGTGACTGAAAGAAGTACTTCTTTAGATCATTGACCATGCACTTGTATGGAATAAGCTTTTCATCCTTTGTTTGATACACATCATTAACTTGGTGTATGACCAATTGTGAGTCTCCATGAATGTGTAGTTCTATTACTCTCCATTCAATAACTATTTTCATTCTATTTAGCAAAGCTTCATATTGAGATATGTTGTTGGTGAAAGGGGATTTAATTCTAAATGCTTTTGGAATAGAGTAACCTTTTGGTGTTATGAACAATATGCTAGCTCTAGACCCATTATGTGTAAGATCCATTAAAGAATAAGAACCATGTTCTAGAGGATATGTGCACGATAGAGGAATCATGAAATTCCATCTGTAGTGGTTGGTCATCAAACATTGGAGCTTCAACTAATTGATCTATAATGACTTTTCCTTTGATAGCTTTTCTTTCAACATACTCAATCTTAAAATTTCTCAATAACATTACCCATTTTGCTAGTCTACTTGTGAGGGAAGCCTTTCTCAATAAGTAATTCAATGGATCAATATTATCTATTAAATGTGTGGTATGAACTAACATGTAGTTTCTCAGCTTCTATGATGCAAAGATAGTAGCTAGACACACTTTCTCTATCATGGAATAGTTCTTTTCGTAAGCCACCAATGTTTTGCTAATGTAATAGATAACTCTTTCCTTCTTATTCTCATCATGTTGTGCTAGCAATGCCCCCAGTGATGTATCTGTAGCATAGACATGCAATATTAATGGCTTTCCTTGAATAGAAGGCATGAGAATTGGTGGATTTTCCAAGTATTGTTTGATATGATTGAAGTTATTTTCATATTCCTTGTTCCATGTGAAGGTCACACCTTTATGTAATGTCTTTGTGAAATATTGTGATATATCTTCCAGCTAAGATATGCTATGTCTGATTGATTTCACCCTTCCTTGTAAGGTCTACATTTGATTGATGTTCTTAGGAGGTTGCATCTCCATGATTGCTTTGAATTTTGTTGGATCTTGTGTGTGTATGCTAAACACCTTCATAAAATTAGGACTATCAACTAACAATTCAAAGCAAATACAATACAAATTTAAACTAAGAAATGCATTTAATATCCATAAGATCTCATGGTTCTCTAATTAGATGTGGTAAGTAGAGCTCCCAGCTTAATCTCCACTAGTGACACTTCTAAAATGAGAAAGTATGATGCTACAATGCTTAATCTAGCTCACAATGATCCACTATGAAAATGATAAATTGAAATGCTAATGCTAATTGCTCTCAATTGCTATCAAATGCTCATAAAATGCCTATAATAACAATGCTTTTCTCTCTAATTCTCTTATATATTATTGCTCTCAAAATGACTCTTATTTATAGTAAATTCCCAAGGGTAGGGGGTAGAGTGAAGTAATCATGATTTAGCCTTGGTTGAGTCAAAAACTTTGCAATGTTTTTAAATGGGGGGACAATTTAAATGTTTGTCTCAAAGATTTGGACAAAAAGGACAAAATTGAGTGGATGAGATTCAAAGTTAAATTTGTGTGATTGAGATTCAATTCCTTTGAGTGATCCATGTGCTTTGTGTTCTCAATTTTCATTGGTTCCTCAATTTTTGTTGAAAGATATTAAGATTTATTAAATTCCATCAATTAATTAAATTAGCCATGTAGGGAATAGGTTCATTTTGATTTTTGATTTAATAACTATACAATTAATTTATTAAAATCAATTATATAGTGTTTTTCATCCCTTTAAGCTTTTATTTAATTATTTAATGTTATTATTTAATTTTTCCTTTGATTTGATTGATTTTGTCCAACTTTGATTTAATAAATGTCCATTTTGATTTGATCCTTTTTTGATGAGAATTAGTGCATTTTGATGATTTTGAGCCATTTTATTGATTTAAAAGAACTTGTCCATTTTTGAGTGTCTACAAATGCCCCTCCTTGAATTGATGTGCAAAGAACATTGATTCAAATAAAAATTTTCAGTCCTGATCCCTTTTAGGTCCCGATTTATTGATTTACTGATATGCCACTGATATGATTGCTAGGTCATGATATTAAATTGATTGATTCTTGATATGATATGACTCTGATATGATTTGATAAATGATATGTGCCCCACTGATAATAGTTCAAATTTTTTTGATGCCCTTGATTCATTGATGTTTTGATGCCAATTTGATACTCTTATGATGCCCCCTCAGAAATGAAACATATTGATCGCTTGATAGAAAAAGTTGATGATATTGATTTATAATGATCCAATATGTTTTCATTTCTAAAAAACATCAATGATATGCAGATTTCAACAAATGCCCTGGTTTGATTGATATGATGATATAGAAAAACCATGATTAATAAAATGTTGTTGATGTTTCTGGATGACTGATTGAATGTCCAAGATAGCTAGGTCTATTGTAGTTAATCAAACAATTGATTAGGCTATTAGGATAATAGTACCAATGAATGTGATTTGTCAATCTAATAGGATAGTAAAAATGATATGGGATAACTAATAGGTAGGTCATTGATAGGATTGATACTGATCATATTAGTCCTGCCTCATGATCAAGAGTTGGGAAACAATAAGTTGGTACTGATTGGTTGATTGATTAATTGACGTAAAATAATTCAATGATATAGAATACTAATATGATTCCCTTGATTTTCAAAACAAGCACATTTCTGTAAGTTATGAATACGGTCCCTAGCTTCTTGGACATTAGATTTATAGATCTTCCTTGTTGATTTTGTATCATGTTGATGTTTTATTGATCAGGACTTAGATGTACCACTTTGTTATTGATATTGTATCTTGATATATAGATTGTTGGATCTTTGATGTTATGAACATTGATATGATGATACACCTATCTTTGATTCTTTTGATGTGTTCATGTGAGATCACCTTTATATGCAGCTATCTGATGTTTTATGATGCATTTAACTTTGATTATGCTATGGATGTAGTGTATCTCATGTATGATATAGATAGATGAATGCAATGATTATGAATTTTTGATATGTTTTTTCTATTTTTCAATGTATGGATGCAAAGTGTTTTATTGAAATATGGATATGAATGTGCCTATGTTTTTGATTTTTTCAAATGTATGCAATTCTATTATAAAATGTATGCAAATGATGTATGAGTAATGAATCTTTTTCTTTTGCTTTTTTGATTATGGGTAATGAATAATGAGTAATGCTATGGATGAATGCAATGCAAAATATAACCTCATATGATTGATTTTAGATCAAGGATGAAACATTTTATTGAACCCCCTTTTTAATATTTTTACTCAAGCTGATTAACCAAACCCCTTTTCCCTTGGAAAAATAACTACAAAAATGCACGTAATCTAACATGAAAATGCAATGCAATGCAACTAAGTGTCACTAGCTTTTTAGCAAATAGATTCCATAGGGAAATATTTTCATCATTGAGCATTGTAGGACCATTAAAGAAAGTACAACCATCACTGACCACATCATGATGATATGAATACCACTTTTCATCATTTTTGGTAACCTCTTTTTGGAAACTAGTACAACCCTCACTAGTTGGATGACCAACTATGGGAGTATGAATACCGGTTTCAATAGATTCAATGTGGCAAGTGGATTTTGGTATTAAGATATGGAAGATCTAAATAGCCAAGGTATTCATTTGCATAAACAAGCAAAGGCCAATCCTTCATCTTATGTGATAGTCCTCGATGGTTCTTTGATGACCATGTCGTTAGATGAATTCTCATGAGTTGATGTATCTCCCTCAAAATAGTCACTCAAAGGCAAGAAAATATCATGTCTCCATCATGGCCAATCTAGTCAAAACATCTTTGATTATAGATAAAGAGATGTGATAAAATTTATTTCAATAAAGATCATCAAAAGAAAGCTTCAAGTGTTTTGCAATGTATCAAGATTTTCAAATAGAATTTCCAACCATTCTGATCTTTTAAAGTATTGTCAATTTTTAATCTCGAATAATAAAGTCAATGAAGGCTCAAGGATCAAGTTGTGGGATCGGAATACTTGGTTGTGAATAATGATATCCATCAAAGGTTCAACAAAAATCTCTCTCTTCTAAAGCTCTGATAATTCCTTCTCTGATGTGACCGAATGTAGCACTAATTGAATCCATTTGTACCAAAAATCCAATCCTTTCCTTGCCCCCAAGTGATAAATGTGATCGTGTGACAAACTTAGGGCCAATAGACAATGCAACAATGTGATTGAAAGGCTTTATTATGACTATGCACACATGACAGATGCAATGAAGATTTACAAGTGAGATGTTGGGAATGTAATATGTACATATGCAACTAGGAAATGACTTAAGGGAACAAAAGGTGCTTGATTACCAAGTTTTCACCTTTTGGGTCTTTTTCTCTCTTTTTTTGCTACCAAGGCGGCTATTACTAAGTTTTCACCAAGGCACATTTTCTTTTTCAATTTTTTTTGTTTTTTTTCTCATTTTTTTTTTCTTTGGATTAAGATATTGGACCCCTACCACTCTCATCATGTTCAGTTCAAATTTGTTGGTGAAAGAGGGCTCAACCGCGTTTAAGTATTGGGCCATTGATTGGTCATTTGGGAAATAGAGTAAGTCACTTGGCTCATTTAGGTCCCAATCAATAAGTTCAGGATGCATCAAGGGTAAGGATTCATTTGGAAAAGTGTCATCAGCTAGAGTTATGGACATGACTTCATTGGATGGTTCATACATTGTATCATTAAGGTCTATGACGTGAGCTTCCTCGATATGGTCCATGGAAGAAGGATCAAAGTCCTCTTCACTTGAGTCATCAATGACTTCTATGGTAATAGCATAGGAAATAAAACATGTGGATTAATCCTAATGTTTGAATCATCCTCCTCTAATGGTTCCCAAAATTCCTCTATCCATGGTTGATTAATGGGTGCTTCTCTTATATTGAGTTCTTGTATGATGGGATCTTCATTCCTTGGAGTTTGTTGCCTTGTAGCATTAGCATAAGCATGTATTGTGATAATCTCTTTATCATGACATGAGTCATTAGACAAAGTATCCCACTCATAATCTCAGGAATCATCACTATCCACATTGGATTCCACCGTGTTCACTTGAGGATATGAATCATGCATGGGGCTGGAGCTTTCTCCTTTGTGCTGGTAGCCTACCCCTGATCTTTCTTCTTTTGACCTCCAAGAGGGTTCAATAGGCTCTAGCAAGCCTCTATTTCTTTTTCCTAAGGGTCCTCTTCCCTTGTACCCCATTTTTTGCATTATCTCAAATCCTTTCCCATATTGCTCAGTTTGAATGTTAATATGATGAATTCTCTCTACGGGAGTATTTGAGATATCATCTTCATCATGATAGAGCCATTGGAGGACTTCATCTTCTTCTTTGTCACTTTCCCTTACAAAATAAGAGTTATATTTATGAGGAAGATGTTCTTTGGATGGTTTCCCATGTGTTCTTGGAGATGTGGGTAAATCGAATAAGGAAACAGAATATTCCCCTACTCCCTTGGATTGGGTTTTACATTGTTTTTCAAATGTATGCATCATTTCACTCATTTTTTTGGAATGGTCCTCTTTAGCTTTATCTTTCTCTTTTTTGGTAGGTTTGAAAAGTTCTACTTATGGTTTAGATGCTTTGTCTAAATTTTCATTTGACATTGGACCCTCGTAACTCACTTTCTCCTTTCCTTTAGTTGATGTAGTTGAGTTAGCTTGATGAGGGTTTGAAGTAGCACTTAATGTTAAGTTAGGATCATCCTCTTTGATGTCTTCAATGGTGGCCCTTTGGATAATTCCTTCTCTCTTATGGGGAATAAATAGTTCATGGAGAGGCTTTAGTGCATTGCAATATTGGAAAGGATTTGAATCCCCTCCAACTGTGATTTCCTCACCCATGTACGAAAATTTTATGCATTGATGATACATGGATGGAACCACTTGCATCTCATGGATCCACGACCTCCCCAATAAGATATTATAAGTTAGTTTCATATCTAAGACTTGGCATTTTGTGTCCTTTTTGACAGGTCCAACTTGAATGGGTAATACAATCATGCCTTTTGAGGATCTTTTAGCTTCATCATAAGCCTTTATGGTAATTCTTTTTGTAGGATCAATGCATGACTTGGATAATCCTAGAGATTTGACAAGACTCAAAGTGCAGATGTTAAGACCAGCTCCCCCATCTATGAGAGCTCTTTGACCCTATGTCTTTCAATCAAGACTTCTATATGCAATGACAGATTTTGGGGATGAGTAATGGACATGTCATCATGGTTTGAAAATGAAAGGCAATGAGGCACAATGAGATGTCCTACCATATTCTAAAACTTCTCCTCATCCAAGTTGGTAGGAACATTAGTTTCCACTAAGGCTCTCTCTAGAATTTCCTTGTGATTTGGTGATAACTTTAATAACTCCAAGATAGAAATTTGTGCTAGAGTCTTTTGTAGTTGATCCACCAAACTGTATGGTTTTGCTATTCTAGCCAATTGTTTTTCCAAAATGCTGGATTATGGAGGGCCAATAGGTCTAGGATCAACCCCTTGCAAGGTAATCCTTGAAGCCTGCCCCCTAGTGATAAAATTAGATGTTTCTTTTTGGGGCTGTTCTTTGATCACTATAGTATTTAAAACATTTTCACTTTTGGACAATGTATTGACAATGTTATCATAGGGAGGTGCAAAATTGATATTGTTGCTGCTTTGTTTATTCCCATTAGATGACTCACCTTTTTCATGGTTATAAAAAGGTTGTTTAAACACTGTGTGATATTCATTACCTTGATATATGATATTCACAATGACTATTCTTGCTCCACTAGCTGGGTTTATTCTGTGGCTCATAGGGTTGAACGCTAGGTAAATTAATGATATTGTTAGCCATGAGAGTCTTCAATGCTTTCTCGAGAGGTTCACCCAAAGGTGTGAAGTTCCTTTTGGGAGTTGGTATGAAGAATTTGTTAGATTTATTGCCTCCTTGGTTGTTCCCAAAATTGCCACTATTGGTATTGCTATTGTAAGGCACTTTGGGAGCCTGATTTGCATTGTTCACTTGATTAGGTGTTCTTGTGAGATAAAATGGAGTCACTTTCAAATTACTAGAATCAAAAGCACCATCATTAACCACTCCTTTATTTCTATTCTTCAACCCAAACCGATTATAGTTGTTAGAAAAGTTCTTATTCTGGTTGTTATGGTTGTTGTTGGAGGTATTGTTATTGTAATTCTTATTATCCTTATAGAGTTTTAACTCTCCAATCTTAACTAATACCTCTTCAACTATCACCCCATTCTCAATAAGATCTTGGAAGGTCTTAGGACATTGCATTTTGAACTAGTAATTCATCTCATTGCTCAATCTATTGATGAAGATATCCATCTTCTCTTTTTTGGGTACACTCCTAGGATATCTAGCAAATACCGTCCTCCATCTTTGTAGGAAAATGAGGAATCCTTCTCCATCCTTTTGCTTGGTATTACATAAAGTGATCATTGTGACTTCATGCTTGATATTGTATGAGTAGTGTGCCACAAATTTGGAGGCCAGCTCTTCGAAAGTTTTAATGTCGAAAGGTAATTTCAAGAACCATTCCATGGCCATACCTCCAAAACTCCTAGGAAATAATCTCATTAAATAAGTGGTATCGTGCATGAATTCCAAGCTCAATGCACAAAATTCCCATAGATGATCTTGAGGATCTGATGTTCCTTCATATTTATCATACTTAGGAAATACTACGTTGATAGGGAATGGTACCATGACTAGACTTTTGTCAAATGGAAATGGACATAATGCTTCTATAGAAAAGGGCTTTGGAGCTCCTCTTTTCTTTATCGTATCCAATTGCATTTGAAATAACTTAAATTGTTTATTCATTATATTGAGCGGGCCCTCTTCAACTTCTGGTGTTCTAAGCTGATTAACATCATAATCGCGAGGGAGTTTAAGACCCTTTCAAGCTAGATCCAGAAAGTGCTTTTCTTTGTCTCTTTCCATTGCTTTCTCCATAAGTTTCAAGAAATAAGGACTTTGTATAGCCTCACTAACCCTCTCATCAGTGGCATCTTTGACGGTGGGTTCACCATTAACCTTAGGGTTAGTGTTATCAATTCCTTGAGTGTTAGAGTCTATTCCTCCATTATTGGTATTACCCTAATTATTTGGGTTAGTACTTCCATTGTTGTTATTACCCAAGCTATCAGAGTACATCATGTTGGTTTTCACTTCTTGAACGGTTTGTTCTTGTGGTACTCTTGGAGTGGTATAAGTATCACTTGGGAAAGGAAGCTCTTGTCTTAGATAAGTTCTGTCTGCTTGCAAAGTTTTCTTTACATAATATGATCGAGTAAAAGTAGGAATGAACATAAACCATTTGAAAAAAATGACTTTATCTTGTTGGCTTGTGGTCGAATCCTTGTGAAATTTTCAAAATTGCTCGAAACTAGGATTTTTGACCGAGCAGGGTACTGGAACAAATAAAACAGCCAAAAGGGTATTTGAATTTGGAACCAAATTTTTTTGAAACCCTCAGGAAATGCTCACTATTTGCCCTTTTTTTTTTGTTTTTGGGCATCACTTGCCTACGTGTAGGCATGACTTAAAGGTTGATACACGTCGACTAGAATTGATTTAGGTGGCACTCTGTAGATGTGCAGGTGGTACTTTACTGTTGATAGACATTTTTCCAATTTTTACAGGCATCACTTAATATTTCTCAGGCATGACTTTACTACTGATAGACATTTTTTGAATATTCACAGGCATGACTTTACTACTAATAGACATTTTTTGAATATTCACAGGCATGACTTTACTACTGACACGTGGTATTTCTTTGTGCACAGGCGACACTTTGCTGACCAGATTGTAAATTTTAGATTTAAAAAATTATAAGATCAGGTTTATGGAATTTTCTTGTTTGAAAACGGAACACAATCACAACACAAACACATCAAATTTTAATCATTTCCCTAAAACCACACTAAAGTGTATGTTCTCGGTCATTTTTCACAAGTATTAAACAAGAAAGTATTCCACGCAGTCTACCTATAGTCAAATTTGGCTTTTAACATGTTTGGCTCTATAAGGTAGCTTACTAATTTATCAGGAGTTTAATTAATAATCCATTCTAAACCATGCCAAGTTCTTTTTCCCACTTGCAGGCTTCCCACAGGCACAAAAGCACAATTTGGCGCAATCCCCGAAAGGACTACTAGAGGAAGTGAAGCAACTTGCACACAATCTAGCCACTTCCCTTTTAAGGAAAAGTGTGTTTGATTATAGTGGGTTGGAAAGTACCACGACTAGGGTGATTGTCTCCCACTTGGGTCATTCCCTCTCACCATCCTTGTTAAGGCAATTTCTCAGGAGGCAAGCCCTCTAATGTTCTAGCATGTTCATGTAAGGCAAGGAAATGGAGTTAAGAACATGTTTTTGGGAATTTGGTTCACCTAAAAGGTGAAGAGCATATCCCTAAATTTTTTTTAATTTCCCAAACACAATAACCAATGTTCAATTATTTCACCCACTAACTATAGAGAATTGAGTATTTCTACTCTCTTCTACAAACAACGGGTTTTGATCTTATGTGCTTGATTCCTCAACCTTTCTTCTTAATCAAAAAGTTCAACACCTTTGGCATTTTGATTCACTAGAAGAAGTGAAGAGCATAGGCCTAAATGCTAAACTTTCCAAACAAAGATAGGCTATTTTGTAATTACTAGATTTTTAAATGCACCAATGCCACAATTTAAGGGAAAATATTCACTAGTTTGAGGCTTACCTTTCCTTGTAGCTAGCATAAGCTAGGGGCATTTTTGAGTGATTTTTGTCATTTTTAGCTTACCTTGGCTATAGCTCCTTTCCAATGTGCTTTCCTCCAACAAAGTTAGTCAACACAAACAACAACAATGAGGGGAACCAAAATGAATTTTGAAGAAGAAAAGTTATGTATTGAATCTTAAAGCCTTATTTGCAAATTTTGAGAAAAACTTGAATTTAAGGAGCAAAAATCCAATTAAGTGATACAAACTTAGTATTGTAAGCCTCTAAAATTTTGAGATAGTTCTCATATACCTAATTTTCTTCTTCTTGTGACTCCTCAAGAACTAATTTGATGTGAGCAAAGTTTTCCTTCTTGATTTTTCTAGCCAAAGCCTTCCCTTCTTGATTGAACTTGCTCTCTGGCTTTTGAACCTTTATGTGTTTGCTCATCTACAGTAAAAAAATACAGACAAAGAGTAAGAAAAACAATAGTTATAGATTTGACAACAAATTAAAGCAAAAAGTATTAAGCATCATTAGTCAGCTAATACATGTGATTTAAGGATTATCAGGCGTAACTTTTAAAATAGCAGGTGTCACTTTCCAGTGACACATGCGACATTTAAAGTTCAGTAGGCGTAACACTTTAATTACTAGGTGTGAAAAGTATTGAAAATTGCGTATGATAAGCTATTTAAAGTGACAATTAACAAATACTAGGCATCAGTAAAGAGATACTAGGCATGACAGTTTGCAGTAAATTGCATCGTAAAGTTTGTCACATGCAGTAAAAGATAGTGAATACGCGATACTTCTCAGGTCTCAGGCATCACTTTAGTATCTCCGGCGTAGCAATTTATCTCATAAGCGTGACAATTTATCATGCAGGCATCAGTTACTTGCTGTCAGGTGTCAAAACAGTGATCATAAGTGGCATTTAATCCTTCATACATGTCATTTCCCCTATGTATGCTAAACACCTTCATGAAATTAGGACTATTAACTAACAATTCAAAGCAAATACAATACAAATTTAAACTAAGAAATGCATTTAATATCCATAACATCTCATGGTTCTTTAATTAGATGTGGTAAGTAGAGCTCTCAGGTTAATCTCCACTAGTGACACTTCTAAAATGAGAAAGTATGATGCTACAATGCTTAATCTAGCTCACAATGATCCATTATGCAAATGATAAATTGAAATGCTAATGCTAATTGATCTCAATTGCTATCAAATGCTCATAAAATGCCTATAATAACAATGCTTTTCTCTCTAATTCTCTTATATATTATTGCTCTCAAAATGACTCTTATTTATAGTAAATTCCCAAGGGTAGGGGGTAGAGTGAAGTAATCATGATTTAGCCTTGGTTGAGTCAAAAACTTTGCAATGTTTTTAAATGGGGGGACAATTTAAATGTTTGTCTCAAAGATTTGGACAAAAGGACAAAATTGAGTGGATGAGATTCAAAGTTAAATTTGTGTGATTGAGACTCAATTCCTTTGAGTGATCCATGTGCTTTGTGTTCTCAATTTTCATTGGTTCCTCAATTTTTGTTGAAAGATATTAAGATTTATTAAATTCCATCAATTAATTAAATTAGCCATGTAGGGAATAGGTTCATTTTGATTTTTGATTTAACAATTATACAATTAATTGATTAAAATCAATTATATAGCATTTTTCATCCCTTTAAGCTTTTATTTAATTATTTAATGTCATTATTTAATTTTTCCTTTGATTTTGATTGATTTTGTCCAACTTTGATTTAATAAATGTCCATTTTGATTTGATCCTTTTTTATGAGAATTAGTGCATTTTGATGATTTTGAGCCATTTTATTGATTTAAAAGCACTTGTCCATTTTTGAGTGTCTACAGATCTACTTCAATATGTTTCTTTGAAACAATGTACCCTACAAGCTTCCCTGAAGTGATACCAAAGGCACATTTCTTAGGATTTAGCCGGAGACTAAATTTTTCCATTCTATTCAGTATTGTACCCAAGTCATCTAGATGTTCAGATCGTTCCATTGATTTAGCCAAGGTGTCATCAACATAGTCCTCCATATTTTTATGCATCATATCGTGAAAGATAGACGTCATATCTCTTTGATATGTATCACCAACGTTCTTAAGACCAAATACCATTACATTCCAATAGAAAGTACCCCAAGCACAAGTGAAAGCTATCTTCTCTTGATCTTTGGGAGCTATCTTGATTTGATTGTACCCAAAGAAACCATCCATTAAAGAGTACATTTCAAATCCCGCTGTCATGTCCACTATCATATCGATGTTTGGTAGTGGAAAATAATCCTTAGGGCATGCTTTGTTTACATCTTTGAAGTTTGTGCATACTCTGATAGATTTATCTGGTTTTGATAATGGAACTATGTTTGAGATCCATTCTACATAGTCTATGACCTGGATAAATCTTGCTTTTAGTAGTTTCTCTAGCTCAGCTTTGACAAGGAGTGCAACATGAGGATGCATTTTCACAACTTTTTCTTGATTGGTTTAACTCTAAGAGAAATAGAAAGGTGATGCATGATGAGATTAGGATCCAATCTTGGCATATATGAATATTTCCATGCGAAGTTGATCTTCTTTTCTATTAAGAATTTTGTGAATGCCTATTTTTCTTCTTCTGACAAAGATTGTGCTACATGAATTAACTGAGGTTCTTCTGTTATGCCTAGATTGATAGGCTGAGTTGGTTCTATCAAAACTGGTGATCTGTCCTATAAATGAATTAGAAGGACATCAAATATCTCATCCTTAGGTGCCTCAGAGAGGTTTTCACCTTCGGATACATCTTTTATTTTTACTATTTTTGGTTTTGAGACTACCACATAGTGATTTTCACCCTCTGAACTCTTTTTCTTTTTTATTTTATTCTTTTGACTGAGATATTTGATATCTGACTCTATCATGCTAATGCTAGGTTCATTGATGGAAGTCATCATGGGTTCTACCGCATTTAGGTAGCATGCAAGAGCATAGTCTGTCCGGAAAGTGTGGATGTCTTGGCTTGGATAGTTGGATGTTTGATGAATAAGCTTGGGATGTTGGATAGTAACCGTAGGAAAGAATTGACTGATAGTATTCACACATATAGTGTTGTCATCATTGGTTTTGATCTGACTCTCAAATTCAAATATAATATTACTACTCAAAATGTTCAATTGATTACTAGTGTCTCAATGTGATCGTTGGATCCTACATTAGTGATAAGTGAATCAGACTCACAAGGTTTGCTATTTTGTTCTAGAATCATTTCGGACATAGGTGCATATTGGTGAATGCCATCTATATGTTTTTGTGCTATGAGCTCATCTTCTTCTGGAACAATCCCCCATTCATAGTCATTAGATTATTCATTAGTCCCTCTAGGAAAGTCCAGAAGATGTGTAAAATTAGGATGAATCCCCCAAGCAGGGTTTCCTTCAGAGTCTGAGCAAAATTCATACTTATGATAATATTTCTCAAAATCACTAGTGTCCCAAATGTTCAGCTATTGTGAGAGGTATACCTTCTACTTCTTGTTTATTTTCAGGATCAACCAGTTCTTGTGTTGTCATTACCTCTTGTTCAGTAGTACGTTCATGTGTGTCTACCACGTTGATTATTTATTTAGGTTTCTTTTCATCTTTAAGAAGATCTAAGATATGTTGAGGTACACATTCATAAGGAAAAACATTAGTTGTATCTGAGTCATCACTGTTTGAGTGTTGTGTTTCTTCCTTTTGCTGAGTATATGTATCTGGTTCTATCTATTCTAGGACATGTGTAGATCTTCCACTGAGATGGAAAGGTTTCTTATGATAACCTATGCCTTTAGTATCATTGGTTGTCCTCCCACAATGTTCAATGGGTTTGATGATACGTTTTCCCCTTGTTCCTAGAGGTCCTTTTCCAATGTATCCCATTTTAGATATTAGCTTGTGACCTGGTGCATATGACTTTGCAGGAATCTTAGGTAATTTAGAGTCACATTTTTGAACTGTTTGTGATTGAGACTCATCTTTCTATAACTAAGCTAATGTAGATTCTTCCTCATCTGATTCTTGTTTGGATACCTTCTCTATGACAAAACTCCCATCAAAGATAACCTGAGGTTCTTTGGTTGTAGGTTTCACTTTCTCTGAAGGTTGTCCATAAGACTTAGGTGAAAGCAGGAGAGATGTGAGAGATAGTTCTGGTTTCATTGTGTATTCTCCCATGCTTGTATCTTTGATCTTGATTTCTTTTTCTATGTCTTCCATTTTGGATGTGGATGCTATGTCCATTTGTTTGGTAGAAGACTCTCTGTTGTGTGGGACAAGTTTTTCTGCACTTTCCTTCAAAGCATTACAAGATGCTGACATGTCTGCATGTATAGTGACCTCTACTCCATCATAGGGAAATTTTACATATTGGTGATACATCGAGGGAATAGCTTGCATCTTGTGAATCCAAGGCCTTCCTAGAAAAATGTTATGGGCCAATGGGAGATCTAGCACTTGACATGTCGTGATATATTTGATGACAGGTCTTGTTCTGATAGGTAGCACAATGAACCCTTTGGAATTCCTTTCTTGTTAGTCATATGCTTTTATGGTTATCTTATTTTTATGATCAATAGCATCTTTTGACAATCCCAGTTGTGTAACCAATTTATAGGAACAAATATTTAGACCCGTGCCTCTATCTATCAATACATGTTTGACATGACAGTTTTGGATAAGGACTTCAATATGCAAGGGCTGGTTATGCGGGTGACTCAGTGAGTTTTCATCTTCCTCTGAAAAGGATATGTACTGAGGGGATGTCAAGTGACCCACCATTTTTTGGAATCTATCAAGATCAAGATCTTCAGGAACATTTAAACCAATGAGAGCTTTGTCTAGAATTGTACGATGAGTAGGAGAAATCCTCAATAACTCAAATATAGAGATTTTGGCATTAGTATGTTGCAGTTGTTGGATTATGCTGTAGGACGTTGTTTTGGATTATTTAGAATTGGAGGATTTAGGTGCAGTTCTTTGTTTAGATGTAGATGCAAGATTGAATGGCACCTTCAGAGTGTTTGATGAACCCAAGTTTTGTCCTTGGAGAGTTACTTGAGCTTGAGATCGAGTGACTACATTAGCTGATCTATTCTCTTTGTCCTTTTTGACAATGATGATGACATTGAAGTGTTGAGATATGCATGGTTCTACTATGTTGATGACATCATTATTGCCAGAGTAAGTGTAATTGACTTTAGCACCCATGTTTGGTTTAGAAGATGAATCTCCTTGAGTGTGTTTCAGAAAAGGTTCTGTGAATGCTGTATGATCATTGTTGGATTTATGGTTGTCAATCACAATTTCTCCATCATCAATTTTGTCTTGAATAAGATGTTTCAGATGCATGAAGTTATTGGTTTATGACCCTTGTTTTGGTGAAATTCACAAAAATTGGTCTCTTTCCACCACTTAGGTTTGACTTCATTGTCATATGGTTTGATCTCAGGTAACATGATGATATTGTTTTCCAATAAGGTTTTCATGGTAGATTCCAAGGACTCACCCATAGGAGTGAACTCATATTTTGGTTTTGTAACACATGGTTTATAGTCATTTGAATTTTTAGCAGGTTCAATCATCTTAATTTCTAAAGCTTTTATGACTTGGGTACCAATTTTAAGATTAAATGCTGGTGCTTTGGGTGAAATACTGATGTAATCAACAACACCATTTGTGATGACATTTTTGTTTTTGTTCCAGAATTTACCCTTATCTTTTTTGTTGGAACTAGAACCTGAATAATACTTGTTATCCTTATGAAGCGATATATCTCCCTTGAAAATGGGTACATTTTCTATCTTTATGGTGTTTTCTACCATTTTGTCAAAAGAGGTATGATTTTGCATCTGAAGGTGATCGTTAATTTTCAGAACCAGATTATTGATGAAGATTTCTAGTTTCTCATTTTTTGGAATTTGTCAGGCATAGAGAGAAAACTTCTTGCTCCAACATTTGAGGAAGGTTAGGAAGGGTTCTCTTGAATTCTATTTCAGGTTGCAGATATCAATCATTGTGACAAAATGTTGGATATTGTAGAAGTATTATTGATAGAATAGTTTGATTAACTCCTCAAAAGTTTTGATAGTTGGAGGCATTTTAGAGAACCAGTTGATGGCTTCTCCTCCCAAAAATCATGTGAAGAGATGCATTAGGTATGTTGGTTCATGCATGAACTCCATGGATAGGGATCAAAATTTCCATCATATTTATTGTATTTGGGTAGTTCCACTCTTTTTGGGAATGGTGGCATGTACAAGCTTTGATCAAACGGAAATGGACATAGGGCCTCCATAGAGAATTCTTTGCGTTCTTTCTCCTTTTCCAGCTTTTTGAGTTTGACTTGCATAGCATGCATCTATTTCATCATGGCTGTGATGGGGGTTTTATCCTCTAATGTTATGATATTTTCAACATTAAAGTCTCGAGGAAGTTTGGCTCCTTGTTGAGCTAGTTGTGTAAAGTATTCCTCTTTTTCTTCTTGTAAGAAGTGTTTCATCATTCTTTTAAAGAGGTCATCATCATGGAATCATTCAATTTCAGATGGTGTGGGTTCTTGATCTCCACCATGATTAGATTGTTGGCCTTGTGAGCCCTAGTTGGCTCTACCTTGAGACATAGTAGTACTTTGATTGAGATCTAGTGTTGATGCGGGAGGGGTTGTGTGACCTCCTTTTAAGCGCAAATTTCCAAGGGTGTCTTCTTTGTAAATATTGGTGTCGTAAGGTTGATGTAATGTCTGAACAATAAGAGAAGATGAAGGTGATGTCTTTGGTTCTTCTCTGGGTTTTCTATGTGAAGAGTCTCTAGTTTCCACCATTAGCCTTAGGTGAATTTGGAGAGCAAGATAAGAGAATTGACAGATAATCTAAATTTAGAAATATCAAGTGATTCAACATTGTCAAGATTGGGTTGGATCATTGATGAAGAGATTGATTTGACATAAATGAGGGATATTGTGCCCGAGATGTATGGGTAGATGCCCAAAAGGTGGTGGACATGAATTTGCAACACTTAGCCATTTTGAGATGATGAATTGAGGTTGTTTTGACAAGGTTTTTGACACAATATGAGATGTGGTTCAGACTGATCAATCAAATGACAAATCGAGCTAAATAGATCACTTTGGGAAAATAAGATGAATTCATTGTTTCTTTGCTCTGTTCCTGACACAGTGGGTATTTTGATAGATTTTTGATAAAAATTGGATGTTGACTGAATTTTTGACAAAATTTGGATTTTCTGGTGATTTTGGGGAAACTATCGTATGATAGTGTAGACACAGAAAATTGGCAAAGGCTTAAATCGATAAAAAGGTGCATCAAATCATCAAAATAATACGAAAAATCAATAAATGGAACAAAGGCAATTCAAATCAAAGGAAAATTCAATTAAATAATTAAATGATTAAATAAAGCTTGAAAAGGGGAAAACACTAAGAAATTGATTAAATTCAATTGATGACATAGTTGTTGAAATGAAAAATCAAAATGAACCTCTTACCCTTCATGGCTAAATTTAATTACTTTAATTAATTAATAAATATGAAATTCTCTCAACAAAGGAAAAAGGAGACAAAATGGACACAAATCACTCACTTTTGTTGAAATGGTCCAGCCTTTTGAAACCATTTAAATGTTTGTCCCCCCATTTAGGGACAAAGCAAAGCCAATTGACCTTACCCAAGCATAACCATGGTTATCTCACTCTACCCCCTACCCTTGGGAAAATCTTATAAATAGAAGGCATTTTGAGGCATTATTCATCCACTCCATATCTTTGAATTGCAGCAAAGCTCTTGCAATTTGCATCCACACCACTCACTTAGCATTTTCATTGATATTTTAGCTTAATTGTTGATCATTTTAGAGATTTTCTTATCAAATAGAGCTAGAATTTGATAATTAGATCTATTTTGCATATCATTCTTAGTTCAATTCTCATAATTAGAGTGTCACTAGTGAGGATTTGCAGCTGAGAGCCTCATTTACCACTTCAATTTAGAGAACCATGAGATATTTAGATTAATTGTGCATTATTTAGATTAGTTTGCTTTGAATAGTGTAAATTCTCTTTAAATCTTGTTATTTCATGAAGGTGCAAATCACTCACACACA
Source organism: Chamaecyparis obtusa (assembly GCA_027943335.1). Lineage (NCBI taxonomy): Eukaryota > Viridiplantae > Streptophyta > Pinopsida > Cupressales > Cupressaceae > Chamaecyparis > Chamaecyparis obtusa. Next base: position 439,623 of record BSBK01006147.1, on the reverse strand, counting down.
GATAGTATCTAGACTCATACGACACAAAATGAGGTCTTGCATGACACTTGCAAAATCTTGTACGATAATTGATACCAGGATTAATTCTACTCAGGATTGTTGACAACTCTTGTACGACACTGTATGGGTTCTCGTATGATACTTGGGGGTTCTGGTATGACACTTGAGGAACAATGCAATTGTCATACAATAATTGCAGGGTTTGGATGACAATTTTGAGAAAAAAATGATTTTGTTGCAGTTTTTCAAGCTTTTTTTTGGTGTTTTTGGTCTCAATTGGTTTGCAAATTTCACTATCCAATTTTGAAAGTATGTGTATTGGATTGTCTGAGGATGTTTAATATAGCAATAGGTTCATACTCACAACAAACATATGGGAACTGAATCAAAGAATCAAACACACCTATCTTATCCTAGCTAGGGGAAGATATGTATTACTTTCTCATTGACTTAGGAACACACTCAAAGAATCCTTAGAATAGACAGGTCCAACAACATGTAATGGATGTTGAAGCCCATATTATTTGAGTTCAAGTGTCAAAGGGGGCTAAATATGATGAGTGTCTTGGGGTGATTACTATTCACCTTGCACAAGCACTACAAATCCTTCGGAGGAAGATCGGTAGCAAACTAGCTTAGGCTTTTAATCAAGGCATCCATTCACAACTATCTCCCATAGTCCCTCAAGAAGGATTGAGGCTGTTAACCCTATGAGTACTCTAATCAATGCAATCTCACAAGCAAGATTCAAGAGGCTCCGCTCTACACAAAATCAAAGCATGTTCATGGAACGAATCCAAGGAACAAGCGCAACCATGTCTTCTGAGGCTTTAACCTTAAGAAAGCGTCAAATTTTATAGTAGGGTGGAAGAGTCAAATTAAGACTTGTCCCCACTTGGGTCATTCCTGGGAGCTTTTTACTTCTCCGGAAGGCCCTCTAAAGGATTAAAGAAAATGTGAGGTTGGGGACCACAAGATCTGGGTTTTGAATTCTCTAAAAGAGAAGAGCATAATCCCCTAAGCTTGTCCTTTTCCCTATCCAAAACATGCCAAGAAGAATTAATCTAGAGACAATACATAAACTGGCACTGGGAAGATACCTTCTGGGTTTCTGATTCTCCTAAGAAGGAGAAGTGCATAATCCCCTCAATATCCACCTCAATGGCAATAAACACATGTACCTAATTAACTAGGTGCCTATGAAAATGAAATAGTAAGAAAATAGAATATTTTCTCATTGAAGAATTGGTAACCTGCAAAACCACTTGTCAGGAATCTTTTGTTTAATGAGCATCTTTGGAAAGCGATTTTCTAAAAGGGGTTTCCTGCAAAAGAATGGCTTACAAGACAAGACAAGAAGATGCCAAAATATGGGTTTTTATGCTCAAGTCTTCATCTCTCATCTTGCAAAGATGTGTTAGGATGTCTCAAATAGTTTCACACCAAAAAATAGCAATTGTTAGGGTCAACTATCAATCAAAATCTCAAAAACTGATAAAAGATCTCATACGGCAATTGAAAAATGGCATTAAAACTTGTATGATAATATACATGTTCCCATACGACACTTTAGATGCGATACAACACTGGGTACCTGCACATACGACACTTGAAGCTCAATATGATAATATATATCAATCGGTATGACAATTCAAAAATTTTGTATGTCATACGACAAACATGGGCTTCTGATACGACAATCTGCAAATATTGTACGAGATTGTACAAAAAATAAAATAAAAATCAAAGCTTGAATCTAAAATGTCAGAAAAATAGAAAATTGAAAAATAGAAACCTGATGTCGGGCCCTATGGTGGGCACTAGAAATGTGTGTGAAAATTGTACCTATTTATGAGACACAACACATCAGTAAAATATTATTGGTTAATAATCATAAAATATGCAATAAAGAAAAATATCATTAACCAGGTGATTTACTACCTTCTAGTAGATGCAAATATGGTATTCTTATATTTTGACCAAGATCAGTGACAATGCAACATATAAATGAAGGATTTGAATGCAAAATTGTGAAAAGAATGTAGATTTAATCTATATTTTGGGTATTTTCTATGCAAAATAATGATGTAATCTAGATGAAAATGATCTAAGACTTGATAAAAGTGATGAATTGAATCTAGCTATGGATACAAAAAAAACAAGAAACAATGGTTAGCAATGAATCACAAAAAGTATGCAAAAATCTCAAGAGTTCGACAGTGTAGCACTACTATTCTCTAGATTGCACGTGATATGATTCTCCAAATTCACAATCATTTGTGAAGGACTGAGGCCTATTTATATAGAAATCCAGGGTTTGAGAACTCATGGAAAAGCCAAAAGTTACTCCCTAATAAACTCAGATTGATTGGTGAGTTATGAAGAAATTAGAAATAGTTATCTAGTAAAATCATGCAAATCAACTTTTTAACTCAAATTAGAAGTTGAGATCACTCCAATATGCTTTTCAACTCACAATCACATGTTGAGTTTTGAAAGTTAACAAAAAGAATTCGATAGTTGATTTTGAGTTCAACTATTCTTCTAATTTGTACGTAGATAATTATGAGTTTATTTAATTTTCCATGTGCTTTATTATCAACTTAACTGATTTTTGAGTAAAAATAATGGATTTATGGGTTAATCAAACTTTATCCAAAATTAAATCATTAAATTTGACAACTTGATTTTAATCATTTATTTTTAGAAAATAGGATTTATTGTCAAATAAAACAATATTAATTAGGAATAATGTTAATTAAATCTAATTAAAATAATTAAGTGGCCAAATGAAGTTTAATTAATTAAATATTCAACATATTCAATTAATTAACTTTAGGATAAATAAAATAATATCATTTATCGTCAAATAATATTTAATTTGAGATAATTAGGAGAAATTAGGAATATTCCCTGATGCAGAATTGAGATAGGATCAATTAGGGTTTTCGATGATTCGATGTGCAGATGTGCCTTAGGTTAGGACCTTAGGGTTGATTTGTCGATGTAGAAGGGTTAATGGTACTGAAGCCCATTTTTGGGGTATTACATCATGTACATCATGTTAATAGTTTTTTGTAGTGTAAGGTCCTGTACACTCTCAATGAAAGCTCTAACATCCATCTTTGTATGTTGCCCCCTAGAATTGTAGTTTACACCTAAGTCCTCAAATTATTTATCTCTCTTTCAAACTAGATAATTTGTCCCTCCAAAACTCCCACTCTCGTAGTCAAAAAGTGTATCTTTACATCTATCGTCACTAATATACTCTTTGTTGCCACAACCCTAGCCCCAAAATTTGTAGCCCTAGTCTTTGTAGCACCCAGTCATTGCTGATAAAATCTAACCTACTCTCTAAGAATATATATCTCTATTATCAGTGTCATAGTGCCTAGGATGCACCGCACATCCTACCCAATGGGTACATCATGCATAACAACTCCTACCTCATCAAAACCCACCATAACAACATCCATCAAAATTACACCATCTTCCCCCCCCCCTCCTCCATAACATCATCCCCATCCCCATCCTCCTCTTCCTCCTCTAATGAGATAATCTCATCAGTACTCTCGCTCTCACTATCCTCCTCCATCCTCATAACCCACCATTGCTCCTCCAAATGCTCAGAGATATCTTCGTACTCACTAGTTCTCCCAAAGCTTATGAGTGCAAATGAACCTTGAAAATGACTCTTAGAGCCTATTTATATCCCACTAACCCTCCTCAATGGATGTACACACACCACATTTAAACTGGTCATGTAGCCTTTCATCTTTCAAAGCCCATAACTTTTTCCATACACCTCTATTTTTTAACCATTAGTTGCATTGTAATCCTTGTTACTTTTTCTATAAATTGAGCTCTGTTTCATTTTTTTGCTCAATTTTTCAAAGGGTCATCATATTACCTAGTTGCTATCGCTATCCCACTGGGGCATAATTTTTAATAATTATTCTTTAAAACAATGTCTGAAAATGCATTGTCTCAAAGAGGGGCAAAATGTCAACACCTAAAATTGTCATGCCACCCATGCATGACAATTTTACCAACTCCCATTTAAGTGATTAAATAATATTTATCATTTAATTAATTAGTATCTTTTTACAATATTAAAATTTCAAATTTACTATTTCCCCCAATTTCATAATTGAATAATTTTAATTAATTAATTAATTATTAGTTTCAAATTAATATTCTTCAGAGATTCCTTAAGTATTCTTCTAAAGATTAAGTTTTCATTATTTAATTAATCTCTTATCTCCACTTTAATTGAATAATCATATTATTTAATTAATATTTTTTTATTTGTTATTATCACCACATTATGTGATAATTTTAATTAATTAACTCCTTGTAAACTTAAATAAATGATAATTTATTTAATTTTCTATTTATCATATGCTAATTAATTCTTCCTAAAATAAATAAAACAAAATTTATTTATTTATTTCCTAGATGCACAGTCAAATAGATTTTTCAATTTATCTCATTCTAATTATTCTTCTAGTTCCACCTTTTCTGACTAACAATGACTCTCAATTTGACTATCCGATCAATTCTATCAACTATCCAATCACCTTTTTTGACTAATCAATCTATTCAGTTCACTAATAATCAAATAACTTAACAAGCTAATCAATTGAGTCATGCACCCACTTCATTGCCAATTAGTCTCACTTCTTTGGTTAATCAATTGAGTCATCCAACCAATCAAGCATAGTTATCTCATCAATCAAATTTAGTTATCTCCTCAATCACACAATTCTGGTTGAAGTCTAAGTTTATGTATAATGAGAGTTTATTCTCATAGTTAGATAACCAAATTTTTAATCCCCATGCTCTCAAATTGAGCATAAACTGAGAGCCCACATATTGCATTGAGAAAGAGAAAACCATTGGAGATATTTGGTTTGATTTGCAATGTTTTGAATTGATTTATTTCCTTGTTTATGCATTTCAATTATTATTTTATTTTGTCTTGATGTTTAGGCATAATAATTACAACAATTAGATCTTTGTAGTTGGATCTCTCTGTGCTATTACAGGTTCTCAGAGTAATTTACCCCCAGTACAATAGGTTTCTTTTATACCTCTCATAATATTTCAGAGCTTAAAACTTGAAGGAGGCCAACATGAATTTAGAAATCCATCTAAATCCACAGGACGTGGCCCCAATTCAAATTTTAGGCAAAACATTAGGGAAGAGGATGCCCAAGGCATTCGTTTCCTATGAAAAGTGGATGAAATGAAATTGAAATTGGAAGTCGAGAAGAAGGAAAGAAATCCAAAAATGCAGGTGGTGGGTGTATACACCTAAAAATGGTCATCTAGACTATTAGCCCCTTTTTCTAAATCATAAATTGCTTATTCTTGATCAAATCCTATTTTATCATTTATTCGATTATTTTCTATGGGCTAACCATTTTATCCTAAGTCTTTATTTATTAAAAGGAATATTTCCTCCCCTTTTAATAAATAAAAAGCCCCACTTTTCCTCTTATCCTAAGTTGCACAAATAAAGCATTATTCTTATCTTATAAAAAGGGAAAAAATAGTTTTTGTCTTATATGGACATAAAAGTCAACTCTTATTTTCTCATTGGAGGATATTTGTACACTTGAATTGCTCTTCTTTAATGCTCCACCCTTGATTAAATCTTTTACCTCTTAATCTCCATGGTCTATTCTTTCTCATTTCCTTTAAAAGGAGAGCTCTCTTCTTCATTTTCATATCTTAGGTTTCTATGCTAATGTTATGCTGCAGGTTTTCTAAATACATTTGGAACTTTTGAAGATTTGGAGCATTCTTGACTTTTACATCTATATGTTATCATAGTTTTCATTTCTTGCATTATCATGGCATTCTTAGCTTAGATTTCCTTTATGCTTTAGATTAATCCATCTAGCTTAACTAGGAGGCTTGGTAATACTTGTTCTTTCATTTTCATAGCTTAGCTTGCATTTTCATTTCTAGCATAGCATTGCATTGCATTTTCATTCTTGATTTTTGAGGATATTGGCATTCTTTTCCTTGTCTTCATTGAATCTCTCATTGCATAGTTTACTAGCAAGGTTATAGGCTAAATCGTTCTAGCTGAGAGCATTCTTAAGACCCTTGCACTCCATGCCTAGGGAGCTATGGATCAATTTTTGAGACCTCATTCTTGAGTGTTCTTGAATGTAAGGATTCATAGAAGTGTGACACAATTATAGCACACATTTTTGGTTCCCACCATGGGGCAACCCACCTCTTGTATGTTGGTTTTGATTATTTTTGGAGCTAACCCTTGTGCAGATTTGTTTGGAGACGGAAAACCCTAGATTTGAAAGATTTGATTATATCTCTCAAACTGCTTGGTGTTTTGGTCTAAATTTTTTTTTGCAGGTTGGAAACATATCAGAGAAGCTTTAGTAAAAAATCAGATTTTTTGAAGGTAATTTGTATTTTTTTATGATTTTTTCTTTGTTTTCATAAAAAATCAATTTTTGGCGTATATCAACGTATTTTTTAGAAATTTTTACATTTCTAGAAAGTTCTTGAAATTATATAGGAGCTCCATTCATTGTGTTTTTAATTTAGAGGTCATATCATAGCTCATTTAGTTAATTTATAAAAACTAGTCTATTTTGGGAAAGTGGCTCTCTAGGGACAAATGAAGAGATTTTTATGAAATTTTTACATTTTTGGAAAGCTCTTTATTTTTTGATAGAGGTCTCTTTTATAAATTTTGGGTTTAAGGTCTTAATTCATATGGTATAAGTCCAATCTTGTTGACAAGGTCAAAAATCAAAATTAAAAAAAAGGTATTTGATGATTAGCGTACACTTATTTTTCACAAGTTTCAATGCATGATGTGAGTTTCCATTTGGATTATTTGCTAGTTATTATTGCTCCTAACAATTGATATTCAGATCTAACCACCTTAGGGTTTGCATAAGTTGAGTATACATTGCATATCTTGTTTGCTTGTTTGCTTGTCTTGTTCATTGGAAGGTTCACGGCTTGCTTTCATGGAGATGCTTAACAAAAAAAATAAAAATGAGGTAAAATCTACTAAGCACATTGCTTTGGACTTGAGGTATTTTGTTACATCTCTACAATATTTAAATTTTGGAAATAAGAATGAACCTCTCATGTGTTTGGCTTTAGTGTTTACATGCTTTCATAGAACACATTTTAATTGATGCTCTTAATGGGAAATGAATGAACATAGATTTGATTTCATACAAGTTTGTGTAAGTGAATGCTTATGTTTACACCTTAAGTAATTCTTGGTTCCAATATCAAAAATCTCATTGAGTAATTTAGGGCATGGATTCATTCCTTGTTTACATGAAGAGTTAAATGCACCACTTTGTGGACTCACTTCATGTTTACTTGGAAAGTTAAATATTCCATGGTTCAAACCCTTTTGCATTTGTGAGTAGTATTGATAAGAAACTTTAGATTACTTTTGATTGATCTTGTTAGCTAAATTGGGTGTTGGACTCGCTTATTTCTAATCGCCCTTCATTACCACCCTTTGGATGCAAGGCCAACATTCATACATAGGGGAGGGGTCTACTTGAAAAGAGCATTAAGTGTTCCACAAAGTTTCCCCCTTTTTATGCTTTCTTGATCTCATTAGTTTTCTAAGGTGTGGACTCACTTTGAGTTTGTGTGAGGAGTTAAATGTTCCACTTTTGGACTCACTTTGAGTTTGTGTGAGGAGTTAAATATTCCACTTTTGGACTTACTTTGAGTTTGTGTGAGGAGTTAAATGTTCCACTTTTGGACTCACTTTGAGTTTGTGTGAGGAGTTAAATGTTCCACCTTGTGGACTCACTTCACATTCACTTGAAGAGTTAAATGTTCCACTTTTGGAGTCGCTTCACATTCATTTGAAGAGTTTAATGTTCCACTTTTGGACTCACTTCACATTTACTTGAAGAGTTAAGTGTTCCACCTTTAGTGCTTTAAATACTTTTGATAGTGAATTACTTAATTTTATTTCTAGAAGGCCTGCTTGGGGACACACCACCTCAAGGGATGACCTTAACTCCTTTGTTTCAGCGGAGTATAAATAGCGGGTGGTAAATTGAAAGACACCTCTCTTGGGAATTGAGTTTGATATCACTCTTGGCTAAGCCTCAAAGAACTTTATACCTTTGAGAAGTGAAGGAGGAGATTTGGGTTACTGTCTCCCCCAAGTTGTGTGATTTTAGATTCTTCTCATCTACGGATTTGGGCCTAACGTACCTTGCGTATATCGAGGACTCCCTTTAGAAAAGCTATGTATATCCCTGTGGACAACTTGATAGGATGTTGTTATGTTCTAAGTGCCTGCTAAAACATTTTCAAGAACATACACAAGTAGAATCTTTAAGGAGTATAAATACTAAGTCACTATTCTTGTTCATGTGCAAGGTTGCTTTGCCCCTTGCTCATTGTTTGAAGATAATTGCTTGCTTGAACTCCTTGATTGTTGTCTTATGTGCTTGATCAATGATAAAAATCTATTGATATACTTACTTGATCTTTTAAAATGCTTCAAAACTAAGATCTTTATGTTCACTGGTCATAGAGTCGTATGACCTTGGAACAGTGTCGCATCCTATTCTAAGAATTGTTGCGCGGCAATTCGCCCTTGCAAGACTGTCACCCCGCTTGCCTAAAAAGTGTCACCTGACCTTACTAGAAACTGTCACTTGGCTTAGGGCAAAGTGTCAACTCGCTATAAACTATCACCTTATCTGCTTGGAAAGTGTCGCCTAGAACGTTTTTGCTATCTTGTTGCTGTTGCAATCCAGAGCTGCTAAACTTGCATTTTAACCTGTCGTAGAGTGTCTTTTTTTGTTCTTACCTGAAGTTGGTCTATTATCTGCATGCTCAAACTTGTTCTAGAATGAAACAAATGAGCTAAAAATATTGGATTTGACCTTAATGAATGCTACTCTTGATCACTTGTCGCATCACGGTTACCTCTCTAGCTACTTGCTTATTGAGCTTCTTGCTCGCTGCTCGACTTTAGTCAATTGATTGCTGTAAGTGCTTGAGCACTTTTGACAAGCCATCTCTCTATTGTTCTACTTTGACAAGTGATCTTTATTATCTTTTCTTATCTCAAATTTGAGAAACTTTGTCTCATTCTATTAGTTGACCAATATCTCTTTTCATGCCGGTTACAACTCGGTCTCAATTTGAGCAGGAGAGTCATTCTCCATTTAATTATACATAGTTACCTTCTCCAACTAGATGCTCATGAGTGCCCATTAGAAACAATAGTTCTAGTTCTAACCAATTTGAGGATTCTAAGGCTACCCTGTGGTACAAAGGAGGTTTCCTCTTTTCCGCATTCAAGACCCCCAAAAACACAAACGGTGTCTCACTCACTTTGACTGAACAAGAAAAATTTCAACTCTTGCAAGAACATTTTGAACATAAAGATAACCAAAAGCACTTAGACAAAGAACACAATCAACAAAGGATGGATGCTGCTAGGCACATGGCTTATAGAGGGACATTTCATGAGCAACCTGAGACTAGTAATCATGAGCATAGACCTCTTTTTATCAATGACAACAACATGCCACCAAGATCTCCTCCAAGACCCACTTTTGGTATGCCTTCTTCACCTCCTAGACCTCCTCCCTCTCAACATGAGGAAGATGTTGATGATGATATTTCTAGTGAGGATCTTATGACATTTGAAAAAGATGTGGTCTCCCAATGAATGATGCATAAACTTTTAGAGTGTAATGGTGACCAATATTTTCAATATATGACTTCTAGAGGATACAAACTTCCTCTTGACTATGATGTCAGACAAATTGTCCAACCAAGAGTACCAACTAAATTGGAAGTCCTTTAGGAAGAATTACGTTAGACAAATCAACACCTTACCCAAATGGCAATAGATAGAGAGCCTCCAAAGGTCTCTTTTGTAGAATCAATTTGTGCTCTTCCTTTTGATAAAAGTCTATACATGGTTCAGTTTCCTAGGGATATTGAGGTTCCCAAATATGACAAGTATGATGGAAATGGTGATCCCCATGACCATGTGCATCACTTTTATGCCCTTAGCATGGACTTCCTTCATGAAGACACATTTCTTCTATGACTGTTCCCTAGAAGTTTAAGAGGCCAAGCTTTGGAATGGTTTGCGAAATTGACACCACCTCTTAAGACTTGATGAGTTGGCTCAATGATTTACCTAGCATTATTCTTACAACATCCAACAACCTGTCACCATGATAGATCTCAGTAATCTAAGACAACATCAAGGTGAGCCATTTGCAACTTACTTACAACATTGGAGGTTACTGTATTCTAGATATCCTCGTCCGCTACCTGAAAGAGAAAAGATTGACATTTTCATCAACACACTTGTGCATGAGCTATTTTATGATCTAAGGAAGAAACTGTTCTCCTCTTTCAATGATGAAATTTCATATCAAATTGAGGATGTAGCTATAAGAAAAGGGGATATTGTTATTAATAAATATGCTAAAGGCAATGGCAAAGACAAGAACAAACCTTGGAATAAAAACAAGTATGTTATTAATGATGGGGTTGTTGATGCTCCTAAAGCTAAAGAGCCTACTTTCAATCTCTCCAATGCTATCTATGCAGCAAAACAACAAGAAGCTGGCAACGCTCATAGTACTCCTAAACCTCAATATGCAAATAAGCCTAAGAAGTCATTTTGAAAGTGAGTCTATACCAAGTTGGCAGAACCTTATGATGTGATCCTTAAGACTTTAGTTGAAAATGGATATCTGACACTTCTTGATAAACTTGGTAACTGAGATCTGCTAAATAGGCCTAATTGGTGGAGAGAGGATCATTATTGCCATTATCACAGAAACAAGGGACATCTGATAGACAATTGTTTTAAGCTTAAAGATGATATTCAGGACCTCATTGATAACAACACAATCTCCACTGATGGCTTAACCAAAAATTTTGATCACACAACTTTCAAAGATCCTCTACCTAAGCATGATAAGGGGGAAGCCTCTCAAGCACATAGGAAGAATCATGATGCTAAGATCAACTATACATATACTTCTGGTACACTTATGATCAACATGGTAGAGCCTATTGAGAGTGTTCTTATGGTGAGATCTCAAGATGATAATAAAGCCAATCATGGTAAGCCAAAATTGGTCTTGCAAACATGTGGTAGTTCATCTTCTTGAAGTGAGACACTAAATGTTGTTACTAGGGGGCACGCCAAGATTGTCCTTAAAACTATGCAAGATCCCAAGCAAGCTTTGCCTTCCAAACAAGTGGCTCCTTCGGCCACCCCTAGCTATGATCTTGTCCAACATTTGCAAAAGACACCAGCCCAAATATCTATCCTTGAGTTGCTTTGGTTATCCCCTTCGCATAGAGAGATTCTTGATGAGGCTCTACGTACAACACATGTTCCCAACGACATTGATCCAGATCAATTCTAGGCTATGGTCAACCACATTTCATCTCCACAATCTCTCTCCTTTTCTGCAGAAGATGACATATCTATTGCTCACCCTCATAATCTAACTTTACACATCGAAGTTCTAGTCTACCACACCCATGTCCGTCGAGTCTTGATAGACAATGGTGCAGGGTTAAATATTGTTTCTTTCAATGTCATACAATAGTTGGGTTTGTCAAAATTTGCTATGGATTCCAAGAAGAAGATTACTATAAAAGCTTATGATGAAGTGGAAAGATCTTCCAAAGGTCTTGTCACGCTGCCTGTCTGAGTGGGCCCTGTCAGGAAAGATATTAGCTTCCAATTGTTGGACATCCCACTCACATATAACATTCTTTTGGGTCATCCTTAGATCCATGACATGCAGGCTGTTCCTTCCACTTATCATCAGTGCGTCAAATTTTTGTACAATGACACTGAAGTTGTGATTCCTAGAGACCATACTATTGCTATTAATGCTCTTGCCACTGCTGAAAAATTTATTCCTCACAATGAACCTTCTATTGATCCTAGTACATCTTTAGTTGCTGCTGAGAAAACACTTAAGATGATGAGCCTTGGTATGGGTGAATATACATTGGATTCCTTTGCTTCTATACCTATTTCTCCTAGATCGTATGGGAAACCTTCTGATAAGATGAAGCCTTCCACTTCTGCTATGATGATCTTTGATACTTTTGTTCCTTCATCCATTCCTTTAGAAGTAGAAAGAGAAGAACAAGTTGTTCAAGAGTGGATCTATAGAGAAGATGAGGGTAGTACAACAAATGCCTTCCTTGATCATTCCAAAAATACTCTCGTGCTCAGTAATTCAGACACAGATACTGATGAGTCACCACTACACAGAATGGCTCGAATGGGAGATGATCTTCCTTCTACTTCACTTCTTTGGGGAGAAAAATGTATACCTATTGATGATATGGCTGAGGCCTCTATGTCTAGAACCTATGTGCCTAAAGAATCATTGAACTATGATAGACAACTTCGCAACATTGCATGGTTACTACAAAGAAGTGATCTCTCACATACTAACATGAGTATCTCTACTTCTTGGCATCTTAAGCCTCTTCTAGAAGATTCTTCCATGACAGATATGGATGTGGATGTGGTTCATACTTATGGTGACCAACCTGACGTAGTTGATGAGTCTTGTGTAGGATCTGATGAGTTTATTCCTCGTATTGCCTTAGTTGATTACGCTGGTCCTTCTATGACAAGTCTAGATCTTAACACTTTTGGAGCTTACTCTATAGGCTCAACTTCTCTTGTCACCAGAGATGACACCCCTCACAAAAATGTTATTGAACCAGTCACTTCATTTCATCTTGCATCAACACCTGTTACTTCTGCCACCAGTGAACCGGCAACAAAAAGGACTAAATAAAAAATAAAGCATCACAATCATCAAGTCAAAAGAAAAGAGCAATGGTCAGATGGAAAAAACCACATTGTGGCTGTATCTAAACCTAAGAAAAGTAAAAATAAAAATTTGCTCAAAAATAATGATTGTCAAATAAAAGATGACAAGCTGATTCTCTACAAAGAAATGGTGAAATTCTTCAAGCATGATCTCATATCTATTACATTTCAGCCCACTCCTAGAGCTGAGAACAAAGTTGCTAATGCCTTGGTTACTTCGACATCCATCTTACAAATGAAAAAGCATAAATTTTTCTTCAAGTTCCTGATGGACAAATTACGCTATCCTGCTCACAAATCTTACAATTCTTCCATCTTTTCATATCTTCCACCTCATATTCCTCCTAAAAATCCACCACGCCATTCTTTCCACCATCCCTTACACTTTGCCTTTGTCTCTGGTGACTTGTATAAGAAGGGTGTAGACAGAACTCTCCTTAAGTGTCTAGAAATAGAGGAGCCAGAAAAAGTGCTAGCTGAAATCCACGATGGCATATGTGGATCTTATTCTAATGATCCTCCGCTAGCTCAGACATTGCTTAGGGCTAGTTATTATTAGTCAAACTGGTTGAGACCTCCTATCATCATAGTTGCAACATTTGGGCCTGGGGCCTATCAGTTCTCTACATCAGAAGAAGTAGATTGTTGATGCCTGTTTTTGTCTGGGGCATTCTTTGTACATACTTTATTGATCCTGAAAAAACTCCAAAAAAATTCATATATGATGCTGAAAAAATCCTAAAAAGCATAAAAAGTACTGAAAAAAAGAGAGCATCCTAGTGAAAACCTAGCAATAGGCACTTTGATGTCTCACCAAAAAAAATAAAAAATAAAAAATAAAAAAAAGAGGAAAAAGTGCCTTGGTGTAAACCTGGAAACAGGCGCCTTGGTAGCAAAAATATAAAAAAATTATAAAAAAAGTCCTAAAAAAATATATCAAGTCATGAAAACCTGGAAACAAACACTGCTTGAGACCCCCTGCACCTATGTCTATCAGTCTTGCATGGCGCTCTTTCGATCCACTTCTCACTTTGCCTCTCCTGGCTTGGAATCAACTCTTGTCTTAGTCTAGGGGGCATACATTGTTTTAAGCTTATCTTGGGTCTCTTTGTACATTTGGGTTTATTAGGCACCTCACAAATGATGTTTCTCAACACCACCCCAAACAGTGTTTTTCAACACTACCCTAGTGTCGAGTGTTTCTTAACACTTATCAGATGTCCTACCTGCAGTCTAGATGATGCAATATTTCTCACTGGCAGATGCGCTACTCAAAGCTTGACTCTATGACCTACACACATGCACTTGACTTGCTGAGATTTGTTTGACTTTATTTCTTTGTGTGTTGTCTGTGATGATTTCTTTGCTGAGTGTTATCCCCCTATGATCATTTTCGATGATGCATAGCTAGAAGATTGAGGGAATGAGAACATGTTTTATTTCTTTTTCTGCTTGTGGGTATATTTTTTTGGTCCTCACTGTCATTAGCATTTATGCTTGTTCCACTTGACATTGGGATCTACAAGGTATTATCCTTGACTATTTTATGCAAGTGTGTGCTTATAGCCATCCTGACTCTCTTGTGTCTTGATGTGAGCATAATCTTGCTATATCAAACTTAGGGAACCTCACTGCAGTAGTCATCTTGACCTACATGTCTCTAATGCCTAGGTGAGATTTCCACATTTTTATCTGATATAGATCATATTCAGATTCACATAGTTATGCTAGTGTGTATTGTATGATCTTGCGACACTACCAATAATGCTTGATGATGAATATTAGATGTCTATTAGCATTGTAACCTTGCAAGTAAACCACTTTTCATGTAGCTTGCATTCTTAGGTTCATGTTAGTTTAGTTTTGCATCTTGCATATGGAGAGAGCTCTCCTTTCATCTTTCACGGACTTGTTAATCAACTGCGTTCACCTTTTGCTTCTTCCCGATCATGTCTTTCACTTCTTGTCTTTCATATCACATCATTTTCCTTTCATTTCAGGATCCAAACTGAAATCTGAGTTAACCTTGATCACCCAAATCACATTTCTCACTCTTCCATGCAGTTGGCTAACCTTTTGAGGCTTGATCCTTTGATCTTCACTGCGGCATTCTTCACCTCTTCATCCCCATCTCTCTCACCTTCCAGTCTTTCGTTCACTTTCACATCCCAAGTTCAAATTCCCCCTCCATGGTGTTTTCAGGTTGAGGGACCACTTGGTTCATGCCCCAGGTCCCATATGTGGGGCATACCTTCACTGCTTGATGGTTGTTCTATTCTTTCATCTTCGATTATGATTTCTAGTGATTTGATCATGCTGCTCTTGCTTCTGCTTTCCCTCTACCTAGATTTTTCTTTCGATCTCGAGGGGGCAGACACATCATATCTTATTAGCTATCTCTTTCCTAAATGTTTAGTACTATTGCTACCAGGCTGATCATACAGGATTTGCTATCTCTCTGCACTTCATTCTTTGGAGTCAGATCGATTGCCTTCTTGGCTATCTCTTTCTTTCTTGGCTGATTTGAGTTTCTTTGTGATCCCAAATCGATCTCACATTTCAACTTCATTCTTTGACTACATGTGTTCCCAGATCAATCACACAGTAGTCAAAGAGGGGCAAAATGTATACACTTAAAAATGGTCATCTAGACTATTAGCCCCTTTTGCTAAATCATAAATTGCTTATTCTTGATCAAATCCTATTTTATCATTTATTCGATTATTTTCTATGGGCTAACCATTTTATCCTAAGTCTTTATTTATTAAAAAGAATATTTCCTCCCCTTTTAATAAATAAAAAGCCCCCACTTTTCCTCTTATCCTAAGTTGCACAAATAAAGCATTATTCTTATCTTATAAAAAGGGAAAAAGCACTTTTTGTCTTATATGGACACAAAAGTCAACTCTTATTTTCTCATTAGAGGATATTTGTGCACATGGATTACTCTTCTTTGATGCTCCACCCTTGATTAAATCTTTTTCCTCTTAATCTCCATGGTCTATTCCTTCTCATTTCCTTTAAAAGGAGAGCTCTCTTCTTCATTTTCATATCTTAGGTTTTTATGTTAATGTTATGCTGCAAGTTTTCTAAGTACATTTGGAGCTTTTGAAGATTTGGAGCATTCTTGGCTTTTTCATCTATATGTTATCATAGTTTTCATTTCTTGCATTATCATGGCATTCTTAGCTTAGATTTCTTTTATGCTTTAGATTAATCCATCTAGCTTAACTAGGAGGCTTGGTAATACTTGTTCTTTCATTTTCATACCTTAGATTGCATTTCCATTTCTAGCATAGCATTGCACTACATTTTCATTCTTGATTCTTGAGGATATTGACATTCTTACCCTTGTCTTCATTGAATCTCCCATTGCATGGTTTACTAGCAAGGTTATAGGCTAAATAGCTCTAGCTGAGAGCATTCTTAAGACCCTTGCACTCCATGCCTAGGGAGCTATGGATCGATTTTTGAGACCTCATTCTTGAGTGTTCTTGAATGTAAGGATTCATAGAAGTGTGACATAATTATAGCACACAGTGGGTAGTTGTATAATATAACATGCATGAAATCTTGAGAATATGAAAATGAGACCTAATTAAGCATCTAATTATAGGTGCTTACAATTTAGGAGGGTACATTTAGCCCCCACTTTAGCAAGAGTACGAGGCTACCTGATGCTCATGGTAAAGTAGATCAATTTATTAGAAAATTTTTATCAAGGTCTGGGAGACAAGGAGACACCAAGGCCTTGATGAATTACAACTAATTGAATATCTGATGAACTAAAGAAATAGTGATTAGGGATCACAAAGCTATTGAAATGATATGTAAGATGATTAAATTAGTCAATATGTTGTCATTGATGTCAACTAGTTTTGATAGTACTTATCATGATGGTTACAAACATCTGAACATCTTTTGAAGGAACAAAAGATGAAGACCTAAGATAACTATATGAGAAAAAGATGGATATGACAGCTAAGGATAAGGTAAACATTGGGTAACTTATTGATGAGTCTATGGCTTTATATTGTTGACTTGAGCATGTTACATTAATCTATTATGAAGAAGAGATTTGAAATTAAAAAAGTCAATGTGGTTAGTAATTGAAGATTTCTATATACATCGAACCGGTGCAGTGTATATTGAGTGATAGTATTAACCGAGCTAGTTAGCTAGTTATCACCAACACATTTATATATTAACCGAGTATGGATGAAAACATTAAATGTTAAGAACAATTGACTGAATTTGATGAGCTAGAAATTGTTATGATTTTGAGGTTAAGGATAAAGTTAGTTATGAGATCCATGACTGAAAAAATTCAAAGAAGATCTAAAGGATGAGATTGAATGTGTTAATGACACATCTACCGAGGAAGGTTTAAGCGGCAAAATGGATGAAGGAGATTAAGAGGCAAAATATAATGGCTGATATGAAAATGATTTACTTGTCTATATAAGAGATATGAGTTTCATTATTGAAACATACTGAAAAGAAGGAGATTACAGAGATTTTGTGTGAAGACTGTATTCATGCATGCCTAATCAAACTGGTTATTGAAATAACTAAGCTGCAGACATTACTGGGCGTTAGAGAACTATTTACCAAGTGAAAGTAAGTTGAGAAATATTGAGGAAGTGAAATTGATTAATGATCAGAGGATATTTTTAGGGCTCAACATAGATATGAATATTTTCAATTGAGTTGTATTTGAATCAGATCAGTACTGTACCAATTTAACCATTGATTTAGAAAATCTCTTAACTGAGTGGACTTAATAGTCTTATTGTAATGAGCTTAATGCCAATGGGAGAGGATTCGAGAGGGAGAGCCTGTTCAAATTTCAATGTCAGTAATGGCAGTTTGGCTGATGGTTCTAGTTCTGGCACTGGTTTGGAGGATGCTTTGGTCTTGGGTATTCCTTTTTCACCCTTTCCAGCTCAGGATCTAGCTTTGCAGCTATCAGATCATGCTCTGTTGGGTAAGGAGAATATTTCCCCATGTAGGGTGGTCAGAGTTTCTCCCTCAAAGGAAGCATTTTCTAGTGCTTCTCCTAAGGTGTGTGATTTTTCCTTAGGGTGTGGGCATTCTTTCCAAGGACCCACTAGTGGGGTCAAGTGGAGTTCCTAGCCTTGTGAGTGCTGAAGTCAACCCTTCCACTACCAAAAAGTGGTCAGAAATTTTGGGAGCCCGATCGGTGGGAAAGCCTTCTTCTCCTAGAGAATCTATTAATGCTGGTCTCCAAGAGGGTGAAGTCTCTATCTTTGTGCCTGGCTCATTGGTGGATCACTCAGTCTCGACTATGGAGTTGTCATTGGTTGGTAAGTTTCTGGGTCCTTGTCCTAACATTGAAGCAATTAGATCTTTTGCTAAGAAAAGATGGGCCTTAAAAGGCTAGGTAGATATTGTGGCCCTTCCTAAAGGTTTTTAATTCTTCTCTTTCTCAAATCAGGAAGATCTGGATTATGTTTTATGTGGGGGTCCCTGGATTTGGTAGAATGACGGTTGCATTTCAGAAATGGGCTCCAAACTAGGACTACTATGATAACTTCTTCATGGAAACCCCGGTCTGGGTTAGGTTCCCTGGTTTGCCTCTTGAATACTAAAATGAGGAATTCCTTATGGGTTTGGCTACTACTTTTGGAGGGGATCTCCTTTCAGTTGACCCCATGATGACAATCGAGTCTAGATTGGTTTTTTCCAGGATTTGTGGCAACATTAGCTAGTTTGACAATCTCCCTTCTGTTATTAATATTAACTCCAAACTATGGAAGTAGGAAGTGATATTTGAATCCCTCCCTTTTGCTTGTTTCATGTGTCATAAAATGGGTCACTGGCTAAGCATTGTTTGAAGAAAGTTCCTAAGGTTTCTAAGCCCGTGGACCCTGATCCTAAACCTCAAAAGGATACCAGACAAGTATGGAAGGAGGTTAAGCCCTTGCCTGTTGATGAAGGCATGAGTAACAAAAAGGAGGAGCCGATCCTAGAAGAAGTTAATAAGGTGGATTCTAATGTTCTCCTAGACCTAGAGGAAGGGGAATTTGTTGAATCAGTTACTCATGTTTCTGACTCTCTAGCAAGTGCCCCTCTATAGCCTACCCCTAGTGTGGGAAACTCTCTACTCCCACCTATTGTTGCTAACTCAGTTCTTGTGGTGGTGTTGGTCCCTATCTAGGCTGATGATTCAAATAAAGCTCATGGAACTCAACATAGTGCTTTGAAGGAAAGTGAGGCATTGGAGGACTTTTCCTTGCCTAAAAACCCTGAAAAATCTGATGAGGATGACTTTTTTTCAGTACCTGATACGCACTCAGGGAGTGGCAATGAGGACCCTATTGCTCGGGATGGTATTGATCTCTTTGATGACTGGAATGGGGATCCACGGTTTGCTTAAATGGGGAAGAAATAGAAAAAAAAGTAGAACAAGCCCTCTACCCCTGGATCCAAGGGTGTTCTTACCCAAAGAAAAGTTGATATG
Source organism: Chamaecyparis obtusa (assembly GCA_027943335.1). NCBI lineage: Eukaryota > Viridiplantae > Streptophyta > Pinopsida > Cupressales > Cupressaceae > Chamaecyparis > Chamaecyparis obtusa. The sequence goes on along the minus strand of BSBK01006147.1, from coordinate 420,256 downwards.
GGATCTAAGGGTCTTAAGGTGGATGTTGGATCTCAGAAAAAATCTCAAGGAAGAATCACCAACAAAGAGATTAGAGAAAGAGAAAGTAAGAAGGATATTGCAAATGGTAAGCTGTTGACCATCCAAGGAGTTTGTACCTTGATCAAGAAAAGAAAATCATTTCATGGAATATCAAAGGGTTGAATGCCCCTCATAAGAAAGATATTCTAAGGAATCTAGTTAGAGACCACAAACCTGATATCATCCTTGTTCAAGAAACTAAAATGGTGAAAGATAAGGTGCAAAAAGTTAGAATTTTAAAAAATGGAGGTGTTTCTGGTTCTAGCTCTGAAGGGGCTTCGGGAGGGGTCACTGTCTTTTGGAATCAAAATTATTTTAGAGGGATAGTGATTGCTGATAACCTGAATTGCTTAAGTATCAAATTTGTTCATATCAAATCTGACTTTGAATGGGTCGTTACTAACATATATGCCCCTAATGCTAAAATTGGTAGGACTCAGTTTTTGAAGAGGGTCAATAATCAAAGACTATCCTTCCAGGAGTTTCCTTGGTTGGTTATGGGTGACTTCAACTGTCCTTTGAAAGATAATGAGAAGTTTGGAGGAGTGGATAGTCATAGCCAATTTGATGGTAGAGTTGAGCTTATGGAATTTGTCAATAGAAAGGCTCTCTTTGATGTGGATCTTTAGGGGGTAAATTATACCTGGTCAAATAGAAGAATTGGGCTGGACCTTATCCAAGTTCGGTTGGATCAGGCTTTGATTTCTAGTTGCTGGTTCAAAAACTATGGTTATTCTCTATCCTCTCTTACAAAGATTGGATTTTATCACTTCCCTATCTCTTTGAGTGTAGATCCGATTATTTCTAAGGGGAATCCTCCCTTTAGATTTGAGAAAATATGGGCTAACCACCTAGATATTGAGTAGATGATTAATGGTTGGTGGGATGTTAATATCCAAGGTACTACGATGTTTAGGGTGGTTAAAAAATTTCAACATATTACACATAATGTTAAATCTTGGATCAAGGAGGTGTTTGGTGACATCTTTAAAACCAAGCTAAAGTTGAAAAGGGCCCTTGATGATATTCAGGAGACTATCCAATAGTTCGGTCTATCCAAAGACCTGAAGGATAAGGAGGAGATTCTCCTAGCCAAAAGCCACAACATTATTTCCAAAGAGGAAGAGTACTAGAGACAAAGATCTAGATCAATCTGGCTTAAAGCTAGAGATAAGAATACTAGGTTCTTCTATATGTCTACTTCTAAACATAGAGCTTCCAACATAATCTCTAGACTCAAGGTGGCTTCTGGAGAGGTAAGTATTGACAAGGACACTTCTTTGGCTATGGTTGATTTTTTCTCTTCTCTCTTATCCATATACATGGCTCTTTCCTTGGAGAACCAAACTTTTCTTCTTGAGACCATTCCTTCCATTGTTGATGAAGCTACCAATAAGGTCCTTACCACTATCCCCTCTTCAAAGGAAATCAAGACTGTTGTGTTTTCTTTTGAGGGTGATAAATCCCTAGGTACAGATGGGTTTCCTTTGTTCCTTTTTCATAAATTCTGGCATATTGTTGGCTAGAACATCTATAGTGCGGTTAAATAGTTCTTTGGATCTAGATCTTTGCTGAAAGAAATTAATAATTCCTTTATTGTTCTGATTCCTAAGAATCCTGGAGCTGATTCAGTGGATTCCTTCAGACTCATTAGTTTGTGTAATTTGGTGCACAAAATTATCTCCAAGGTAATTACCCTTATAATACTGGCTATTCTCCTGAAGATTATCTCTCACCAACAAAGTGGTTTTGTTCCTGGTAGACAGATCCTCAGTTCTATTATGAAGGTTCATGAGGTTATTCACTCTACTCAAGCTTCTCTCAACTTTGGTTTTTTGTTGAAACTTGACCTCTTGAAGGCTTATGATTGGGTTGACTATGATTTTTTGGTCAATGTTCTGAGATCCTTTGGATTCTGTGATAAATTTTTTAAGTTGGTTTTTCAGCTCATCAACACTGCTACAACTACAGTTATGGTTAATGGATCCCCCTCCATATTCTTCAAACCTTCTAGGGGACTTTGACAAGGAGATCCCTTGTCTCCTATTCTTTTTTCCATCATGGCTAAGTGTCTTGGCCGCTACTTTCAGAGATTGGTCACTAATGCATCCATTAAGGGTATCACTCCTTCTGCCTTTAGGTCATGCTCTCATGAGCAATTTGTGGATGACACTGTCATTATGGGCTCTTCATCCAGCCATGAGGCAAGGGTTATTAAACATGCTCTATCCAACTACTCCTTAGGTAATGGTCAAATTGTCAACTGGGATAAGAGCTCTCTATTTTTTATCAATACACCTTTGGAGAGACAAAATAGAATTGCCAGAATTATTGGATATAAAATTGATACCCTGCCTGCCACATACCTCAGTCTTTCTTTGGGTCTTAAACCTCCAGACTCCTTTTGGGCTGGTATTGTGGACAAATTTAATAGAAAATTAGCTAGCTAGAAAGGAGCTTTTCTTAGTCAAGCTGGTAAACTCCAACTCCTGAAGGCCTTGTTGCAGAGTCTCCCTATCTATGCTCTTAGCCTATTTAAGATCTCGGGGAAATATGCAAAAATAATTGAAAGAATCTAGAGAATTTTTCTTTGGACATGAGTGGAAGAATGGAAGATATTGGCTCTTGTTGCGTGGGATAAGGTTTGCACTCACAAGAAGTGGGGGGGTTGGGTATTTTCCCTTTAAGTGTGACCAATCAGGGGCTCCTGGCTAAGAAAATTTGGGAGATATTTGGGGAGAAAAAGGAGTGGAATGAGATTATCCACAATAAATATCTCCACTCCTTCCCCCATATCTCAGATTTCATGAAGTTAGAAGTGAAGGTGCATGGGTCCTTTATTTGGAATTGTATCCAACAAGTTAAGGAGATGACCTTTAAAGGTGGTAGATGGTACTTGGGCAATGGCCGAAGAATTAAGTTCTGGGATGACTGTTGGCTCAGACTAGATTCGATGTGCTCTGTCACCTCTCTCCAACCTTTTATAAATTCTTGTTTACAAAGATTTGGTCCATGGGTTAGGGACTACTGGAGGAGAAGATCTTGGATTGACCTTTCTGGTATTGATGAGGCCCTTAAGCCTTTGATGCTGGACCTAAAGATCTAGAAAGATGATTCGACCAGAGTTGATGAGCTGATTTAGAGAATCCTCCCTTCTAGAGTATTTTTTGTTGCCTCTTCCTTTGAGTTACTATTGAAATAGTCAGATCCTCTGCCCTTTTGGGCCCAGTCTTGGGATAAAAGGTTAATTCCTAAAATTAACATTTTCTTTTGGCTGGTTTTGTAGAACAAGATTCTCACCGTTGACAACCTCTAGAAGTGCAGTATGATTTTGACCAACAGATGCTTTCTGTGCAAGGAGGCAGAGGAAATAGTCTTCCATCTAGCTATTAACTGTAGTTATTCTTGGGAATTTTGGTGTCTTACCTTACAATGCTAGAATTTAAGCTAGTTCTTTCCTAATAACATGGAGAATTTCAGTACCCAATGGAGGAATACAGAGGGCCCTATGTATAAGCAGTTGTGGAATCTCATTGCTCCTCATGTTATTTGGAGATTATGGAGAGAATGCAATGACAAAGTGTTTAGAAACACTACCCTCCCATTGGTAGTGGTTGTTGAGAAAATGAAGAGAAGCCTTAAGGAGAACTACAAGTCTTCGATTGGTTTGGAGCTGGATTTCATTGTTGGAGATTATGGTGCTGGTTCCAAAGTCAAGTCTTCTACCCAATGGGAGAATGTCATATGGATCTCCCCCCCTCTGCGATGGATCAAAATCAACTTCAATAGAGCTGCGAAGGGTAACCTAAGTCCATTGGGTTGAGGTGGGCTTATTAGAGATGACATGGTGAACTATCTTGCTGGTGTGGTGCTTCCCATTGGATTGTAGACCAATCATGTGGTGGTGGCTATGGATCTCCTTCAAACTCTTAAAATCATTAAAAAGGACATGCCCCCGAATGTGTGGATTGAAGGTGACTGCATGAACATCTTAAACTACATTAAAAATATTGCCAAGCCATCATGGTCAATTAAGGTTGTTATTGAGGAGGCCTAGATTATCATTAACTCCTTTAAGCATGTCATCATTTCCCAGAACCTCAAGGAGGAGAATGGTATAATTGACAAGTTGGCTAACTTTGCTGCCAGGGCTAAGGCTATTGTGACTTGGCATGATGGAAAGAATATTACCAATGATTTGAAGACCAAGTTGGCTTTTGATAGGATACACAACAAAAGAGTTGATTTGGAGTATCTCAAGAAGTTATGATGAAAACAAACCAATTTTTTAAAATGGTTAAAAGGATTACATAAAGATTTTCCTTTCCTAAGATAACTAAGTGTAGACACGAGTATTTTAGTGTGAATTTTAAAGCTTCCATCAAAATCTACCTTTGCCTACCTTCTGCAACTGATGTTGATATTTCCTTCTCTGAAGTCATGGGTGGTGGGCTTAATCATAGGGAGCCAAAGGATTGTATGAAGTAGAAGAAAATTATGGAGGTCTGGGAAATACTCAAAAAGGGTGGTTTCACCATGTATATGGAACACCTTCACAGGTTTAAAGGTGAAGAAAAAACAACATTTGGTGAGTCTTGGAAGGATGGTGTTGTGACCATTGGTGGTATGACTGTGAACATTACCAAAGAGCTTATTGCTAAGGTGTCTAGGCTGAGCCTTAAGGGTATAAAATTTTATAGAGATAAGAAATTTTCCCAAAAGGCTATTCAAAGCTTCCCCAAAGACAAGGATGAGGCACAGAGTCTAGTGAAAGATTCTAGTGGCTACAATGATGTGGATGCCTTCAAGGAGATTTGGGCAAAGATAATGACAGCTATCACAAAGTACATCACTTTGGATAGTAGGTATAAGTGTGCTAACTCTTACCATTTCATGTTGCTTTATCACTTCAGACATGAGATTAGGGTTTTTCTACCTTTTTTTCTTCTTCAGTCTCTTCACCTCAATATTATTGAACATAGGAAGAAAGAGAAAAAGCCCATTTTGCATGAGGGTCTCATTCTCTTCATTGTGGAATGTATCAAGCATATGGCCAATTGTAGCTTTTTTATCTCCTCACCTAAAGCCTTTGGCTCGACCAAGGCTTTGACTAAACGTATCAAGGATGGGGCTTGTAAAGAGGAGATTTATGCTAGGAAAAAATTAAAATTGGATAAGAAAGCCAGTATGGAGATGGATTTTGCTGGTGATAGTGTTGAGGGCTATGCCACCACTATTAATTCATATAAGGAAGATAGTAAAGCCTCTCTGTCAGTGTCGACCAATGCCTTAAGTGATAAAGAGAACAAGGATGAGGAGGCTGTTGAAGCCATGGATGTTGAGAATAACCCTATTGCTGATGATAAAAATGAGGATGATAATAAAGAGGAGGATGTGGGAGGTTAGCCGGTCCCAATTCTGGTTAATTATTATAGCTTTGAGGAACACAATGTTCCTATTTCCCCCAAGTTGGAAGTGGTTATGGATGTTCAATTAGATAAGTTGGAGGAATCCCCTATAGCTGAGAAAGGGAATGTTCCCTCATCCTCTCGAAACATCCCCTTTGTCAAAATAGTGGATATGCAAGAACATAATGTGAAACTTCTTAAAGAAGACATGGCTGACAAAATTGATCCGCCTTTCAGTGTCCTCCAGACTGCAAAGGCAATGTCCATGTATTCTTTTTGCTTGATGAAATGGGTCTTTCAAGAAATAAAAAGTCTTAATCTGATATCCCGCTCTCTTTCTACTAAGGTAGATTCCCTGTAAGATATTATGGTGACTAGTTCGAAGGGGTTGGATGGAAATAAGGACAACGTTGGGGAGAAGAAAATGTAGGATATGCAAGTTAAAATTGATAACATGGAGAGCGCATTGAAGAAGCATATGCAAGACAACAACTTGTTCATGGGCTCTGCTATAGATTGTTTCATGTCAATCAAAGATAAGCTAGATGCTGGCTCCCCTGCCAAGAAACTTGGGGATGACAATGAGGATGTGGATGATGAGGGTCCTAGAAAATGCACTCAGTTAGCTAAAAGGAAAAAGATCCATGACAGGATCCTCAAGATTTATGACTTCAATGCTTCCATCAAGAAGATTTCAGAGGCAAAGAAGGAAGCGGAGGAAACTTGTAAGGAGTTTTCCTAGGTTCACTTGTCCCCCTATCTTGGTGTTTTTGTGTTTTTAGGTTTTCTAGGTTGCTGGTGGGGTTTTTGGTTTCTGGTTTTTTTCTTTTTTTGTTGGCTCTGGTTCTGGCAGACTGGTTCCCAGTCCTATTTCTTTTTAGATCACTTAATGTTGTAATCTTTTGGGCTTAACTTGTATGGGGTTTTGGGTCCCCCCTAAAACCTATTTTTTCCTGCAATAAAAAACAATCTTATTGTAATACCCTATGACATTCATTGAATGTAAAGTGTTATCTTGTTGACCCCATAGTGAATGCTAGTCAAAAGTTAACTATTAGTGATAAATCCTCTAATCAAGTCACACCTAATAGTGTGCATTGTAACCTTTAACAGGGTTGGCTCTTCACCAAGCTCACTTCAGAAGAGTGAATTATTTTGGGTTACCGGTCCCAGGTGTTTTTTCCCTTAGCAGGGTTTCCACATTAAATCATTATGTTATGTGTTATTTTTTATGATTATTTTTCTATCATACTTTACATACTACATAGTTGATTTAGTCGGTAATCATAGTTAGATAATTACTGGTAATCGGTAAACTGGATAGATAGATTGATATTTTATGTTACCGAGCTACATAATTTGTTGGAATTGTTTTGTAAGGTACATCTTTGTATTTGGGACTGTAGGATAACTGATCTAATTGATTCAACCCCCCTCTTAGTTATTCTAATAGCCCCTAAGTGACTTAGTTACTCATCAAATCCAAAACTAAGATAAAAAAATCAATTCTCAAAAGGAGATGGAGAAAGACATGACCAACTAGAAATCATATAATTTTTGATATGCAAGATTTATCATATGATGTTTATGTAATTTCATTTTATTTAGATTAACTTCCTCTCGTGGGCTATACTTAGGTTGGTCAAAGATAATCAAGGCATAAACAAGTGTCTTAGAGGAGGAAATGTTTTAGGAAGCAAGCTCATGGGTCCTAGCATGACATCCACAATAGCGATCACAAGTACAATAGTTGCACTTAGCTTTTCATGAAATTTGGGTTTGTTTAGGATCAATCAACATCAGGTCCTTTTCTTCCTTAAGAGGAATAATGGAATGAAATATTATCTAATTTTCATTATCATCTCAATTAGGTAGATCTAGTTATGTATTTGCAACTAATATCTAAGGTACACATTTGGTTTTAAATTAAGTGTTTTAACCGAAAGGAGAAAATAATGATAAATGAAACATTACATCATGTTATGCAAATGTATTACATCATAAAATTACACATATTTTTTCATTAAGAGTTCTTTTATTCATCAAAATAAGGTATATAGCACACACAAGTAGTGGGAATAACTCTAAAAATATAGATACATTTACAAAAGTAATATATGGATTAAAGATAAAATATAAATAAGGAAGAGGAACCCATCATTTCCTGAGATGATGAATCCCCATATATGTTGGTAGAATCTTGTCTTTATCTTCAACTCTAGTTCTAGTTTCTTTGCCTTGATCATATCACCTACAAGAAGAGTTAAGAAGTTTTGTTAGAGCTTATGGTCACAATTCTATGTTTATATATCATTAGTGCAAGCATAAATCACTCACATAAATTGATCAAATCAAATTGAAGGAAGAAAGAACAAATTATAACTTCATCTTTTTATCTAATGAGTTTTTTGATTGTGCAAGTACAAGTATCATGATCATCTTTTAACATTATAAGTTGATATCATTCATATTTCTGTATGTGGGTTAAAACGGGCTCCCAGAAGGGTTGAGCCCAACATGTTGTGATTGTGACTTTTTTTATCATAATAGGTTGCATATATTCTACATCAAACATGCTATCTCATCAAGAAGATTGCACCTAGGCCCCCTATGCCATATTTTGTTGAAATTCATCTAGTTACCCTTGTTGATCCATCTATTATAGTTATTGTTCTAATATTTCCAATATTTAACGATCATGTTGCAACTCAAGAACATGTTGTCACAACCCCATTTCAAGAGCTAAAGGACATTAAATAACAAAATTAGAGCATGATGAAGACATTACCAAACTTTAATAATAAGTTGGTCAACCTTAAGAGGAAGCAAAATCAAGATGGGAGGCCATACCAAGCTCCATATTAGCTTAATAGGATAGCTTACCAACCTCATTAACAAGGACAAAGAATACATTATAATCAAAGGCCTAATTTTCTTTACAATCCAAACACACCCAAATCATATACCGAGATTGTACTAATGCAAAATAATGTGGCATGAGATGGAGAATGGTGTTTTTCTTGTAATCAACAACATCAATGGACACATTTCTCAAAGGCCTTGTTAAATTAGGATCTCATGGTTTAGAATAATCAAATATCACAAAAAAATTTACCTCAAGAGGCTAATGAACAATAGAATTCACAAAATAAAAAAGGTACTCTAGATGTTACATTGTTGAATTTTCAAGAGGGAGAGTTTCGTGGGGTTAATATTGCACAAAATTGGTTATAGGTACTTGTAGCATCCAACACTAGATATAAGAAAAGGGTTGTTAACTTGGACCAATAGGATGATAAGGGAAAAATCAGCAGGTTTCAAGTTCACAAGGCCAAGCAGGGCCTTCCACATCTCAGAATATTCATATTTTTCCAAGGACACAACCAATGGTGAGTAAAGATCAACCTAAGACACCAATATAGCCAACACAAGTAAAAAAATATATTTTGTACCAAAAATAAAACATAAGGTTCGTTCAAGTAACTTTAATATTGTTGATCATATGAATAAAATACATGTTAATGTGTTTATGTGGGACACTCTTACTCTTCCAGGGAAAACAAATATGTTATAAGTAGAATTATCTAGTTTTTCTTTGTCAAATGAAGTGTTGAACCAACAACCATCTAAAGTTATGCTTTCTAGTAAACTTGGTAAAAATATTGAACAAAAAGCCAATATGGTTAAACCACCCTCATTTTATGTCACCTTGATCATAAGACAACACTAATACATAATTGCATGATTGATTCAGGTGCTAGTAGTTTTGTAATAGCCAAACAACTTATTGATAAACTGGGACTATAGTATGAACTAATGGAAAAAGGGGTAGTTCAACTATATGGGACTATTGTTAATACTCTTAGGGTCATTAAAAATCTGAGTTTAACCTTGCATGCATGCCCAAAATTTTTAATATCTCACAAAATTTATGTCAAGACCTATCTCCATATTTTTGCATATGTTTATCCACATATTTTTATAGCCAAAATTTGAGGGTATTTGCCATCTTATTGGTCACATATATTGTTTAGAACCAAGTATGGGACCAAGGTCACTATTAAATCATAACCTATTACAAAGGATTGAATTTAACCTTGCAATCTAAGTGTTATTAATGCATTTATTGTTGTTATTTTTTTTTATCATTTGGAAACTCCTTCTGCTAATGAAATAAAAACACAAATAGAAGACATCTCTAATGTTCTTCTAGATGAATGGGCAACTAAAAATATTCATAGTGCTTTGGCTGAATAACCTAAAGAGGTAAGTTTGGGTAATTATAGGTTTCATGAGCATGCTGATTTTATGCCTAATGTTATGAAAGATCTTGATCAACAATCTAATCAATAATTTAATGAGGTATGGAAGTTTTTATTGATGGTTCACAAAGCGAAAATGGTGTTGGTGGTGGATGCATGTTATTTACCTAACAATGACAAGTATTATTCAACTTTTAGGTTCATATTCAGCTACACTAATAATACAACTGAATATGAAACTCTGATTCATGGTCTTTAATGGACAAGGAAAAGATGCATTTTTTGTTTGTAGGCTTTTGGTGATTTAGAAATCATTGTAATTCAAGTAAGAGGTATTCATACCATTAAAAATAATCTTTTAAAATCATATAAGCATAGAGTGTGGGATCTTATTGAGAAATTTTAAGCTTTTGATTTGATGTGGGTTCCTAGAAGTGGGAATAAGAATGTTGATAGTATAATACCCCGCCAGGGAACCCAGGAGAAATTAAACCCGCAACTAAGTTTACAGAATAATTTTTTTCTTAAGTGTTAACAAATAACAACAATAATGTTTACAATGCAGAAGCAACACCATATAATATACAACTCACATAGATTACAAATCTCAAGGGTTCCTTGATGTAGATTACGTAAGCATTAATTAATTACTTTAGATTAGATATAATAACAAATATCATATATACAAATGAATGATAAATACATCATATAAAAGATAACATAAATACAACTGGTACCATAAGCTAGGGTATCCATAATAATATACATCCACTGCACATGTTGCAAGGTATGTAATACAATAACCAAAATAAAGTACAACATGATATCTCCTAAATATTTGGTACAATGATACAAGGTCACATAGAATAAGAAGATAAGAACATATCTCCATCAATGAAGAACAAGAAGGATCAACTGCTACATGGATCATCCAACACTAGTACACGAACACCAGAATCTCAAATGGTAAAAGAATCACTACCACCCGACCTCATGGAACCTAAATAGTCCACTCCCACCATCCAGAGGAGATAATAATAGATCCCACTCGGATAACAAATATCAACAAAACAAGCTAAGGAAGAGATCTTGAAAGCTTCCTAACTCAAAAGGTACAATAGGATAACAAGGTAGGACTTACTCAACTAGAGGTAACCAAAACATGTAGGAAACCTAAGATGCATAAAGGGAAGTGTCATCACATGAGCCAAATCTATGGTTATCCTAGTAGTCTCTCAAGACCCCGACGCCCTAGTGACTCTATGTGGTATCAATAACCTCTCGTGTAGTAGATGTACTAACTATGCCATATCTAGTCCATGTAGGTAGAACGAATCTTCCCACTCCCATCCTAGTCAAAACTCAATCAGGAACTCAGGCATGGGCGAGGCACATAATATCTTATTATTTCATTTTAAACTCTCAATGTCATTAGTTATCACTTGTTAAGCCACTTGTAATAGGACATCCTGGCAGCCACTTGCGGGCTTCAACACCAATTACAAGCCACTTCCCACCTATATAGTTAGTTAACCTACCCTAAGGTTTCATAAGATCAAAGCATAACTTTGAGTTAACACAACTCATTAAACTCAACAACTAGTTTCAATAGTGATAGGAACACGCAAGACCATAAATCATGATAGAATAATCTCCACATAGGGTTATAACAAATCAATCGATACAATCAAGTATGTAAGGCAAACAAACATGATAAATAAAATATCTAATTCCCACCTCCGGATTACATTTCCACTGGCTGACATTCCAACCCCTTAATCTACCACCTAGGGTAATAAAGGACTAAACTAAATTTAAATAAAATAGACTAATTACATCCACATTTGACTCAAATCAAAATGACATCATCAAGTAGAAAAACTTAACTAATCCAAACAACCATATATTCTCATAACAAATACTCGCATGGCTAAACACCCACATTGCAATTTAGAACAAAAGTCATTTCTTTCATAAAAGAAACATGCAGAACAAGTTTTTATTTAAACTCAAATAAAATATCATGCAATTAAAATCATTAACGCCCAAATACTCCATAAAAAGTAGATATATAAATAAATAAATTGTAACTGACCCATTTCTAAATTAATTCACTTATTAACTAAATATAAAATATAATTTAACCATCTTTTAAATATAAAATTAATTGCACACACAAAATTTAATAAGTAAATTACATCTAAAAATTATAAACAATCCTTTATTAGTTTTCGAAAATATTATTCTAAATAATACTAAAAATAAAAATAAAATTAAACATGAAAATTTAAAACTACATTACTTAATAACTAAATTAATTTAAAACTAAATTACTTAATAACTAAATTAATTTAAAACTACATTACTTAATAACTAAATTAATTTAAAACTACATTACTTAATAACTAAATTAAATTTAAAATATCAAAAAATAACAAAGGGCAACAGGGGGACCCATGGGCCCCACCTCTGTCATCAATGGCAACACCAAGGCTGTCGTGCGACAGCTAAGGACTGAACGCTGACAGTCCCTTTGGGATACCGTGCGACAACAAAGATGACCATCGACAGCCCCTCTAGATGTCACGCGACAGCCAAAGGTTGACCGCCAATAGTCCCTTTGGGATGCCATGTGGCAGCCCAAAAGCTATCATAGGGCTTGGGAAGGGTAGGGGGGTAGGCCCCTCCTCCCTTTCCCAATAAAGTTTTTTTTTATATTATATATATATATATATATTTTTCAATATAAATATATTCTTAAACATGAATTTGAAACAAAATACCAATAAATTATTGTTCTAAAATAGCGATTAAAAAAATAGCATATATTTAAATTTTCTTTTATTAATTAGTACTATATCTTACTTTATTATTTCTTGTCAATATCCAGATCCAAAACTATGATTTCTTCAACAACTAATTTGGAAAATCCAAACCTAGGGTTTTCAATCAAGAATCCTTACACATAAATTTTAACACATCAATTCTACCATAAACCCTAATTGGAAACAAGTATAACCAGAAAACAAGAATCACAATCATGATCACATCTACTAAATTTTTAATATGAAGAGAAAATGAAAATCAAGGGATCTAGATTCGACAGGCACAAAGAATACACCTTCTTCCAAAATTTACAAAATAACATAATCATAAAGAAAATCAAACCCTACCTCAAACACCGAAGAATAATATTCAAACGAAGACCAGATCTGAAAACAAATTCCCAAACTTTCAAAGCTTTTCCAAAATTGAATTCTTCACCCAAAATTCTTCCACCCGTCTCCTTCAAAATCATGGCCAAATCTCCAACATATAGGAATTCCTATTCAACATGCGAGGGTTTGGAACTCAACTCCACCAAAAAGCTTTGCATGAATTAAGCTTTGATTTTTAGTTGAACTAAAGTCTCTCCTCCACTTTGCATTTTGTTGAAAACACTTAACCAAAATTAATTAATATCTTTAATTTAATTTAATCAATTCTGATTGTGCAACTTAATGCATTCAATTAATTAAAAATAAAACATTTAGTCTAAAATAATTTCCACATGCTAAATTAATTCTTAAATTAACAAATGCATTTTAATTGAAAAAGGTTAAATTTACAATTACATAATTCTAAGGTGCATGTATTTAATTAATTCTCATTAATTAAATACTTCTACCATACAACAAAGTTTTGAATAATAATTAAACTTAATAATTGCACTTAATTAATTCAAATTAAATAATATCTCATAGCTAAAAATAGAAAAGATCTAATTGTAGAAATCACACCAATAACCAAAAATCAAAAGAACCTAAAGACCCACATTCATACTCAAGAACATATATATAAACTCAGGTCAACTGGATGAGTTTAAAAATGGTAGGAATATCAGAATCATGTCCACTATTTCAGGACAATGGTATGGCTTAGGTTAGGATTTGGATCTGAACATTATCTCCCCTCTTTTACCATTGAGACTAGCGATAGGGCACACTCATCCTGACAATTCAGGGACGTCAATGCTAGGTACCTACAAATCTGCATAAAAGACAAGCATGTGCATATATGTATAGAAATATAATAGACAATGGCGGGGATCGGCCGACCATGTGGATCTCACAAGAAAGTAACTACAACTCCATCCCTCAAGCACATCAAATAGAAATATAAAAGGATACATGAACACCATACACATGCAAGTATGGGGTAAGTATAATCATCATCATAAACATCATTTTGAAACAAGTACAACATCATCATAACTAACAACATATAACTGAATCAATATAATCATCATAATCATCCATTTATTAAAATTCATCATGTAGTGTCATACATCTAAAATCATAATAAAATTGAAATATCAACGCACACATAAAAGTGGCCTGAAAGAGTTTGGCAAAGATAACATAAAAACAAACTATGGAGGGGCACTACAAATAGACTTGTAGCCATGGGTGCACAGTATGATATACCTACTGATATCAACAATATTAAAGAACAACATTATGAAAAATTTATTGTTAGGTATTCTATTCTAAATAATAATGAACATTGGCAAGTTTTTGATAGCAACTAACAAATTATCAATTTTTTAAGGGAGGAGGATGAGTTTTCTAATGATAACCAACCAAAGCTTAAATATCAATACGAGGACCAAATTATAAAATTAAAGACTAATAAGCTGCCTAAAGGCTTAGTAACATTGGAATCCATCTTTAACACTGATGACCAGGTAAGAAAAGAAAAGGCTTCTAACTTTCATATCAAAGAGGAACATTATGAGAATGTTGAAATCTTCAAAGATAAGTTGCTCAAACTTGGCAAGGCATGTGCCTTAGAAGAAAGATATGCTTTTGTGTTACATTGTCAAGAATTTGATGATATATTTATTTAGAAATATTTAGATTTAAAAGGTTTTGATCCTAGTATAGCCCAACAAACCATTGATCTTGAGCCCAATGCAAAGCATGTGAGGCAAAAATAATGGTATATTAGCCCCAAAATTGAGCCCCTCATGATAAAAGAGATGAATAAACTTATTGAGATTAGCATTATATTTCCTATTATGCATACCTCTTGGGTGTCCAACCTTGTCCCAATAAGAAAGAAAAATAATGAAATTAGGTTATGTGCTGATTTTAGAGATCTTAATAGAGCCTCACTAAAAGATAGACACTCATTTCCTTCCATGGAATAGATTTTGCAAGTTGTTTTAGGTTCTGAAAGATTTTCTTTGCTAGATGGCTTTTTAGGTTATAATTAGATTTTTCTTAAGAGGATCAATTTAAGACAAAATTTACAACTAAATGGGGTAAAATGACTTACAAAAAGATTCCATTTGGGTTGTCAAATACTAGAGCCACATTTTAGACAACTATGGACATGACATTTAAAGGTCTAATTTATAAAATAGTGTTATTTTATTTGGATGATATTACTATTTTTGCTAAAAATCCAAATGATCATTTAAATCACCTAAGGTAGATTTTTGAGAGATGCAAAGAATATGGCATATCTCTCAATCCAAAGAAGTGCATATTTTTTGTTCATGAAGATAAACTGTTGAATTTTATTGTCTCAAAAGAGGGAATCACCATTGATCTATAAAGGGTAAGTGAAATTCTTTCACTTCCATTACCAACACATAAAAATAGGCTACAATTTTTCTTAGGAAGGATTAATTTTGTCATTATCTTTATCCTTGACATTGTCAAATTATTAATGCCTTTAACTTCAATGCTTAAAAAGAATGTCATATATAGCTAAAAAAAAAATGAAAAAATAAGTTTCAAACTTATTAAAAATCATTAGCTATTGCTCCCACTTTGTTAAATCCCAAATTTTCAAAAGATTTCATTTTATATGCATATGGTAATATTGATAGTGTTGGTGCCCAAATCAACAGATTGAAAATCCTATGAGCTTTCCCACTCAATGATTGGATTTTCCAACTTACTTGGCTAACTAAGGGGAGTGATCGATTATGATCCTCCTCCCCTATACTTTCAGATTTGCAAAACCAAGGTGGGTAAGCCTATACCTTAACCAAACTTCCTACCTTAAGGCTTTTTATAGCAGATAGCAGTTGTATGTAAGACTTGGGTGATCTCTCAAGATGAGAAGTGAATTCTTGAGAATATCACAATTAAAAAATAATTGAATGTTGTAAGAGTGCTTTAACAAAATGCTTTTTAAACGAGTGCTTTAAAATAATATATTTCTTGTAAAAGAATGAAAATTTAGATGAATGCTTTATAAATGTAAATGCTAACCAAATTCTAGAGATTAGTGACAAACCAATGCCTTCTCTTTCTCAAGTGATAAAATTTGTATCTTTGTGATTATACATATTACCTTATGAGATAGTTTTAAACTATCAACCAAATGGCTTATGTATGTTCAAGTAATTTGAATTTATATTGTAGTTAGTCTTATTGATTTTAAATTTTCTCAGAAAGGCCAACAAGATAGAATAAATTTGATAACCTATCTTTATCCTAATGGTCAAACTATAACATATTCAAAATACTATTCCATAAGACTGTACATTTGACATCTATTTTCATGAGACATATATTATAAGGAGCTAATTGGTAAAGACAACCAAATCACACCTTTGAAAAAGAATAACTCCTGATTTGTATTAAGCTCGAGAATATGATTGCATATAGTTGGACATATATTTTGAAGAAAACATCAACTATGCATTGTAAAAAATATATTATGATCCCCTATATATAGAAGAGGATTCAATTTGGATGAAGGGGCACACCCCTTCACAAAAAGATAAATAACTTCATAACTGAAAACTACCTAACAATACAAATTGACTAAACAAATGAGACATGAAGGAACTGATTATAATAAGGAAAACTAAACATAAAAAGTTTTGAAAACAAAGATCAATCCCCAAGTAGTTCACCACAATTCTAAATATGAATCAGGTATTTTTATGAAGCATAGGCGTTAACATCATGAATGATGTCCTTGATAGTAATCTTTAGAATGATCATGTGCTCCATCTGTGAAGTGGCTCTTTTCAACTCTATACCATCAGCCTGAGAAGCATTAAGGGAAAAAATATAGATACTTTGGCATTCATTCATCCACTGGTCTTTGTCCTTCAGGTCTCCCTTCTAATCAGAAAATGTTGGCAATCCTTGTTTTATAGAAGCCTTGAATTCCTCATATACTGCTTCCAGTTCCTTTATTTTAGAATTATTTATCTTATATTTTATATTCTTTGTGGGCCTTTTCCCTCATGAGGTGCTTTCTACCTCCATGTCTTCTCCTTGTATTTTTTCTCTGCACTCCTTTGCAAGTTATTCTTCCATTCTGTAAATACTTCCTTTCTTTGCAACCTTACTTTTAGTAAATTCTCCTATCAGATACTTTAATTACGAGTTTGGAATACCCATGAAATATCCTGTTACAACAAGTACCCTTTAATTCTTCCTCATGTGAGTCCTTACATCTACCTGATCTCTACATTTAATATAAATCCCTTCATCTTAGTTTTGAATTTCAAAATGGCAAGATAATGGTTCTTCATTGGTGTAGGTCATGTCAACATATAACTACCTTTTGTTCCATTAGTGTAGTTTTCTCTTCGCTTCTTTTCCAAATCCTTCATTTCATCTTTCAATTGGCATAGGTAATATTGATAGGTTCATTGGGGGTTGACCAGTCTGTTAAAACACTATACCAATGGTAATTGTTGTACTGGTGACATTTATCAGGGTAACTCATGTTGATATAACACTGGTTGCATCGGTGATAAGGTATTTTGATACCCTTTTTAGTAACTTATCTTTGTTTTAACCATCAGTATAACATTCCTATTCTACAAGTAGATAGTTTTTACGTCATCATTGGTATAAGTCATCCTGATAATCCTATTAGGCATCAGGATAACTCAAATTTGATTATTTTATTATGTATTGTTACTTGAATAGGTTATGTTGGTGTTCAAATTGACTGGTTGAAAATCCTATGAGCTTTCCTACTCAATGCTAGGATCTTCCAACTCAATTTGGTGAATTGATGGGAATAGTCTTAAAAGATCCAATTCCCCTGCACTTTTGGCTCTACAAGACCAAGGTCAGTGCACCTATTCCTAAGCCTACTCCTTAGGCCTTAGGATTTTTATAGAAGATAATATGATCACAAATGTAACCAAAGACTCTTCCAAATGGTAAGAAATCAAGAAGACCTTTAGAATGCACAACTTGAAAAATATGTATGAGTGCTTGAAAATACAAATTTCTTGAATATATAATGCTTGAAAAAAGAATGCTTGAAATAATTGAATGTTTATATAGAATGTTTCAATAATTGAACTGATTCTTGCAAGAAGAAATATAGAAAATAGTCACTAAATCCAACTATGAATCCAATGATTACCTTTCAATGATCTCAAAGATCAGTGCCTTGTTCACTTGGGAAATAGAGTCTACTACAAAGAAGATCCTTATGTACAACTTTATGGGAAAATATACATTCAAATATCATTAATTGTTCATGTTCTCTAAATGCAGAAGACCAATCATATATATGAAATCCAGTGTTAGTCCAATAGGATTTTAACTTCTTTGGAGGGAAGACCAATTAGACAAGGATGAGGAAACACATGCTTATTTCATACTATCCTTTTTTATAAAATAAAGAATGCTATGAAGAACCTTAATGAACAAGAATTGTTAGGAACAATTCAACAATTACCTTGGTGACCAAAAAAGACTAATCCAACTTGCAATTTATCCCTATGCCTCAAATGAAAAAAAACATAAAAACTTTATTGATCATGAAATAATAATACATAAGTTCATGTTTTCCAGTCGTGAATTCTGATCTATAGTCCTAATTACAAATTGGTATGTCTCTCTCATTGATTTTGGTATCCTCATTTATATGTAAATGAAAGGATACATACAAGCCTCAAATCAATGCTACTCTTCATAATGAATACCTAATCCTATCTCAATAACTACAACTACTATATTACAACAAGAAAAAATCCAATGATTATAAGAAAAATGATCAACAACTATCATTAGGCACAAAACTGCTCTGTTAGTCTGCAAATAGTCAGAGAATTTCACATCCATGACTGTTGGATTTCAAAATCTATTTCTTTCCCTTTGAAAAATTTGGTGGTCATGATTATATCCTCTGGAATCTACATCATGCAGAAGTGAAATCCCAAGTGACCATGTGGAACCATTTCAATTGTCCATGATGAGCCCTTCTTCTAATTCTTTGTTGGGCTTTGGTTAAATGTCAGACTACTTAACACACCCAATTTTGCATGTGATAAATCAATGCCTTACGACATATCTATCAAAAAAACATATCAATCTTTATGTCATATCATCGGCCACCTTGCTTAACTAGTGTAGAGTGTGCCACCGTGTTCACTTCTAATGTTTCCATGTGTCATGATTTCAGGGTTTTTTCTCAATCCTCAAGATTTTTGTTTGCGAGACCCCGAGCTCTTGCCACTTGTCACCAATCGTCAGATTTATGATAACTTGTCCTCGACATCCTTTATTATGTTCCTCCATTGACCTCCTATTATCCTTTGTACTAATAAGAACACTCTTGGAGGCACATGCATCAAATCCACATCTCCCATTGCATCTTCTATTGCCAATGAAAGAACTTTATGCCCTTGGCATAACTATTCCAAGGAGTCTTCATCGGTGTAACATACATGGTTGGGGTGACAATGAATTTGTTACTCTAAAGGTGTGATGAGGTCCTTGGGGTAACCCTCACCAATGACCATTTTCTCAGTTCATCAACATAGCCTTTTTTGATCCATCAAAATAGTTAACACTATCAAGCCAATGTGAAATATATTATGCCGATGTCCGATGATCCCCTCAGCCAAATTTGGTTGATGACAATTAATTGGTGTAGCTCACATTATTGGGATGGCTAAGAAATACCACATCGATCCTTGATGGCTCTATCATTGAAACTTGTGCTGATGAAAAGGTGACTTGTTCAC
Source organism: Chamaecyparis obtusa (assembly GCA_027943335.1). NCBI lineage: Eukaryota > Viridiplantae > Streptophyta > Pinopsida > Cupressales > Cupressaceae > Chamaecyparis > Chamaecyparis obtusa. The sequence continues at coordinate 400,520 of BSBK01006147.1, read as the reverse complement.
GCTGTCTGATCTGAAGGAAATCAACAATCACGATTTAAACTTTTTGATGACATAGCCATTGGAATACACATTTGAATCCTTTTGTGCCAATCCTTAGTGAATTGAAAGCATAAATATACCTAGTGTGATCCTAATTTTAGGATTTCCATCTTTCATCTTCCATTTCCAATGGCTTATCAAAAATCGCACCAGCACCCTGTAATTTCTGATTGTTTAGACATAAGTTCAAAAATTGTACTCCTTCACCATGATTTCTGATATTTTGATGGAAATTAATAAATTGCACTCCTTTATTGCAATTTTTGATAGTTTGATGGAAGTTTAGAAATCACACTCATGCACTATAATTTATGACAGTTACATGGAAGTTCAGAAATCACACTCCTTTACTGTGATTTTTGATAGCTTTGGAGAGTCAGAATTCTCCTTCTCCGCTTCTAAATCCAAACACTTAAGTGTCTAACAACTAAAGGTGCATTAAAATGCACATGTACTACATTGATGATCACAACCTAATCTTGATGACAAGGTATTCAAAGATTAAGGCCCTTGCTGATTGAACCCTTGGATGAACTTCCTGCCGCAAATCAATGATTGATATGTAAAATACATATCATCCTTGTTGTTTAGGATATAAATATAATTTTTTTGGTGCCAAGTCCTCATCAATATGCTTGAGAAGGACTTAGGAGAATGATCCTAATTATATGCATGTGAAAATAATGATTGAAACAACAAGAATGCTACATATTAAGAGTTCTAAAATGTCAAAGTAAATGCACAAATGGAGCCAAATTTTATAGAAATTGAAGGTTCCATCAAGTTCATCATACATCATAGCCTGATGTTATTACTTTACCCTATCAACATATGTTGACCTGATTTCCCTTTCTTTCACAATAGTTATTTTTATCTTATATTGTCATAAATTATTCTGATGCACTCATCGGGTATTGGCAATTTTGATGAGCCTCATTGGGTATTGGCTATTTCGATGAACCTCATTGGGTATTTTCTATTCTGATGACCCTCATTAGCCCAACTTTCACCGATGTGCAATCAACACTCCTTACCTAAATTCCCTTTTGGATCTTATATCGGTATAACATAATCCAATGTAGTTATCAGGGGTCGGTGAGACTTAAAAGAACATACTTTGATGCCTCTAGTTATTCTGATGACATTTGTCTTTCCCTTTATTGGTATAGATCATCCTGATAGTCTCATAGGGCATCAGAATATCTCAAAATCTGCTTTGATGATTTTTATTGCTATGCCGATAAGTCCTTCAGTGTGACTCCTCCCAATGCTTTTATCTTGTGCTATCAACATATGTCCTCCCACCTTGCCTTCTCACAACAACCTCAATCATCCTTTATCACCATATGTTGTGTCAATGTATTCATCAGGCATTAGAGGAACTAAAAAATACATATCCTAATTTCTTTAGCTACGCCGATGAATTGCAACATCATAACTCCTACCAATAGACTCTTCTTTAGCATCAATTAGAGTAGGTCTTATTGATAACCTCATCAACTATCGAAAAGACAAGGAAATCCTTCTATCACAAGTGTACATCTTCCTGATGGGGATTGTCAGTGTATGTTATACCTACTTTGTTACCTTCCTTTTTCTCATTTGATGCCATTGACCTATCTCTTATCGATGCAATTTCATCAATAGGAGGATGTTATCCTGATCACAATTTTCTATTTTATGCTAAGTGTTTCCAACAGGTTGATTCTTGCTGATAATGCAAATTTCCATCTTTATATATTTTTACTTCTCCTTCATGCATACAAATGTTTATAATTTACTTAATTAGTTCATATAAATTGAAAAAAACCTCTTGCTAAAGTAGGAAATCCAGTGTTCCCTTCTATCCTTCCTTTTGGTACTTTGGATTGAGGTACTTTAGGCTTTGAAGCATACATTTTGGCAAAAATTTTCAATGTGAAAGTCTTCCTATACAAACCAACTGAGAAAACCACATGCCTATTCTTCTAAGGAGTCTTAGTAACCATTAGAAGAAGGAACTTCATAGGTAGTCATGATTATATTTGCATTTTCAATTACTCTTAGAAATGTCTGATAAGCTTCCTCTCCTTTCACCTACACCTTAAGAAAATACATGTCCACCCTACCTTATACCACTACAACCCTCAAGATGCCCAATTGATGGTTATTTTTCTAGAGCCAAATCATAGTTGGATGAGAACTGGTAATATGATCTCCTTTAGCCTACACACAAAGAACCAACAATAACTATTCTCATGATAAAATGTGTAGACAATAAAGATATTTTCATGTATTAAGATCAAGGATGAATACACAAAAATCTTAATGAATCAAGTCTTAAAATAGATCTCCAAGGACATAATTAAATTGAAAATTTATGTACTAATAGTGGCTCTTTCTGGGGACATATGTTTCCCTATGAACATAGAGAGATCCTAGCTATCTCTAGAGAGAAGACCACAATTAATTACTTAAGATAAAACAAAATTTAAAAGAAGAAAATAGTAAAACAACCTACTCTAATATTTACAAAAGAAAATACTGCGTAGCTTTCTTTGAGAGAAGAAATGTTTCAAGTACTGCACATGTACTGGGAGCTCTTGAATTAATCCATCAATATTATGCAAGAAATATTTGTTCTCTCCTCCTTTTTCCACAATGATATAAGGTCCAAGACAAAGTGTTTTTAAGTTCTCATGTTTTCCCTTCTCTCTAGAGAAGAAGACCATGTAACAATTTTTAATCACATTACTCCTCCTATGATAACTTCATTGGGTGGCCCTTGGCCCCCCAAAAATACACACCAATTATTTTCCTCTGTCAAAAACCTTATTCTGATCATGTAATAATATGCACCTTTTGAAAATATCACCATAATTTTCTTCACTATTCATATTTATTTTTATATTCCTTTTCATCATCTTATTATACTCTTTCTCATATATACATCCCATTAATGTCGCAAAATTACCCTTTTCACCTTGTAATTCATTTTTTGATTGTGCACTTATCCTGGGAGAAATATTTTCTGCTAAATTTTCCTTAAAACTTATTTTATCAATTAGAGTGGGTTCCACACAACCCCTTTTGTAATGTTCTAAATTATTGATCCCTTTTGAATCATATTCCATATTATTTGTTTTTACCATCTCCCCATTCTCAGGAAATATTGTATCTTTCTCAAATAGTAAATTAGGGCACATATAGGAGTCTTCATCACATATGGTATTATCATAAGATAGATTTGGAAAAAATTTGATGTCATTTTCAGACACATTCTCTTCTATATCCTCTTTAAACAATGGATTTGAAAATATAGAGATTGTAGGCATACCTCCATGGAAGCTTTCCTTTGGTTCATCACACAAGGGATCATTTGGTATATCATCATGCATACTTTTATTGAATGGATCCTTCTAAGAGTCATCATGTGCCTCATCAATAGGACCAATATTTTCATTAATGTTATCTACTAAAATTTCATCTTGTACATGTACTGCATACAGTTCTACTTATTCTCCACATTCTATATGGATTACATTTATTTCACAAAAATATTAAAAAATGATTCATATTTGTAAAACATTTTTTCATATTTTTCAAGATAATCATTATCAAAATTTTCAAAACCATTTACAAGAATAATTCCTTCATCATAATCAAATGTTTTATACTTCTAGGATTTATTTTCTATTTCACCAAATACCTCCCAAATATGCATTAATTCATTAATCTGTTTATCCTGGTGGATTGAGAAAAACATTGGATCATTTTTCTCAACATATTTCTGATATTCTATATCTAACAAATGTGAAATTTCTTTTGAACTGAGAATATATTCATCCTTATAATCATACTCACTGATATCCTTTTCTACACAAGTCCCATCATGTATAGATTCTTTTTCAATCTGATCCAAAATTTCTTATTTATTCAAATATGAAACATCATTAGGTTTTTGTTTCACTTTTGTACATTTTTCCCTATATTCATCATCTTCTTCCATAATATTTTCATGTACAATTTTGAGCATAAGTTTCACCTAAGAATCACACAAGATTCCTAACTCATGCATTTTATTAGATAATAGAGGCTCAATATTTAAAGGTATTTCATGATAAATTTCAAACATCCTTATGAACAGATGTATTGCAGACTCATCTTTATATCTTTCTATGTTGTAGAATTCATCCAAAGGAGACATATATGATCGTGACTCCATAATATAATCTTGGTTATGGTCCTGTTCATAGCACATGTTTTCTTCCTCTTCACCTGTATCATGGAACACATCAAGAAACCATTGCTCAAACTCCCTCCATGATGAGTTGCTCAGTGTAGGTAGCAATTCATAAGCTTCTCTTGCATAATCCTTTAATGTACTGACAAATAGTTTCATCACACAATCTTCTGTACAAATCTCATAATCCTTTATGAATGTATAAAACACATCCAAATGATCAAGTGATGATTCATCATATTCTCCATGAAATTTTGGTACAAGTTGTGAAAGCTTTGGGAATAAATTATTAGGAATGCATTGAAACCTTCTGAGATCCAACAACCTAATGCCATCTGGAATAAATAGTTTTCTGTGAAATGGCTGGTACATCCTGAAAGAATTTGTTTATAATAAAATCATCTCCTCTTTCAAAGAGGACAATTTTCATCTCTTTCTGGGTCTTCTCCCTCAGTAGAGTCACTGACTAAAATATTTTTTGAATAATAGAGTCTCCACCTCTTTTTGAGGAAATTATTGTTTATTGCCTTTTGGATTCTTCCTTCCAGCAAAGTGTACTTTTACAAAGATTCTAGAATTTGTATTTTAAAAAATAACTCCCTGGTGGAGTTTCCAATTTGTTGATGCCCAAATCAATAGAGTTGAAATCCTATGATCTTGCCCACTCAATGATTGGATTTTCCAACTGACTTGGCCAACTAATTAGAGTTATCAATTATGATCCTCCTCACCTACACTTTAGGCTTTGTAGAACCAAGGTGAGTAAGCCTATACCTTTGTTACACATAATTACATTAAGTGTTGTCATTAGTATTACACATATAGTTGGTAAGGGAAGAAAATAGACAAGTCAGTCAAAACACCAAGTATAGTAACCGCGTAGAACACAAGGAGAAAGACATGTTAATCGAGCACAATCTTAACCAAGCATAGATACTGAGCTAGATGATTACCGAGAACATCAAGTACAATTATAACCAAGCATCAAAATTTTACCAAGATAGGAATATAGTATTTACCAAGTGATACAAGATCGACATAGAAATTTGGAATGAAACTGAAAATGAGGCAAATTGTTTATACCAAGCTAGAAAATGGTTTACATAAATCAAGGTAAATATTTATTGGAGATATCAAATTGATTGGTGATGATTTGTATGCAGTTTTGATTTAGGTCATTCATATGGATCTTTGATTAAGTGTTTTCTAAATGATTCCATAACCCTAATTAGGTCAAATCATAATGATATAAGACTTGTCAAGATGTTAGATAACATTATCAAAGAAGTGAAGTAGCCGCCTATAGGAGACATCTGAAGATCAGGAAGGGTTGTGAAGCAAATCATTGAATAAATATTCAAAATCAAATCTGAAGTAGACCCGAGGCTATCGAGAAATATTTGAAGGACAAAGCTATCATAGAAAGGTGATATCAGTTAAGGGCTAAGTGGATCTGATATTCAACAAAGTAAGTTGTTACATCTTGATCAATATACTGTTACTTTCTAACAATTGTGGAAGACAAAATCTCTTAATAGAGTAGACTTAACTATCTTTTGTAAATCTCTTAACTAAGTGCACACTTAACGATGTTTCTAAAATCCTCTAACAAGGTAGATCTTAATAGGTCTTAAATGTTACTCCTAACAGGGTAAGATCATTAGAAGTGATCAAAATTGTATGTCCTAATAGGCAACTTTATTATTGCAATAGTGAAGCTTTGTGGGTTTCATCCCCACCACATTTTTTACCTTCTAACAAGGGTTTCTACAATACCAAAATATATGTGTCAAGGGTATGAAGTTTTATGAATGTTTACTTGTGTTATCATATCCTCTAGGATACGACCCCAACCGACTACAAAACCATGTCCTCGATGATCTGGAAATATGAACCCACCAATCAGGATGCCAAATACTATGGAAGCACATGAAATGAAGCAAACCACATCCACATGATGCTCTCATCACCGATAGTGGGATCACCAAACAATCATATACAAACTGTACCATCATAAACTTGGTCATAATATAAAATATCTATGTGAGTAGGAATCCAGAGTAGCTTGTAGACATCCTTGGGAGTGATGGTCATCTCCCTAAGTGGAAAGTGGAAAGTATTATGGTCGAAGTGCCAACGCTCTACCATAGCAGTGAGTAAACCATGATTCACTTAGAATCGAGGCATATCTAGTAAGAATGACATGTCTCATCAACTGATCAGACGTCACTCATGAGTGCTCAGATCATCAATCATGTCCGATGGCCATGGGTAGAGACCTCAGAAATACAACTTTCAAAGGTGAACCTACAGAATCAAGTGACATTAAATCAATAATTATTCATTAAAAAGTGAATTATCACAAGTCAATCTTAATCCTATCTTATCAACATCATCAATTTTCCTAATTCTACTCAGAGAAGATGGAAAATAATCAACCTAATCAAACCAATCAACCAGAATAGACAATCAACATTCGTCAAACAAGATTAGAACTGACACTAAACCACTTATTTCATCATAGGATCCATCATTTTCATTCATCAATTGAAATAAGAATCATTCAAATTGGACAACTCTATCAAAATTGGGAAAACATTTGCAGAGGGCTCTACGTGCTATTTTATAGGTTGTACACACAATAACTCATAAGCGCTACTATTTTTATTATACACACTAAAAGACTTATTATACATGCTAAAATAACCTATAAGCATCATTCTATGGTGGAAGCACTACTTTATGATCATGTATGCGCTATGAAAAATCTAAAATGTGCTGATTAATTTGTACGCGCTACCTAATTCATCAACTACCTAAACCTAACCTAGAGGATCTGTCTATATGTGTCATTAAATTTATCATAAGAATTATTTTACAAAACAGATGCACGAAAATGAAATTGTAAATGTTACTAAGTCTTTCGTACATGCTACTAAATCTATCGTACGCGCTATTTAATTTTTTTAGCAAAAACAAATATTTTTAATGCTTAAAAAATAATTTTTTTTGCAATATATGGACAAAATTGATAAAGAAAGTTCATCGAGGTACTCACGAGAGGTCTGTAGTCTCATGGATACTGGTAGCAATGACCACGCTTGAATCTATGCTCACAAATTAGGACAACCATCATGAAAAGGGCAGAAGAGATAGAGAGGAAAATTCAAATGTGAAAAGTGAAAATGAATAGTAAAATTGACTTTTTACCCCTATATATAGTCATTTGACCTAAAAAGGGCCTATTTTAGCAAAAAATTGACATGGGATTGAATTTCATCACCAAATTAGACAAATTAGGGGCATTCTTATCAGTTAAATAGTTAAATCATTATCAGAAATGAAATCAAATTGAATGCAAAATTATTAAATATTGAAAGAAAATGATCAAACGCATAATCTTTCACCAAAATGTATTCCATTTTCGAGGGGGCATGCAGTTGTATCATCATCAATTCAATTAGAATCTATTTTAGGATCATCAAACGTGAAAATTTTCAAATCATTAGTGAGGCATTCAAATCAGGGAATCATTTCAGATTGAGCATCATATCCAAAGTCCATCATCATAATGACCAACGACATCATCAATTAATTATGGTTTCATCAAGGAATCTGCATCATCAAGATCAAATCAAGTACCAAGAATCAAGTAATCAGACATCAGATATTCTTTGAACCAATGCACTTCATACATTGATTCAAAGATGGGCATTTGCAGACACTTAAAAATAGTCAAGTTGATCCAAGTGAGCAATCAAAGAAAAATTAGAGATTAATTGAAATCAAAGGAAAAAAGAATTAAATAAATCAAATAAATAATTTAATTATGCAATTAATCTAATTAATTATATAGTTGAATTAAATCAAATCCAACCCATTCAAGGGGTACACATGGCTATTTTTTTAAATATAATCAATTAATTAACTCCTAAAATTTCTCACATATCACATAGGAAGGAATTACATCAACCAATAGGAATTGAGAATTGAGCTCACATGGATTATGTTGGCAATTTGGCTGAGTTGGTTACATAGATGTTGTCATTATGGAAACATATGATCTACATGAAGATCGCACAGGTCAGAGAACTATTATGTCAGAGTGCAATGCAAAATTGTCTAAGTATGAGACAATGTGTTTTTGCCAGTGAACTCGAAGATAGTTTTGATTGGTGATGTTGATTGGAGTAAGTTCAATGCTTGCACACTTGAACATAAACACTATGGTGACTTTTGAAGACTCACCTAAGAGAGCAAGTCAATACAACATGTACGGAATGAGTTATGACAATTTTACTAAAGACAGTGTTAAGCCGACAGGACAGAGTATGAAGACAGAATTGATAAAGAGTTAAGGGATTATTATTTTTATTGAAATAATGACTTAACAATATAAAGGGATGACATCCTAGATGTTAACCCTTGGAAAAATATATTTTGTAATATGATAGCCAACTGGAAAGTTATTAATCTTAACAACTTGTATAAAGATATGTAAAGATGTAATTGTAAAGTGGAGTAATGAATATATGTAATAGCGATAGTGAAAGAGCAGCGAAGAGATATTGATGCAAGTAGTATAAGGTTATGTACCTTGACCTACTTTTTGTAATCAGTGAATATTGTATATTACTTGTTTTGGCGGTGGGCTCATCTGGTAATCACATTTTTGTACTACCAACTCCTAACAGGTTTGAGGCTTCTAACAAGGCCTATAGTCCCTTAATCAGGACTGAGACACTATATGCATGTAATAGACTCCTAACAGGGTCAACATCCTTAACATGATACTTTTGATTAGTGGATCTTTGTGGGTACCATCCCCATTGGGGTTTTCCCTTGGCCAGGGTTTCCTTGAGAACAAATAATGTGTTATGAGTTCTTTATTTTATTGATATGCATGTTGTTTAGCTTTCTATGTTATGCATGCGTTAAGATAATATGTTATATCCATAATTGGGAAAAAGTAAAAGTTTGTAGAATACTGATTCACCCCCCCTCTCAGTATTCCCTATTTCTAACAAATTAAAGCCAAATTAAATCTCAATCACTCACTTGAAGAATGCATCTTGACCACTCATTTTGTCTCATTGTCCCAAGCTTTGAGGATAAAATATTCAATTTGTTTCAAAATTTGAAACCATGGACTAAACCCAAACTCAATCATGATTAAAATGACTCCACCCCCTATGCTTGGAGAAATCTATAAATAGAAGGCAAAAATCAGGAGAAAAGGATCCCAAGAGCATTTTAGAATTTCATCATTACTATAGTTGAATTGATTTGGAAAGCATAATTTAGCATAATTGAGAAAGATAGGCATAATTACTCATCATTTTAGCATAATATTCTCATTTTAGAGTTGTCTCTAATGGATGCTTGCTGAGATAAAATTCATTAGCATCTTTGAATAGGGATCCATGATATGTTTCTTTTTTTAAGCTTTCAATTCATCATGTTTTAAAGGTTAAATTAGCTCAATTCAAATTTATTCTTAGCAAACTAATCTAATGAAGGTATTTTAGGTACATAGTTGTAATCATATTATGTGTTAATAAATGAATATTATGTGTTAATAAATGTTGTGTTAATGAATGTTATGCGATAATGAATGGATGTTATATTTTATTAATGGATGAAAGAATGAATGAATGTTATATTTTATTAATGGATGAAAGAATGACTGAATGCTATATGTTAATGGGGGATTTAGAGTGGTGTTAGGGGAGGGGGGGGGGGGGTCTAGATGAGCTTCTACCTTCATGTGTTTGGCCATGTTAAGTAGAGAATATTAAACTATTGTTGAAACAAAGAGAAGCTCAATAAGGTAACACTCTCTCTAGGTATTTCATTATGTTTCACCATTAATATTATTGAATAATTTTTATTGATTCTTAATTGTTGGGTCCAATAGAGGCAACACAAAGAATGACAAGTTACAAGTTACTTAGTGGAGAGCATCATAGCTAAGGTCATTGATATCAACTTGTTGTTTATCAAACTTAATTCAACATGTAATCAATTTGAAACTTTTATTCTCCCAAATCAATCTTATAGTCTATATACAACTAGTCCATACACTGGTAGTATGTTGACATACAAGATAATTGAGGGTGTGATAGATTTATTCTTCTTTGCAAGGACTTCTCCATTGGATGTGGTTCGACAATACACTACCCTCATATGATATCCAATTGTAATTCCCTATTGGGATTTTGGTATGTCCTTATGAACCCACTCTACACATTTTATTTATTAAATATAGAACCAATATCAAAATTAACATGCCATATTAAGGAAAATCATAAGAGTTGACATTAAGATGTTTAATTATTTTCCATATAATTTATAAAATATACAAACCATTGTTTCCAAGTGGAATATGAGGTCAAATCTAACCTATGTCTTGTATAGCTAATTATGTTTGTTTCAATGGTGCATTTCAACAATGTAGGGCATAAAAGTTTCAAATTCCATGATATAATTAAAGGGTTTCCAATTTCCTTGATACACTTATTGTCTATTTTTTGTTGAAAATATCCTTAAAATCATGTTTGTAATTTTTATCTAGTTGTCCATTTACATTGATATCCCATAAGTATTACATTATATTAAGTGGACTGATCTAATTTGAATATAACATAATGAATCTATTTGTAAGCTTTCCTTAGTTGATCTTTAACAAATATGCAATTAGTTTCAATTTCCTTATCATGAAGCAACCTATTTTGACTAATATCAAAACAATAGGTGTTTATAAAAACCTATCAAATTTCAACACAACATGTGAAATTAATTCATAAATGGTGTAGGAGAACCTATTGGTCAAAGAAGGCCCATGGTGTCTTTTGTGTCATACATGAATAAAAACACTCAAAAACTCCTATTTTACCTTGAGCTTACTCTTATAGGTCAAAGAAGACCCATGGAGTCTTTTGTGTTTAGGATGATAATCAAGCATGTAATAAGGTCTTTTGGACCATTTGGATAACAATTGTAATCATTTGAAGTCAATTTGTAAGGCTAATAAGCCAAATTATCATTGTAAGGCCAATTAGGACAGGTCAAACTTGGTCAAACTAGTCAAATGAGTAAGATCAAGGTAGAATAGGAGTTTTTGAGTGTTTTTATTCATGTATGACATAAATTTGGTCTCATAAGATTCATTATGTAGTTGGAACACTAAGTTGTCAAAATTTGCAAAATGTTGCAAAAGTTACTTTTGCAATATTTGCATAAAAGGTTATCAAATTGAGTCTAAACAAGACAAAAAACTTAGAGGTTAGTTGAATTAATTAAAATTGGTTGTAATATGATCATAAACTCTCTTTGGGTTGAGGGAAAGTCATGGTGTGATTTTGGAGATAAAAAAATCAATAAAATGCTTATTTAAGGGACCAAACTTTGCCATCTTTTGTTGATCAGAAATCATTTCTTCATTGAAATGGATTGAATATGTTCTAAAAAAAAATTTGATAAAAAAATATATTGAATCAAAATATATGATCGATTTACTCAGGCTCATTCGCACCATTTTATGTTCCTCAACCACTTCAGGTACAAGGATACTATTAATATTCCCTACTATCTTCATAGTTCTATTGTCAAAAGTCTCAATGAGCATAAGACTTCCCCTAAGAAAGCTATTAGGAATGAGGGTTTGATTCTGCTGATATATGAATATATTAATAATACTATTCCTAACCCTATCTCCACACCCTCTTCGGGAAAGAGCAAAATGACCCCCAAGTTAGGCTCTGGTAAACAGAAGGTGAAAGATATTATGGGTAGTAGCTATAAGAAAAATTGCTCAGGGAAGACTGATACCTATGACCATTCTAATGAGGACAAGACTAAGGATTCTTAAGAGGGAGAGACTCATGAGAATAAAAATATGCAGAACCCTAGCATGGATAAGGAGGGTATTGATGATTCTGATGACACTACCACTCCCCATGCTGACAATGGTAATGAGGAGACTAATAGTAAGGACTCTGAAAAGAAAAGTGAGAAGGTGACAGAGACCAAAAATCAAGTGGATGAAGGTACCTACCAGAAGGACATGGAAGACTCCCATCCTAGGGAAGTTGATTTTGCTTCTATTTATACCGAAAAGGAGGACATGGATGAGGGAAAGGGTCTAGATGACAAGAATCAAGAAGGTGTGGCTGAGTTGAAAGATAAAGCCATTGATGGGGGAAATTTGGAAGAAGCCATGGCGCACAACTCCACAGCCTGGAAGATCTTATGGACACTGCTATTCAATATGCCGAGAAGCACAAAACTGACAAGGACTTTCACAAAGAGTAGGTCCCCATCATGGAAGATTTTGTTTCTGGTATGAGGCATGATGTGCCTATATCCCAAGACTCTCAGGAAAATATACATGATGGTAGTGAGGAGAGTAAGAGAATCCTCCATTAAGCTAATTTTTGAGGACTTTGATGACAAAGAGGAAGTCACTACAAGTTCCCTATAGACTGCCAAAGCTAAGGCTCTCTACTCCTTTAGATTCAGTAAGTGGTGCTTCCATGAGATAAAAAGGCTCCACCTGAAATGTAGGAAACTTGAAGCAAATAATACTAACCTCTAGGAGAAAGTGGATTCCTTTCTTAAAGAGGGCACTTATAACACCCGTCATGTTGACATCCATGAAAGAATGGATAAAATTGAGGGTACTCTCACTGACATTCTCCATCATGGCAAGGATAGCATGAAAGCCTCCAGCATCAATTTCAAGGCTTTGGTCAACCTGTTGGATAATGCTCTTGAGGAAGGCAATGATCACAAAAATGATCTCTTGATGGATAGCGGAGGCCCTAGTTTCAGAACCCACGGGAGCAACAAGAAAAAATCTCCTACTCTGAAGAAGAATGTTGATAGTTGAAAAGTGTCATAGGTCAGATGGACAATATCCATGCCAAAATGGAGAAAACTCTTGATGAAAAAGCAATGATTATGTATGTAGATGTTTAGGCTAGATCTCGTGCTGGTTTTTTTCGTTGTCTTTTGGGTTGGTGTTTTTTTCTTTCTTTTCTGCTGATGTCTTTGTAGCCCCTTTGTTGGGTAGTTCATTGTTGTAGTTTCTTTTTTGTTGTGCTCTTTCCTTCCGATCTTTTGCTGTTAGATCTATAAAGGGTTTCGGGTCCCTTCAAAACCTATTTTTTCTAGTAATCAGAACAAAATATATTGAATCTACTTTCTTTCAAACCTAGTTTGAAGGTTTATCATGATCCATGTTTTCTTTCAAATCTGTTAAAAAATCCTCAAAACATGGGTTAGAGAATAAAACATGTTATTTCTCTCATTGCCACCATTCAAAATTTTTGATTCTCTTCTATTTAGTAGTGTTTTGAATAATCTTTCAATTAGTACAAGTCTTGAGTTAGATGATTTTGTCTAAGAAGAGAATTTGGAGGCTCTAACGTGATTGGTATGGTGTCCTTAACTGTCTCTAACAACACACCACAATATTTGATTAAATTATATACATACATACATACATACATACATACATAGATATATATGTATGTATGTATGTATATATATATATATATATATATATATATATATATATATATATATATATATATATATATATACATACATACATATATATCTATGTATGTATGTATGTATGTATGTATATGTATATAATTTAATCAAATATTGTGGTGCGTTGTTACAGACAGTTAAAGACACCATACCAATCATGCTAGAGCCTCCAAATTCTCTTCTTAGACAAAATCATCTAACTCAAGACTTGTACTAATTGAAAGATTATTCAAAACACTACTAAATGGAAGAGAATAATTTTTTTTGAATGGTGGCAATGAGAGAAATAACATGTTTTATTCTCTAACCCATGTTTTGAGGATTTTTGAACAGATTTGAAAGAAAACATGGATCATGATAAACCTTCAAACTAGGTTTGAAAGAAAGTAGATTCAATATATTTTATTCTGATTACTGGAAAAAATAGGTTTAAAGGGACCCGAAACCCTACATATACATACACACACACACACACACACACACACACACACACACACACACACACACACACACACACATATATATATATATAAAATATTGTGGTGTGTTGTTACAGACAGTTAAAGACACCATACCAATCACACTAGAGCCTCCAAATTCTCTTCTTAGACAAAATCATCTAACTCAAGACCTATACTAATTGAAAGATTATTCAAAACACTACTAAATAGAAGAGAATCAAAAATTTTGAATGGTGGCAATGAGAGAAATAACATGTTTTATTCTCTAACCCATGTTTTGAGGATTTTTGAACAGATTTGAAAGAAAACATGGATCATGATAAACCTTCAAACTAGGTTTGAAAAAAAGTAGATTCAATATATTTTGTTCTGATTACTGGAAAAAATAGGTTTTGAAGGGACCCGAAACCTAGAACAAAATATATTGAATCTACTTTCTTTCAAACCTAGTTTGAAGGTTTATCATGATCCATGTTTTCTTTCAAATCTGTTAAAAAATCCTCAAAACATGGGTTAGAGAATAAAACATGTTATTTCTTTCATTGCCACCATTCAAAATTTTTGATTCTCTTCTATTTAGTAATGTTTTGAATAATCTTTCAATTAGTACAGGTCTTGAGTTAGATGATTTTGTCTAAGAAGATAATTTGGAGGCTCTAGCATGATTGGTATGGTGTCTTTAACTGTCTGTAACAACACACCACAATATTTGATTAAATTATATACATATACATACATATATATACATAGATACACACACACACACACACACACACACATATATATATATGGGTAAAAGTACAAATCTATGTCACACTTTTATAAAGGAAAATGTCAACAACACACAAATTGTTCAACTTTAATGACATAAATGCAACATTTGCGTTTAGAATTTGAAGATGTTGTAAACTGATGAAATGTGTAAAATTGGATAAAGTTTATGCCTTTATTTTTTTTAAAAAATTGAACAAGAATTGACACATTTTTTTAATTTTTAAAATCTATTTTCTAGTTGTTTAAAAATGCTAAAAATCTGGGGTCTAGTTCCCACCAAACAAGTATGTACAAATAATCTTTTTTCCCTCTAATTTCAAAATATGTTATAGATGACATGGATAGCTAGTGGAGAAAAGAATAAATATTGATTTTTGATGTATATTTTATCCTATATAACTACTCAAAGTTGAACTTATCCGAAATTGACAGTTTTCATCTCCTGTCGAATTTCCCATATCAAATCTACACCATTTAAAAAAAAATACATGTTATTGAAGAGGACTCTCTCCTCTAGTGTTAAATATAATTATTATTTTTTATATAATTTACTATTTATTTTCTTTATTTGAAGTAGCATCTTCTAAAATGTTAAAATACCTACTTGTAGTATTTTGAAATTATAATATATTAGATCTACTCAAAATACTATAAAACTTACATGACAATAATCTTGACTCTGAACTCTACAATTGGGCATTTTTTTTATAAAAAAATATCATTAAAAAGAGTAGGAGTTATTGAAACATCAATTTTTTGAATAATTTTATTTCTTTGGTAATTTGACCCAAATTGGTATAAAACATGCATTTAATAGATATTTCCAATTGGAAAAGTTGAAACACTTATCTAATGAATCCAGATGTTATCTCTATTGAGCATTCAAGGTTGTCATTAGTATCAAAGGTTATCAAAGATATCGGTCGGTCACTTACATTGAGAAAATTGGCAACTAGAAGCAAGACAAACTAATCGGTAAAGCTTATACACCGAGCACTACATAGTTTACCGAGCAACAACATCAACGACACCGACAGATAGTAAACATCAAGCGTCACCGTATAACTGAGCATTTTATACAGTGTTTACTGAGGATCACATAAAATGACATAGTAATCTGAAATGGCACATTCTTTTATGCAAACGGTTACAACAGATCAAAAAATGTTTTACCAAGATTGAGGAATATTTATTGTTATGATATTCATTAAATGCAATGTATATCTTATGTAATAGTCTGATCTAGGTCATTTTTGTACACCGTAGATCTTAGGGTTATGACTATGTTGTGTAACCTAATTTTGTTAAAGCAGAAAAAGCAGATCACTATATAAATGTATGTTTACATCATTTGTGATGTGAACTAATGTGAGAACAAATATATGAATCAAGGAGAAACTTGAAGTATTTGCCTAACTTCAAGTCTATCAGTTAACAGAGTAGATTGTAGAGGATATTAGATTAAGCACAATCAGAAAAGGCTACCGAGTGGTTCAGAGAAAAGATTCATCACAGTAAAAGGTGAAATACATTGAGAACTTATAGATCTGTATCAGAAAATTGTGTTGTCAATTAGCAGATAATTGCCTATTGCTTTCTAACAATTGTAATAGAGTTTTGGATAAATCTCTTAACAAAGTAAAATTAACAGTCTTATGTAAATCTCTTAACCGAGTGCACACTTCATTAGTGTTGTTAAAATCCTATAACTAGGTAGATCTAGCTGATCTAATATGTTACTCCTAACAGGGTAAGATCACTAGAAGTGATCAAAACTTGTAGCCCTAACAGGCAAACCTTTTCTATCTTCAGTAGTGAAGAATTTGTGGGTGTCATCCCCACCGTAGTTTTTACCTTCTAACAAGGGTTTCTGCATTACCAAAATACTTGTGTTATGTGATTGCTATTTTGACTTCATGTTGTTTACTTTCATAAGTTAAATCGATGATTGATACATGCAATTAGATACAAGTTATTTTGCAAGGTTATCACTGTTTACAGTTAGATCTAAAAGGTTTACAAGTAAAGTTTTTGAAGGGACTAATTCACCCCTCCCCTCTCAGTACCTATCTCTCCTAATTCTAACAATTGGTATCAGAGCGCAGTTCTCTTATTGAACAGTTTAACCACTGAAGGGTAAAGATCTAAGCCATGGAGAGATATAAGCTTGATAAGACTATTGAGAATCAGAAGATAAAAATGCAGATGTTTATTGAATAGTACAAGAAAGCCAAGGAAGGACTGAAGAAATTACTGGTTGAAAGGAAGAACCTAGCTATTCTACAAAATGAGATCGGTTACCATGAAGAATCTATTGATGAAATGTTCGAGCATATTGGATCTATTTCTAGAAGCATCTCTAATGGATTTGAAAGTATAATCATTGATTTGTCTGAAAAGAATCAACACTTACTTGATCAAGTGAAAGCACTACAAATCGGTCAAGAATCTCAGATGGTGAGAATGGTAGAAACAATGAACAATGCTAGACAAGCCAAGCAAGAAAGGAATCTAGCTATTGATGACCAAAGATAGATGACTGAACAACTTCAAGCTAAAGAAAATGAAATACAAAGATTTACTGATCGTCACTTCTGAGTATCTAATCAAATGATGACTGTGAATCAAGAGGTAAACCAAGTGAATGGAGAATTATCAAGGAATCTTGAAGAAGTTGCAAGACTCGGAGAGGAGAATGAAAAAATGAGAAATGAAGTGAAAACTCAGTAGCAACAAAATGAAATGAAGAAATTGGCCGAGGATAGTTCAAAGAAGATTGATGACTTTCTGCTTAATCAAAGAAGATTTGGGAGTAGAGTTGGGATAGGCTATACCAGCGAAGGAGAATCATCACAATAAGCTGAACAAGTCAACAACAATCAAAGTAAAAAATCTAAAGTATTGACATGTTATCTCTATGGAAAACTAGGACATACATCTAATGTGTGTAGAAGAAAAGCACAAGGTAAACCTCCTATCACTCCTAAGTTTAATGGATATTGTTATTACTGTGGTAAGTTTGGACACCAAGCTTATGAGTGTAGAGCTAAACAGAATGATATTGCTAACAATACTACTATGGAGAAAATATGCTATACTTGTAATAAACATGGACACACTGCATGAGAGTGTAAGGCTAAGATGAAGCAAGTATGGACTCCTAAGAAGAAAACACAGTGAAAGCCTTATCAACCAAAGAGACAAGGTAATTCTTATGTTTAGGATTATAACACATGGGCTAACTCTACTACTTGTGGTAGATATGGACACATTGCAACAAATTGTTACAGAAAGAGTTAGATTGGACAATCAAGAAGCTGGACAAGCACTGGAATGGCATGTATGCACTGTCATAGAGTTGGTCATTTAAGCAAAGACTGCAGAGACCGAGCACCAAATGAAAATCATGTATTTGAAAGTGGATACACTATTGTAGATATCATGAAGTTAAGGAACACTATGTGGAAGAAGGCATCTAATGAGAATGTTGAGTCAAGTAATGTTGTCGGTGAAACCGCGTCCACTGGATTGGGTGACATCGATACCTCCACTTAAGGTGATATAGGTATGTATGGGACTGATATTTCAAAATGATCATATTTTAAATACAGTTCCTTGTATATGTTGTGCACATACCAAATCTGCATAAATAAAGATGCACTATGGTTTACATATTTTGAGCTAACAAAGTTATACAATCGGTAAAAGTTAGACTGAGAGTTGGTTACCCATCGATAATCACTATTTAAGGTTAACTGAGGAAACATATCAACCGACCAAGAAATTGTGTGTTAACTGAGTAGATAAATTTTTTAGTTTTCACCGAGCTAACAAATGTTATGAACTAAAAGTAGATCAAGCATTTAATGCATGAAATTTTGAGAGGGAATATCGAAAAGTCTATAAATACACAGGAAACATAGTTCATTTTTACATTGTGATTTCGAAGAGCGAAGATTTCACAGAAAAGAGTTCGAGCTAGAAAGATTTTTCAGAAGGATTCAAGGCTACTGTAGATCGAACTAACATCACTCTTATATGACTCTGAGTAAGTTCATTTTCTATCATACACTTTATTTACTTGCTGCTAGCCAAAACCCTAAATTGATTTATGGCATCTACATCATCCGCTAGCAAATCACAAAGTGTCGAGGAAGAAGTTAATCTAATTGTAAGGAAAATTTTGATGAACCAAAGTTCAAGCCACATCCCAAGGTTGCATCACAAACAGATTCAATGAGCGCTTTCTCAAGCATACCAGATAGGGTTTTATTGAAAGAATACATAAGAGCATATATTCATTGCAAAATTGGAGAAGTAGGGGACTTTGAAATTGTTGTAGCACATCAACTACTATGTGGCACCAATGGAAAATTAAAACAAGAATACAAGAAGATTGAGGAATCAGGGATATCATGTGTCACTTACTATCTACAATCATTTAAGATAGACTGAATCAGAATCGTATTAAGTAGGTATCACGATGGAAAATTCTAGCTGGATAAACCAATAGAGGTCACTAAGAAAATGATCATTAGGGTTACTAGGCTCCCTACAACTAACAAGGAAAAAACCTTCTGTAGTTTGTCACGTCATGATGTTGAGAAGAACATTGGAGCTCAGTGGGATGGTCGGGCACTAAAAATTTCAACAGTCAAAGACCCAGCAGTTAAGTTAGTAGCACATGTAATCAGGTACAAGATATTTCAATCAAGCAGACTCAACAACGTACCCTACAATGCAGTAGACATGGCATACAAAATTGTGGAGAAAGGTCACCAGGTTGATCTTGCCGAGGTACTGTTACATCAACTATAGGAAAACATGAAGACTATAAGGTCAAAGAAGTCAAACACCTATTAGTTTGGATCACTACTTGTTTGTATATTTTTCTATCTACAAAAGTATGTACCTGGTGTTGGTAAAGTAAATTGGACAACAAATAAACCAATAACTGCATAGATTACCAAGATGATAAATAAGTTAGGAGATAAACTGAATATAGAATTTGATGGATACTTCAAAGAATTTTAGACCAAAATGCATCAAAGAAGTAGAATTCCAAGGGAATTAATTGAAAAATTTGAGACAGACATTTGTTTTGTAGTAGACACAGATCATTCTATGATAAAAGCAGTTGAACCTAGATCAAAATGGTTGGCACCTATGGGTTATGAAATGAACCATGATTTCGCACTGAAATCTATTAATGCACTACTTGCATTACCAAAAGACCCCATTGCCACTAGGTTCGGAACATATGAAGAGGGCAAATCTAGAATCACTACATAGAGATTGCTAAAATGTCTAGAAGGGCAAAGAAGATGAAGAAATATCTTACTGCTAGATTTGGAGATGTCTCTAAATCATTTGAGGAGACATCAGTTGAACAGGCAACCGAAGGTCAGTTAAGCTTAGCTGACAAGCTATATAGAAGTGAGGAAATCGAGTCTGAAAAAGAAAAAGATTCCACACCAGTTCCTCCTCCCAAAGTTCCTAAGAAGAAGCAGTTACCAGTACAAGAAGGTATAAGGATAAGATCATCAACTGTAGCTTCACCATCACAAAAGAAGGAAGCAAAAAAGGTAATAAAATGAAAATTAGCTACACCAACTATGACTTATGCAAAGAAAGGATCCAAGGTTGCAGCTGAAGCACCAAAGAAAAGGAGAAGACTAATAAGAGGTAGAGAAGACCTTGAGGATACTAAAATTGAAGATGAAAAAAATCAATTCAAGGTGGTCAGCAATAAGGTAAGGTCCATAGATGAAGTCATTGAAGATATAATTGAGAACGGAGACCTTACTGATCCAAAAATAGGTAGATTTGACAAAATGTCAAATGAGGATCAAACCAAGATAGAAGAGGCGGTCATCCAAGTGATGATAAAATTTAAGCGAGTTCCATTGGAATTTGCATGTTCATTACCAAAGGAGTTGGATGACAAAATAAATCAGAAATGGGGTTATGCACTTGAAACCGAGAAAAGAAAGAGAGAAAGATCTCTAGTTTAGGCTGCTCCACATCTAAGCGTAGCAGAACTTGATGAACTCATGGTTAATCATCAATTGAGATTTGTTGTAAATAACTAAGCCATGATGATACTAGATGAGAACGTGATAGATGTAGAGGAGACTAGTGATGCCCTATGGAGATAAATCTTTAAAGCCAAAGATCAAGTTGAGCAAAATGCATACTTAAATCTGTCTAAAAAGAGAAAATTCCAAAGTTAAAGGTATTTATATTGATGATGGCACATCAGAGAAGTCAAAGGATTCTGATATATCAATTACCGAGGTAATTGATATCACTGAAGAAAAAGAAGACATAAATATCTCACAGGATGCATCAGATCGAGTAGAGATCCAAATGAAGAAGAAAATTGATGATGATGTACTCATTGAGGACATCACAAATGGTGATCCTGATGACAAGGAAGATGAGGATGTAAATATTGCACCCCTAAACAATCAAGATGAAGAATAAGTCACTGAATGTGCATTTACATCACTACTGAGTGAGCTTCTTGTACTTGTAGAAGTAGTAGAAATTATTTCACAGGAATAACCCGACGGCTTAGACCCCGATCAACATAAAGATATCATAGGGGTACAAGAAACTGAGAAACCTGCAGAGATAGACAAGCCTAAAAAAATAGAGGCACCTTCCACCAAGACAAAGGTAATAGATGAAACAAAGGTAATCAAGGTGATCCCATCTAACACCACACCTGAGGCTCCCACTCCATCAATCGAGACAATGGCTACCGAGGAGAAAAAGAAGGAAGAGAGTTTGTTAACCGGGAAGGATGCTCCAAAGACTAGAGACAAGTCTCTTGTCATTACTGAGAAGAAATCACCATTAGTATCAGAGCAGAAGAAGAAAAAGAAAGGAAAAGGGTCAATCACTCTAGATGAAGTGATAATTATTCTTGAATGTGACTCAAGGACCCTTAGCCCCAAGGAATTAAGCAAATATTGGGAACTATGTCAAAGAAAGGCAGCTCAAGAAAAGATGAAGCAAGAAACCAAATGAAAAGAAATCTTAATAGATGTTAGGGATATCTTACAACAGGTAGTACCTAAAGTGACCATTGATGAAGATACTCCTATCATAGATCAACTTTCTATACTTACCGAGAAGATAAATGCCCCAGATACTGATGCAGACAAATGGATTGAAGAAATGGTAGAGTCAAGGATACAAAATAAACTGGCAGAGAGAATTAGCCA
Organism: Chamaecyparis obtusa; assembly: GCA_027943335.1. Lineage (NCBI taxonomy): Eukaryota > Viridiplantae > Streptophyta > Pinopsida > Cupressales > Cupressaceae > Chamaecyparis > Chamaecyparis obtusa. The sequence goes on along the minus strand of BSBK01006147.1, from coordinate 378,234 downwards.
AGAAGTGCCAGTCAACAAGGTCAAATTATTTGAGGTAATAACTGAAATAAAATCTATAACCCAGTTAATTTGTCAATGCTTACTGAAGCTATGCACTGTGGAAACCTTCACTGTTGAGATCAGTGAAAAGATAAAAGGTCTAGAAGATGAAATCAAGACTAGTGCAAATGTCACTACAACTGAGCTACATGCTTTTTCAAAGCACATTCACCAAGTTTAGGAACTCCGGTGGTTGATAGCAGATCTCAAGAAACAAGAAGAGCAGATCACCGATCAGGTCACTGAGTTACAGACAGAACTCCTGCCATACTTGAAAATTTTTGAGGCACACATTGTCAAAGCGGAACAACTTGTTGCAACACCCAAGATTTTGGTGTTGGAGAACATCTTTGACATGCATGCACAAGTCGGTCTTGAGCATATTGCTCTTACCAACTTGAAAGAGGAATGGGAAAACCTCTTGGAGTCACTTAAGAAAACCCATCAGAACTTTTTTGACAAGATGTGAGTATATAGTTTAATTTTTTGTATTTGGCATTACTATCAAAAAGGGGGAAAGCAATGTATATGTCAACATGCCAAATAAATATGTATATAGATGCTACGTATACTACATATTACCAGGAGCATGCACCGAGGGGGAGTACTTTAGAAATTTTGGTAAGCATATATGTATATGGCGAAGATATAAGTTATATATAGAAAATTTTGTCTATATACATTCGAGTTTTGATACTAATGCCAAAGGGGGAGATTGTTATCTCTATTGAGAATTCAAGGTTGTCATTAGTATCAAAAGTTATCAAAGATATCGGTCGGTCACTTACATTGAGAAAATCGGTAACTAGAAGCAAGACATACTAATTAGTAAAGCTTATACACCGAGCACTACATAGTTTACCGAGCAACAACATCACCGACACCAACATATAGTAAACATTGAGTGTCACAGTATGCACCGAGCAGTTTATACAGTGTTTATTGAGGATCATAGAAAATGGCATAGTAATCTAAAATGGCACATTCTTCTATGCAAATGGTTACAACAAATCAGAAAACATTTTACCAAGATCAAGGAATATTTATTGTTATGATATTCATTAAATGCAATGTATATCTTATGTAATAGTCTAATCTAGGTCATTTTTGTACACCGTAGATCTTAGGGTTATGACTATGTTGTGTAACCTAATTTTGTTAAAGAGGCAAAAGAAGATCGCTATATAAATGTATGTTTACATCATTTGTGATGTGAACTGATGCAATAAAAAATATATGAATCAAAGAGAAACTTGAAGTATTTGCCTAACTTCAAGTCTATTAGTTAACATAGTAGATTGCAAAGGATATCAGATTAAGCAGAATCAGAAAAGGCTACCGAGCGGTTCAGAGAAAAGATTCATCACAGTAAAAGGTGAAATACATTCAGAACTTATAGATCTGTATCAGACAATTGAGTGCACACTTCATTAGTGTTGTTAAAATCTTATAACTAGGTAGATCTAGCTGATCTAAAATGTTACTCCTAACAGGGTAAGATCACTAGAAGTGATCAAAACTTGTAGCCCTAACAGGAAAACCTTTTCTATCTGCAGTAGTGAAGAATTTGTGGGTGTCATCCCCACCATGGTTTTTACCTTCTAACAAGGGTTTCTACATTACCAAAATACTTGTGTTATGTGATTGCTATTTTGACTTCATGTTGTTTACTTTCATAAGTTAAATGGATGATCGATACATGCAATTAGATACAAGTTATTTTGCAAGGTTATCAATGTTTATAGCCATAGATCTGAAAGGTTTACATGTAAAATTTTTTAAGGCATAGATTCACCCCTCCCCTCTTAGTACCTATCTCTCCTAATTCCAACACAAGATAGACCATATATTTGAAAAAAAAAGAAGTTAGAAATACTCAAATTCAGTTGTGCTGATAAGTTATCTTGAAACGTGACACAAATTTGTGCTTTTACCCATGTATTATTTTCCATTGGTTTAAGGAGTTGGATGGGATAATAACAAACCCCCAATATGAAGGATATGAATTTATTTCTCATGGTTGGAATTATGTATCAATGAAGTTTGAATCCTTTTATAAGCCATTGTTAAGTCATAGTAAAAAATTTCCTTTTTACCCATGTAATCTTGTGACCATTTAAGTTCAATTGTGAATCAAGTAGTTATTATCTTGAAAGGACATTCCCATCCTTAATTTTGTTTTGAATTTGAGTGAACATTCATCTAAGTGGGAAGGGTAAGTGTGTTCATTATAAGAGCATGATCAGATAGTGTTTCTCGTTGTCTAATCTAGGTACTTAAAGACAATGGAAGTTTGTATCAAATGTATTTGTAGGGGTCAGTGAACACCCTTTTCACTTAATGGTTCCAAGGGGAGAGAATATTATGGTAGTGTATTTAATTGAAGAATCAATGAATTATTTGGTGTTTTTGTCCAAAATTCTTGATAGTTATTCATGGAAGTCACGTGTTCTTATTGTTCCTAAGCATTTTCTTATATGTATTTGGATTGAATGATGCCTAAAACTTATTGTAAATTATATAATGGTTAATCTACTTCACACCAACCCTAATTTGAGAAATTATTGTGGACTATAGGCTGAGAATGATTGATTTTTCCAAAAACTATTTCAAAACCCTCACCAATTGGGGTTTGATGAAAGATCTGTTAGTATCTTCTATTTTAACTGTCCAAAAATTTTGATCCTTTGGTATTTGGTAGCACATTGAATGAACTTTAAGATGGAATTGATGTTAGTATAAATGGAATTGTCTTTGATAAATGAAAAAATAGAGCATAAAATATTGGCAATAACTATTCATCTTACTTTTTATGCTCTATCCCATGTGAGATGAGATCAACTTAGAAGACTGTATTGCGCCCTTGAGAATTGTTTTCTCTTTTTTTGTAAACCATTGACTCACTATATACTGTTATCAATATATACCCTCATGCAACTATGAATTTTCAATTTTTCTTTCTTATAATGTATATGATATCTTGGAAGTGAAATAATACAAAAGGCCAAAGAAGTAGTAGGTGTAACCAAAGGATAAACCAATCCTTTTTGTCAAGATGAAGCCTCCATAAGAAAATATGAGAATCCCAAACTTGTCACAATGTTTGTCCCACATGTATTAATGAAGAAAATGAAATAAAATATGGTGCTCCCAACTTATTTAACTACCTTTCTATCCCAACTACTCACCCACTTCCTCAGGGCCCTGGCGCTATTGAAGGAGAAGAAAAATACTAAAAGAAAATGATCAAAACCTAGGCCTTCCTTTTCTCTTTTGTTCATGTGAATTTGACTAGGTAAGAAAGTTTTTGTGGATACATTGAACTAACTTTAAAGTTCTTAATACCTTATTAAACACAAAATTCTTCAAAATAATAATATACTTAAATATAATTATAACTTAAGCACTTTAGATATGTAAAATTGAATAGGACCAACATTTTAAACAAGTATATCCTTTGAGAACATCTTCAAACTTCAATTCTTTCAACACCTAAGACTTGGAATATTATTTTGGAAATACTATTGGAGCACAAACCAAACATTAGATTTTTTTAACTTGTGTGACTATTTTGCACTAAATGTGAAAATTTTGATAACACCACCATGTAAGTTTCTCATTTATTAGAGTATTATTTAAGTGAAATTACGTCAAATCTTCTACCTTAAATGTATTTTTAGTTCTCTATTTTAAGTCGAGACTCTATAACATATTAGATTGAGACATTGAACCTCTTGGAAAATAATTACACCTTATTATAAATAAAACCTTTATTTTTTATGAATTAATATGATGTGTAAGGTATAAACTTGCATAAACTCATTAATACTTACATCTATTACATATAACTTACAATATATTACCTGTCTTAAGATATTTGTGCATATTGTGTGTTTGCACAAGTTACATTTGAAATATGAAACCATAAATAAAGTTTCATTTGGGAATACTAATTCAATTTTGTATCTTTTGTTACATTCTAACTCGATATTAATTTGTTATTTTGAGATTTATGGTCTAAGAGACTAGTAAGCTAGTATTAGTAGTATGGTATAAAAATATTTTTGAAGTGTTCTTATGCACATGGTGTCATTATCCCATAAGATCTCTAAGAATGAATTCCTTGACATAGTTGCAATAAAAATGTATGAGATTTTCTCACTCTTGCCAACTGGCCCTAACTACCTACAATTTATTCATGAATTCTAGTTGATTGCATAGCCCACTTTTACTTCCTTGGGAGAATTTATCAACACGTGTCTTTTAAAATCGTGTAGTGTGGTCTGAAGTACCAACACATTACTCACATATGACTCAGATCATATCCATTCAATATACCACATTTTTATTGGGAAAACCTAGGTTTGAAATAATATCACACTCTTTGATAGGATGCCCTACTTAGACTTTATATTTTTCTTTCTTTCTAGGATCTACTTTATAGTAGCTAGGTTTAAGCTCTCTCTCAATACAAATATAATTTTGAAAATATATTTTTGAAAGTACCAACACATTACTCACATACGACTCAGATCATATCCATTCAATATACCACATTTTTATTGGGAAAACCTAGGTTTGAAATAATATCACACTCTTTGATAGGATGCACTACTAGGACTTTCTATTTTTCTTTCTTTCTAGGCTCTACTTTATAGTAGCTAGGTTTAAGCTCTCTCTCAATACAAATATCATTTTGCAAATATAGTTTTGGACTTCCAAATCCAAATAGGACATTTGTTTTAAAAAAATGAATATCAAAATAAATATCAAAGGGGTAAATAGATGATCAAAATAATAAGGACACTTACTATCATAGTTAAAGCTCTAGCTAGACTACAACCATATAATGTTTTAGAGGTCATTTGGATTACAACAAGATAAGGTCCCTTATAAATTGTTCAACTCACCTCCCTTTTCACACAAGTACCTAATCCTCACATTTGATTGATGGCTCAAGTGGGGTCTTTAGGAACAAGGAACTTCTTGGAAAGGTAGACACATTTAATTACTTACCATAACCTTTGTGGCATACAAATATTTCTTCACTATTAAGAATATGACTTAGCTTTCCATTTAAGGTTCCTAAAATCTCTAGGTGTTGAAAATTCTAGTCTTGAAAGATTGATTCTAATGTCTTGCTTCTAGAAAATAACATAGGTTAAACTTATCAATGCCCTCTTCTCCCTTTCACTATATCCTCTTAATGGACAACTTTTATTCTAAGTTTATACATTAGGAATTGATAGGAGCATCTTGCTTATAGTAAAGAACATACCTTAACCTCAGTAATGTAATACCCCAAAAATGGGCTATAGGTTCATTAACCTCCTACATCATCAAATCGAATGAAATCGACATCAAAATCCTAACCCAAGGCGCATCTGAACATCATCGAATCCTAATTGATTATCCTATATTCTGCATCGGGGGAATATTCCTAGTAATATTCCTAATCATCATAATTATCTTTAATTTAATAGTTATTTGGCGATAAATCCTATTTATCCTAAAGTTGATTAATTGAATATTCTAAATATTTAATTAATTAGATTTAATATTGCCACTTAATTATTTAATTGAATTTAATTATATTTATTCCTAATTATTATTATTTAAATTTGACAATAAATCAAAATTCTTATCATTAATTGATTAAATTCTTATTTAATTAATTAAAGCAAGTTGTCATATTTAATGATTTAATTGGAATAAAAGTTTGATTTAATAATTGATTAACCCATAAATCAATTGCTTTATTTTCAAAATCAGTTAAGTTGAGGATAAATCACTTTATTTATTTATTTAATTCATAATTATTATGCACATTCAAAAAGTAGTTAAACTTGAAATCAGAAAATCAATTCAGGTTGTTTTAAAAATAAACTCAACTCTGATTTGAGTTAAAAAGCTATTTTTGCATGCTTTTGCATGATTTTGTGAATTAATTATCTTTTATTCTTTAATAAACTCAAAAATCAACTTGTGTTTATCTAAGTGATTTATGGCTTTTTCCATGCATCCCCAAAGCCCTGGATTTCTATAAAACCAAGGCTCAACTCTTCAATCTCATATCTCAGAATTTGCAAACTTATGATGGCGAATTGGTATCTGAAGATTTGAAGCCTTTTTGCGAATCAACAACTTTGTGAGGTCATTCATGTTTTAGCATATCATTGTTAGATTAATTGCATTGCATATCAATTTTTCATATAGATTAAATTTCATATTAGATTTCTCATATTATTGCATATAAAATCCAAAAAAATAGATTTTGCATCCAATTCATATTTAGATTTTGCATTCAAATCCTTCGTTTAGGTGTCGTCAAGGTCACTGATCTCGGTCCAATCTGAGAATACATACTCGCATCTACTAGAAGGCAGTAAATTGCCTGGTTAGTTTAGTTTTCAATTACTTGCATGATTTTGATTTTTGCTAACCTCTAATATTTTATTGAAGTGTTGTGTCCACAGCTAGGTACAAAATTCACACACACAAGTAACACCCTCTTTCTCCCTCCATTATTTCCTCTTGTTGGACAACTTTGGTTCAAGTTTTATTCATCTTATTTTACATGTGCTAGTGTCACAACCACCTTGGGGTTCATGGGTTTTCATTGTAAGATCTTGGGGAATATCCAAGTCTTATAACATTATTAGACAATATTGATCTTCCAATCCTAATGAGCCACTAACTCTAATTCATATTATAAGAACTAAAAAATTATTAAGATGGGGATAATGTGTGCCCCATTCAAAGATTACATATCCCAATACACCTAAGGACTTAAAATGTAAAATAGATCAGCATTCAATTCTCATCATTGAAGGGTGACCTTGTGTATGAGCCATCCATGGAGTCAACATTATTATGATGATTTCATCCTTCTTGTAGTTAATTACGGGTAATGTTTACCATGGTATGTTAAAAATTGATGATTATTGGGTTTGTAAAACTTGGAATTTTAGCAAATCCCATACATGACATTTCAATGTTTATCTTTAGTCCTTTGGCATGAATTTATAGATCATGGTCATCCATTGAGTATCTACTAATCACCATCTTGTTTCTAAGACAAATGTGTCTTAAGGAAAGAAACTAATTGTTATATACACACAAAAGGATTGTAGTGGCATTGGAGATGATTAAGAAAATGCAACTTGGAGATGTAATACCAACCTTAAAAACCTCAGGTTGTAGCAAAGTCAAGCTTTGAAACATGACAAAAAATAAATCTAATAGAAAGCAGGTGCAAGTATAGCTAAAATGTAAGTTATACAAGCAAAAAATTTCTCTGAAAGAAGAAATGGATTGTAATTAATTTTGATATGATGTCTATATTGTAAGTGTAAGGGACATGCATAATATGTATACATCAAAGGGTCATATTTCATTGGATATGTCTAGGCAAATGTAACTTAGAGATGTAATACCAACCTTATAAACCTCGACCTATGCTACATTCAAGCTTTTAAAGAGGGAAAAAACTAAATGTAATTGAAAGCAAACATAAGTATGACTAGCGTGTAAGTATACAAGCAAAAATGTTGCTACAAAAAAAGAAATGTGAATTGGTTGAAAATAAGACTCTAATTAATTGTGATCTCATAACTACCCTACAAGGGACATGTATAATGGGCTTAGTGATAAACAAAACATGTACAAAATGACTGTAAACTAAATTTCTAAGTCATTTCAAAATCACTAAGTTATTTCAAAGAGTTTTTTTCATATCTACTTAAAGATGTCCCAATAACCATGCCCTAGAACCACCTCAAAAATTGCTAATACTTATGCATAAATGGCTGAGTAGCCATGCACAAATCCTCCAATTAAAGTATACAAATTCTAACTCTAATAGTCATACACAACTCCAATTAAAGTGCATAATTCCTCTAATTAGAGTCTACAAAATAAAGTGCACAATTTCTCCAATTAAAGTCTATAAATTTTAATTATTGGGAATACAAGTGGGTGACTATTAGTACATGCAAAATTTATTAATGAACTTTTAGTTATTATTTTTTTTATTAAGAAATTAAGTGAACAAAGAGTGAAGAACATATTTAGCTATTGCGCTCCTCTCCTAGAACACACATGATTCAAACAATGAAATTTATCTAATCATATATTCAAACACCAAATAGATTTTATTTTTAAATATTTATGATATAAATATTTAATAAAACTCTTTCCTCTTGAAAATTGAATTTACATCAAGTACATGAGGAAATTCAGAATACCAAAGGTGAATCTTATGGCACCAACCTCTTTTGATATTCTAATTTAATCTGATGTAGGAGGTATTGAAATATAAAAAGTATGCAAAATATAGCAACAATAGAAAAGCACACTAATTGTCTAACAAAATCACTTCTAGGTAAGGCACGTACTAAGGGACATCATTAATTACGCCAAAGGTGTTTGTTTATTCGAAGTTGGGGACTTGATTTGGATCATCAACAATTTCTAATGGTTTAGGAGGATACACCACCATTAAAATTACTTTAACCATCAGATTTTTTTCGCCTTTTATACATCATAGGATGCATGACCATTAGAATAACTCTAACTGTCAGATTTTTTCACTTTTTATATGTCATGTTTTGTTATTGTTGATGAGAAAGATGCCATTTGAAAAGAGAATTCTGATTTAACAGGAGGAAAAAACCTTCACCCCAAGAAGAGTGGCTTGGAAAATAAACTCTTGGCTATAGACAAAGCTTGCAAGCAATACAATGGGTAACAAAAGATGACTTCAAAATCCAAGCATATAAGTTTAAAACGTCAAACTAGAGAATGTCACTCTAGAAAATACATTGCCTTCGTCTTCAACATCACGCGAAGGGTAGAAAGGCATATTCCATACAACTAATAAAAAAATTCAAAAAACGGGGTCCTTTTCACAATGTTTCCCCTTGTTTTAAAAAGTTGATAAATAATAGTACATACTTTAAAAAGTTAAGTGATAATAGTAAATCAAGTATAAGAATATTTTACATTATATTTAAAGAAATAAAATATATCTCAATATTTTTATATAAGGAGAATAGAATTATTGTAAATATTTAAAATATTCTACATTTAAAATATATTAAATTATAATAAAAATATATTGTATGTATTATTATTTTTATATATTGTATGTATATTTATTTATTCTGATTTTATTTATTAATTGTATTATTTTTTATTTATTTTTTGATCGGTAAAAGGTCGAAGCCAAATAATTTAATTAATTCTTTAAATACATAAAATATTCTCTATTCAGTGCGGGCACTGGTAGGAAAGAATGAAGAAGAAAACTTTCAGTCTTGCTTGGGACAAAGTTCTGGATTGTTCAGAAGTAAATAATTACAAACAAAGAGCAGATAGGGGCATACCCCTATTTACAATGTCTTGTTGTCGTACAAAAGGAATTTAATACATAAAAGAGCGGATAGGGGCATACCCCTATTTACACTATCCTACTAATATACAATATATAGCCAAATTTTGGCTAAATTCCTTACACTACCAGGAAAAATTACACTAGTCCTTCCTATTCCAGCTCTATCCCGCTAGTACTACTTTTTGGAACCTCCTCCTTAAAAAATCTGTAAAGAAATCTGCAAAACCACTTTGATAATTTTCCAGCCAAGGTTAGTTATAATTATAATAAATCATCCAACTATACTGTGGGTACCATGATTGTTCATATGAAATTATGCATTCAACAATAGTTAGTTAAAGTGTTTAGCTGTCTTAGTCCCCCATATATTCTATTGACTTCTAATCATTATAGCCTACCCACCTCTCATCAAGTCCCGTAAGTTTCTCCTAATCTCTTGTTATACTTTTTGCTTCCCCCGAATTCTGATCCTTGATAATACCTATCTAAAATGTCTACTCTATACATTTTAATAGGGGTCTTTACCCTTTTGTCTATGTGTTTAATTATGATCAATTTCCCATTTACGTAATGAATACCTTATTGGTGTTAGATCCTTCCTATTAAAATAATAAATTATGCTTTTAGTAATCCAAAATCTTGTTTGACTGTTGTGTGTGTGAAAAGTGTACCTAGCTGCGAACACAACACTTTAGTAAAATATTAGAGGTTAGCAAATCAAAGAAATTTGTAAATAAATGAGACTAAGCTAACCAAGCGATTTACTGCCTTCTAGTAGGTGTGAGTATGGTATTCTCAGATTAGACGAATATCAATGACAATGCAACACTTAAACGAAAGATTTAATGCTAAAAGATAAATGTAGAATGAATGCAGATTAATCTATATTTTTGTATTTTCTATGCAATTAGGATGAAAAACTATATGAATCTAATCTAGATGAAATTAAAATGATATACAGATTTAAACCAAGAATGATATGAATAAATGTTATGATATGCTATGAAATGCTATGACCAACAATGAAAAATCTCACAAATCACCTGTCGCAAGTGCTCAATCCTTTAGCTGCAAATTCGCCAAAGTAATTGTGCAAAATCGAGAGGTTAATTATGAAGAGTCGAGCTTTGATTTTATAGAAATCCAGGGCTTGAGGATGCATTGAGAGGAGCCATAAATCACTCTTGATGAACTCAGGTTGATTTTTGAGTCAACAAGAAATTAGAAATAGATCAACTCACAAAATCATGCAAATCATGCAAGAACATCTTTTTAACTCAGATCAGAAGTTTAGATTAACTTTCAACTCAAAATAGATGTTGAGTTTCCAAAAGATAACAACTTGAATTGATTTTCTTATTTGAAGTTTAACTGCTCTTTGAATATGCATAATAATTATGAATTAATTAAATAAATAAAGTGATTTATCTTCAACTTAACTGATTTTTGAAATAATTGATTTATGGGTTAATCAATTATTAAATCAAACTTTTATTCAAAAACTATATTATTAAATATTGACAATTGACATTAATAAATTAAATAAGAATTTAATCAATTAGTCATGAGATTTTTAATTTATTGTAAAAAATAATACAATTTAGGAATACATTTAATTTAATTTAATTAAATAATTAAGTGGCAGTATTAAATTTGATTAATTAAATATTCAGAATATTCAATTAATCAAACTTTAGAATACATATGATTTATCGCCAAATAATTATTAAATTAAAGATAATAAAATTAGGATAAAATAGGAATATTCAAAGAATATTTCCCGATGCAAAATTAGGATAATCAATTAGGTTTCAATGATAAATTGATGTGCAAATGTGCCTTAAGTTAGGACTTTGATGTCAATTTCAATCAAATTGTTGATGTAAGAGGTTAATGAGCCTATAGCTCATTTTTGGGGTATTACATTTTGCCCCTCTTTGAATTACTGTGTGAAGCGCAGTGGTTCAAGGAATAATCTATGTTTGATTATGATGAAAGATTCTGAGAGATTAACCGATTCCGAGACAGAAATCGATTGAAAGATTGGAAAAGTTGATTCAGGTCCTGGTTGACCAAGAATTGCAATGATGTCAATTATAGCAACAATGAACCAGTGATTATGAAAAAGTATCAAAATGCCTGACTCTGAACTTTATGATTACAAAGAAGTGAGTGACCTGATTCCAAACCTGATTGTCTAAAGGAATCAAAATGGTATCACATCTGAACCCTTCAGTTACGAAGAACCAAGGAAATAACACTAATGAACCAATGGTTACGAAAAGCTGATATAGTTTACAAGATAGAGAATAACAGATTGATATGGATCTTGATGAATCTGATATGCCCCAAGCGATGTGGCCCAAGTGACGAGGTCTTTTGATGAATCAACAACTAGACGTGGTTGTTGTCTTGATTACTGAGGAAAAGATTTGATTGATAGATTGATTGATGTACAATACCATGCCCCCTTCGGGATGAAAATCAAAATCTGACAAGAAAAGTTAGCGTTAAGTGGTTTAGAAGCATGTTAATTGATTTGAGAATTGGTTGTACACATTCAGAAATGCATTCTGCATCGTTTGGAGGTCTTGGAGACCAAGTTTGACTAGGTTTGACCATTAGTTGATCATGGGTGACCAAGTTGAAATTTTGATAGTTTGATGTAAGATAATCAGCTAAGTTGAATTCTGGATTTCTGTGATGATTGAAGGTCAATTATGCAAGCAGTCGGTCGTCCTGGGTCCAAAAATTTGAAATCGCTATTTTGACAATATCAATGATCTCAGATTTTGATTTTGATCTCTACTTGCTATTTAGTTGGAGGGACCTTCATACAATGCTCAGTCCTTGTGTCATGTTTAGCGTAGTTTTAGAGAATCATTTGAGTGTCAAGATGATTTAGGCAATCATGAGATAAATGAAATCAAGCAAAGTGCAAAATGATATGCAAAATGAAATGCAAACCTAAGACCTAGGACCTAGTCACTGATCATGTGTCGGTCATTTTCATCATTGAATTTTTATTAGGTAACCAGATAAATCAATACAACATCCACTAGTTAGGAAAGTATGAATATATGAATATTGATTTGTATGTGCAAGAATCAATACAACACCCACTGGCTAAACAACCATGGACATATGAATATTGATTTTGTTCTCGGAATGTCAGATTAGATATAAGCACCAAGGCACAAACGTCAAGATGAACTGAATATCATGTCCATTTTGATATAGCAATTTGTATAAGCATCAAAACATGAATTTTGTGATGACCTGAATACACCTTGCAAAACAAGCACGCCAAACAGTTTGTAGAATTCATTCTTGTCTCCAATGTGAATTACCCGCAGTGACCCTTTATCGTTCACATCCTTGGATAATAGCCATTCACAGTGGGATTGAGAAATCGTTCAAAAAGATGTAAGCTAGATCAAACTTCCTTGAATTTTCCAGGTATCAATGGTCGAGGTACTCATGGCCATCCAACATGTGATGGAGGCTCTTACAAACGGACACCATTTCAATCTAGAATTTTCAAAGTTATTAGATTTTTGCTCAAATAAGAAAACAAAGAAAAGATTATGCCCCCAGTCATTGCTCTCTAAATCCTATAAAGGACATCATGGAAGAGCTCAAATGGACACAATATGCAAAAATCTCAATGTGAATCAGTAAGCATACAAAGAAGATTAAAGCATGCAACAAAGATTTTTTTCGTTCATGTTGATGTTTGTTTGTGTTGTAGATGCAAAATCCTTTCTGGAGAGGAGACTGACTAACTGACTCAGATGTAGCTTCAAAGGACTCTGATAGGATATGACTCATCTGAGGTATATTGGAGACCATAGGATATGACTTCGATTGCCCCCAAGTTTGAACATTGATAGGAGATGGATGCTTGAGCCGATTGGTGCATAGGCCGACTTGATTGAAAACAAGAATGCAAAAACAAACCGGGAGGTATGTACAAACTAAAGAAAGACTAAAAGCTGGGAGAGACCAAGATTGCACTGATAGATGGAGCTTTTTGAAACAAGTGGCACCTGTTTGCCAGGTTTTCACCATCTTGGCAGAGATTCTATTTTTGCTACCAAGGCACCTGTTTCCAGGTTTTCACCAAGGCACTTTTTCTTTTTTCTCATTTTTTTTGTATTTTTCATTTTTTCAATTTTTTTGTACTTTTGATATTTTTTTATTTTTTTGTGATACATCAAGGCACCTATTGCTAGGTTTTCACCAGGATGATCATTTTTTCAGGACTTTTTTTTATTTTTATAATTTTTTCAAGACATTTTGCAAATACTGAATGCCTTAGGCATAGAATTTCTTCAAATGGAGAACGTTGATTGGTTCTCAGAGCTGTTCTCCTTTAGTCATTGAGAGTTGATAGGCTCCAGAGCTAAAAGTAGTAGTGATAACAAAGGGACCCAGCCAGTTGGGTTCAAACTTCCCCTTGCACTTTCTATGTGATTGATTTTTAGGATTCTCTCTCAAGACTAGATTGCCAACCTGAAATTCACTGTGTCTGACTTTCTTGTTGTAGCCTCTAGATATTCTTTTCTGATAGACTCTGAGATGATCATACGCTACTTGTCTATGCTCATCTAGTAGTTCAAGTTCTTCCAACCTAGACACTCTGTAGTCATCATCAATTACTAGACCATGCATTCTAATTCTTAGTGATGAGATTTCAACCTCAATAGGTAGTACCACTTCAGACCAATAAAATAAAGTGAATGGTGTAGCCCCAGTGGGTATTTTGATACTTGTTCTATAGGCCTAAAGAGCTGGATTGATCATGAGATTCTAATCTCTTCCTATTTTACTAACTATATAGTGTAGAATTTTCAACAAATTCTTGTTGGATGCCTCTGCTTGTCCATTCCCTTGAGGATAGTAGATAGATGACCAATATTGTGTAATCTTGAATTTTGAACACAAGGAATCTAAGTCCTTATTCTTGAATTGGCCACCATTATCTGTGACTATTGAATGTGTAATTTCATACTGACATATGATGTAGTTCAGAATGAACATTGAAATTTGTTTTCTGGTTGCTTGAGTCAAAGGGACTGCTTCTACCCATTTTGTAAAATAGTCTATAGCTGTAATGATATGGGTATGCCCATTAGAAGAATGAGGATGTATGGCTCCTATAAGATCAAATGTCCATTGGTGAAAAGGCCATTATGTAGTAAAAGGAATTAGAGCTCTCCCCGGTGCATGAATTAAGTTGCCATGTACTTGGCACTTTTGAGAGTTCTTAGCAAACTTGATAGCCTCTTTTTCCATTTTAGGCCAATAGTACCCAGCCCTAATAAGTTTTTGAGCTAGTATTAAACTACTGGAATGTGATCCACATATACCTCCATGGACTTCCTCTAATGCATGTTGAGACTCTTCCCATTCTAAACATCTAAGGAGTGTACCATCTAGACCTCATTTGTACAAATCGTTACCAATGATGACATACCAGGATGCATTATGAATAAGGTATCATTTCTCATGGCGGTTGAAGGTATCGGGAATGATTCAGTCTTGCAGATAGGAGAAGGTTTTTGTATTAGGATGAATCATGACCAACAATGGTATAGATCATGCGGGTTTCAAGGGAATCATATGCAGGATAAGATAGTGCTTCCACTAGGAACTTGTAGCGTAGCTCATGTTCGGGCTGCTATAATAAAGTAGAGAGTGTTTCCATAGCATCAGAAGCCTTGTTCTCCATTCTAGGAATTTTTTCAAAGGTGATAGATATGAAATATTTCTTTAGATCATCTACCATTCTCTTGTATGGGATTATCTTTCCATCTTTCATTTGTTGTACACATCATTGACTTGGTGTATTACAAGTTGTGAGTCTCCATGAATGTGTAGTTCTGTTATCCTCCATTCAATTGCTATCTTCATGCTATTAAGAAGGGCTTCATATTTAGTAATATTGTTTGTGCAAGGAAATTATATTCAGAATGCTTTAGGGATTGAGTATCTTTGAGGGGTGATGAACAATATGCCTACTCCAGATCCATTCTGTGTATATGAGCTGTCAAAGAATAACTTCCATTCTCTAGAAGAAAGATTCATGATAGAAGAATCTGGGAATGCCATTTGCATTGATGTATCATCAAACAAAGGTGCATCAGCTAGTTGATCTACAATTACTTGGCCCTTGGTAGCTTTTCTTTCAACATATTGAATGTCAAATTTACTTAATAGCATCACCCATTTAGCTAATCTACATGTGAGGGTAGCTTTTCTTAGTAGGTACTTTAGTGGATCAATCTTAGCTACCAAATGTGTGGTATGAGCCAACATGTAATGTCTTAGTTTTTGTGATGCAAAGATAACAACTAGACAAGATTTATCAATCATGGAATGGTTCTTCTTGTATGCTACCAATGTTCTACTGATATAGTATATATCTCTTTCCTTCTTGTTCTCATCATGCTGTGCTAGCAATGCCCCCAGTGATGTATCTGTAGTGGAGACATAAAGAATCAATGGTTTTCCTTGAATAGGACGCATCAAAATAGGAGAATTTGATAGATATTTCTTGATATAATTAAAGTTATTTTCACATTTCTCGTTCCTTGCAAATGTCACACCTTTATGTAATGTCTTTGTGAAAGGTTGTGATATGTCTACTAGCTGAGAAATAAATTGTCTAATAGATTGTACTCTCCCTTGTAATGTTCTCATTTGACTGATATTCTTTGGAGGTTGCATCTCCATGATAGCTTTGACCTTAGCTAGATCTATTTCAATTCCTTTCTTTGAAATAATGTAGCCTAAGATCTTTCCAAAAGTGACACCAAAAGCACACTTCTTAGGGTTCAGTCTGAGACTAAACTTCTCCATTCAATCTAGTATTTTGCTCAAATCATTTAGATGTTCAGATCTTATCATAGATTTTTCCAAAGTATCATCAACATAATCCTCCATAGTTCGATGCATCATGTCATGAAAAATAGACGTCATAGCTCTCTGATATGTAGCACCTATGTTCTTCAAACCAAATGGCGTGACATTCCAATAGAAGGTACCCCACGCACATGTGAAAGTAGTTTTCTCTTGATCTTCTAGAGCAATTTTTATTTGGTTGTATCTAGAAAAACCATCCATTAAAGAATACATCTCGAAGCCCACAGTCATGTCCACTATTATATCAATGTTAGGTAGTGGAAAATCATCCTTAGGGCATGCTTTGTTTACATCTCTAAAATCTGTGCATACTCTTATAGATTTGTCTGGTTTTGATACATGTACAATATTTGAGATCCATTTAGCATAATCAATAACATGAATGAATCCGGCTTTTAGTTGTTTCTCTAATTCAGCTTTGACCAAGAGTGCAACATGTGGATGCATCTTTCTCATTTTTTGCTTAACAGGTTTGACCCCTAGAGCTATAGATAAATGATGCATTATAAGATCAGGATCCAACCCTAGCATATTTGAATATTTCCATGCAAATTTGATCTTCTTTTATGTTAGGAATGTGGTAAATTTTTTCTTTTCTTCTTTTGATAAGGATTGTGCTACATGGATCAATTGTGGTTCCTTTGTTGTTCCCAAGTTGATAGATTGAGTGGGCTGAATCAGTACTGGAGATTTGTCTTGTAAATGACTCGGAAGGACATCAAATATCTTATCCTTAGGCACCTCAGAGAGGTTTTCACCTTCAAATCTATCTTTCATTTTTACTTTTGTAGGTTCTGAGACTACCACAAAGTGGTTTTCACCCTCATAACTCCTTTTCTTTCTTTCTTTTTATTCTTATTCTTTTGAATAAGATACTTGATGTTCGACTCTGTCATGCTAATGCTCGGTTCATCAATGGAAGTCAACATAGGCTCAACTGCATTGAGGTAGCAAGCAAGGGCATAGTCATTTGGAAAAGTATAGATACCTTGGCTCAAATTCGTGGAGGTTTGGTCAAGAAGTTTGGGATGTTGGATAGTCAAAGTGGTGAAAGATTGGAAAATAGTGTTTACGGATATGAATCTGTCATCATTGGTCCTAACCTGACTCTCAAGTTCAAAGGTGATATTGTAATACCCCAAAATTGGCACCTATTTAATTTCATCAATTTTGGTGCATTATCTCGATTTTACATCACCAAAGTCCTAGTTCCCTAGGCAATTTTCTCTCTCCTACCTGACCTAATTTGACTTGATGTCAATTGCAAAGACCATTAATTGCAATAATCAAACACTAAAATTAATTCCTAAGTCTCTTTGACTTTATTAGCTAAATTATCTCTATGATACATTAATTTAATTGTAAAGTCCTATGTGCTTTAAATTAAATTAAATCAAACCACCCCCTTTAGCTAATTACCCATAAAAAGGAATTAATAAATATTTAGTTAATTGAATGGACACCTCTTTATTTGAATTTAATAATTCAAATTACTCGAAAGGTCACCTCCCCACATGTGGCAAATTCCATTCTTTTAATTAAATAATTCATTGTCTTTTTGTCTCAATTAGGAATGAAGAGTCCACCGTTTCAAATCAAGAAACTCTTCATTCCTCTTCTGGCTTGGTCTATTTAATGAACCTCTTTTTCTTCATTAGAGGAGAGCAATTTTTGAGAGCATCTACACTATAACATTTTTTAGTCTCATATCTCATTATTTTCAAAGCTTTTTATTGCATTTATTAGATTAATATCTCATTATTAGTATAATCTTTGCATCACATTTTAGATTAAATTTGCTTACTTGCTCTTAGTCTAGTATCATCTTTATTTCAAAATCAAATAAAAATCTGCATTTCATATTTCTTTCAAAGTTTTCTAAATTAATTGCATTCATTCTTAGCTTAGTTTCATTTTTCTCATATTTTCTTTCAAATCCTCCATTGTTGAATTGGTCTCCCAGCTGTTGGCTCTCGTTCTGAGAGTATTCAAACACCCCATTCACATAGGAGGCAACAGGTCGCCTCACCATGGAATTTGGATTGAGTTCTTCATACTCTCTCCCGAATTCTATCAAGTGAATAATGACCATGTTGTTTTGTGCCTGATTTAGAGGTCACATTTAGTCACATACATTTTGGCGCCCACCGTGGGGCAGAAAAAGATCAATTTCTGGCCTCATTCTTGATTGATTTTTCAATTTTAGTGTTGGTTTCAGGATTTGTACAGCCATTTACAGCCTGAAAACCTTATAATATAGTAATGGATGGGTAGAATGATGAATCCTCTTTCTCATGCTTTTGGTTTGGTTCATTTTTATAAAGAAATGAATAAGTTATGATCATTTTGGTGAAAGTGGGTATTTGCAGATTTGAGATTCTCTGAATACAGTCAGATTGAAATATCTGGTACGGACAAATTGTGAATAATCAGGATCTCTAATAATATTAATTGAAAATATATGTGAATTATCTTTCATTTCCTTTTGGTTTGAGTCATTTTTATGCATATTTGTGAAAGTTATGGGCTTTTAAGTGAAAACTAATTTTTAACAATCTGTATTGGAGTTGCAGGCAATGATTTATTCTTAGAAAATGATTTATGAATGGGAAAAATAAATGGCTTACATATTTGGAAACTAGATTCATTAATAGTTACTATGAAATTTTTTTGGTTTCATTTGGATTATTTTTGAGAAAGATATGTGATTCCCTAGGCAGGGTTTGGTGTTTTAAATCTGATTTATGACAGAAAAAATTGCAGTCTGAAAAGGTTATTGGTTGAGGAACCAAATTGAATCATAAGACCTTGTAACTTTGGAAAATGATAGTTATTGATGTTGGATAAAAACTTCATTCTTTCCAAAAATTTTAATATTGTGATTTTATGGGTCAAATAAATCAATCTTTAAAGACTGTCTTGAAGACAACAATGTTACATATCTTACGGTTTGCCATTGATTTGTCTTGATTCTATACTTTCGGATGTGTGCTAAATGCTGGATTGCAGATCTTTAGACTTAAGGTGAGTTCTTAAAATCTCTATAAAATTTGGATTTTGGGATTAAAATTGAACCTCTTATGTGTTTGGCTTGAGTGTTTACATGCTTTCATAGAACACATTTCAATTGATGCTCTTAATGGGAAATGAATGAACATAGATTTTCTTTCATACAAGTTTATGTAAGTGAATGCTTGTGTTTAAACCTTAAGTAATTCTTGGTTCCAATATCAAAACATCTCATTGAGTAATCTAGGGCATGGATTCATTCCTATTTTACATGAAGAGTTAAATGCACCACTTTGTGGACTCACTTCATGTTTACTTGGAAAGTTAAATATTCCATGATTCAAACCCTCTTGCACTTATGAGTAGTATTGATTAGCAGTCTTAGATTACTTGTGATTGATCTAGATTGCTATCTTGGGTTATTGGACTCGCTAATCTGTCGGCCCCTCATTTCCACCCAGTGGTTGCAATCTCAGCGCCACATTAAAGGGGAGGGGTCTATAGGAAAGAAGCGTTAATTGTTCCACTTGGCAACCTTTTTGTGCTTTTTGGAACTCACTTATTTTCTATGGTGTGGACTCACTTTGAGTTTGTGTGAGGAGTTAAATGCACCACTTTGTGGACTCACCTCACATTTACTTGAAGGGTTAAATGCACCACCTTTAGTGCTTTTCAATACTTTTGATAGAGAATTACTTACTTTTCATTTTTTTAGAAGGCCTGCTTGGGGATTTCATCACCTCAAGGGATGACCTTAACTCCCGTGTTTCGGTGGAGTATAAATATCAGGAGGTGAATCCAAAGACACCTCTCTTGGGAATGAGTTAGATTTCACTCTTGGCTAAGCCTCAAAGAACTTTATACCTTTGAGAAGTGAAGGAGGAGATTTGGGTTACCGTCTCCTCCCAGCTGTGTGATTTCAAATTCTTCTCATCTACAGATTTGTGCCTCACGTACCTTGTGTATATCAAGGACTCCCTTTAGAAAATCCATGTATATCCTTGTAGACAACTTGCTAGGATGTTGTGGTGTTTTAAGTGCTTGCTAAAACATTCTCAAGAACATACACAAGTAGAGTCCTTAGGGAGTAGAAATACTAAGTCACTATTCCTGTTCATGCGCAAGGTTGCTTTGTCCCTTGCCCATTGCTTGAAGACTGTTTGCTTGAACTCCTTGATTGTTGTCTTATGTGCTTGATCAATGACATAAATCTAATCTGCCTTTTTGTCCATGATCTATTTTTCTATTTTCCTGTCGTTCACCGTCAGAAACTGGTTGTCTTGAGTTAGGAATCGATCAATCTTTGCTTTGACTCACGTTGTCTCTCATCTATTCATCTTATCTCTTTATGCCTCTTGTACCTTGCATTGCAATTGTCTTATCTCGGTTGTTCTAGCCATCTCTTTTTGACAATTTGTACTAGGTTCATCTTGCATCTTGGTTGTTCTAGCCATTTATCTCCTTTTCGTTATCTTAGAGACAGAGTCTAGCTTTATCCCGCATCTTTGCTCATTACATCTTCATCTATGACTGTCATGACTTGAAGTGGCAAGACTTATCCCATTCAGAATACTAATCAAGATCAAAGTAAACCTCGTAATCAAGACATAGGTCATTCCCAATCTGTTGCAAAATCTGAACTTCGTGAGGAATCCTCA
Source organism: Chamaecyparis obtusa (assembly GCA_027943335.1). Lineage (NCBI taxonomy): Eukaryota > Viridiplantae > Streptophyta > Pinopsida > Cupressales > Cupressaceae > Chamaecyparis > Chamaecyparis obtusa. Next base: position 357,207 of record BSBK01006147.1, on the reverse strand, counting down.
CATTCTTCGTCATTCCAAGAGTATTACAATCCATTGTTTCAGATACAGTCTGACTTACTATTTCAAGAATATTATAACCCATTGTTTGAAGACCAGCAAGACTCTAAAGGGTCACTTTCTAAAATTAAACCTATTGATCCTTTTGAACCTATCAACTCTTTCACGATCTCTCATAATACTACCAACAAGATGGGAGATCCAAAACCTTCAAAGTTGGTTTTCAATCTTAGCTCTAACATGCCAAAACCTTTAAAGTTGGTTTTCAATCTCAGCTCTAACATGCCAAAACCCTCAAAGTCTCTCTTTAATCTTAGCTCTAGCATGTAAACAGTCAAAGCCACTGAGAAGGCTACGACAGAAGCTCAACCACCTTCCCAATTTGCTAGAAACAAACCTTGGATCTCTCACTGTGACATGATCATTGCTCCAGGGAGCGAGGATACTCCTAAACCCAAAACTCCCTTTGTCTTGTGAGGCCCTGCGTCTCCCTCTTATAAATCCACACAATCTCTAGCTTGTGCGAACATTATCCCTCAATCTCATGCAAAGATTGTTCTCAAAGGTCCCGAACCTTCGACATCTAGACCAAAACTATCTATGGATAAATCCCTCACTGAGGAAAATGTCCCCAAAGATCTTGATCTCAATCAGTTCCAATCTATGGTGGGTCATTTAACTTCACCTCACTATTTGTGCTTTTCCAAAGAAGATGATCATTCCTTAAGCCATCCACATGATGCTCCCCTGCACACTGAAGTTATGATAGGCCCCAAGAGTATCCCCCACATCCTCATTGACAATAGTGCTAGCCTAAATACTTGCTCTGCTAAGATGCTTACCCAAGCGACAGATAGTTTTGTTCCTGCCAATAGAGAATCCACTGAGTTCTATGATGCCAAGCTAAAAGAAATAGAAAAGACCCTAAAGATCAAAGATATTGGCATGGGGGAATATCAGATTGAGTCCATCTTGTCACTGACAGCTCTCCCCATATCTCCACATTCCTATGAAGAACCCTCTGAAGATAGATTTGGTATTGGCTATCAGAGCGATGAGCTTGACGAACCTAGCTACAACTTTCACTCATGCAAGGATTCAGATAATGAAGAAACACAAATTCAGCCTATGACACATGAAAGATCTTTTAATGTTCAAAATTTTGATTCAGACTACCAGAAAGAGTCTTATCTACCTTCTCAAGTTCTTCAAGAACATGATCTTGGTCCTCAGCAGGAGGATTTTATACACTCTACAGAACAGATTTCTACTACTGCAGCTACTACTGAATATGTCACTACCTCTAATGGCACATATACTGATTGGGAGCAACTATTGGATGCTTCCCTTATCTTTGGTATGCCTCAAGGTATGCCTATTCTAGATTGTTCTACCACTTCTACTATTGAACAAAATCCTACTACTGCCGATTCCAATGATACACATACTGATTGGGAGCAACTGTTGGATGCTTCGCTTATCTTGGGTATGCCTATTCTAGATTGTTCCACCACTTCTACTATTGAACAGACTCCTACTGATGCCAACTCCAATGGCACACATACTGATTGGGAGCAACTATTGGATGCTTCCCTCCTCTTGGGTATGCCTCAAGGTATGCCTATTCCAGATTACTCTACTGCTTCTACTACTGAACAAGATCCTACTGTTGAAGAAACATTTCCTTTGACAGATGATAGTTATGAAGAAAGTCTACCTCCAACTATGTCTCTAGCTGAATCAGACTCCATATCAGATGCTACTACAGAAATACTAGTTGATGCTATGCACTTATATGCTAGTCTTAACAACTCAAAAAGAGGAGAAAGTTATGATCCTCCAGATCAAGCTATTGATGATGATCCTTTCCACCCTCCTGTGGAGATCATTCCTATGGCTCCTAGGCCATCTACTCCAAGCTATACTCCTACTGCTCCAGCAAATCATGGGTATGTAAGATCCCATTCTATTACAGCTTCATGGACTATTGGAAGATCCAAAATTGAAATGGTTCCTATTCGTGCACTCTTACCACCTGAAAGGGGACCTAACTCCATGAATAGACCATCTTGGTTAGGCTCACATAATATTCCTCCAAAATTATCTGACTCTTCTAAGATGACTCACAATCAACAACGCTCTATGGAAGATTACTTTCTTGATCTACCTGATGCATTCATGAATGATGAGGATGATATTGATATATTTGCACTTGAGCCCATCCCATTGACTTTTCTTCCCCCTTCATCTCCCAGAAAAGTGGCTCGTCCACTTCCATCTCCACCTCTCCACTTGAACCAGTCATATAAGCCTCTTTCATCCATCATTCCTGAGTCTTTTGCAAGTAACTTGGATGTGCAACATAAAAATAAAAATAATATGAATCCACTTATATCTCAAGGTCACCATGTCCCATCTAATCGACATGTGACTATGAAGAAAGGAAAGAAACAAAGGTGTTCAAAAGACCGCAAAGGTCCTCAAAAAGAAGAAGACAATCAAAAGCCAGAAAATAAAATAAAAAATGGATCTCGAAATCCATTCTATAGGCATTGTCATCAAAAGCACCTCAAAGTAAAGAAGAAAAAATTCAAAAGCTATGTGGATTCCAAAGAAAGAAAAAATCAAAGTTGTCATTCGAGCTTCCAAAATTCTCATGCTTCCCTCCATTCCATCACCCTTGCCTCTCATACTTTACACTCTTCACTCCATCTTGCCTTTTCCCAAAGTGCATATCAGTATCTCCTTATTACTAATGGTATGACTAAGAGAAATCTAGAATGTACTCTCCCTAAGCGTTTAGAGCGTGTTTGACAAAGAGTTAAGATGTGTCCATGAGGATATTTGTGGGTCTCACTTAAGTGATCTTTCCTTGACTATGGATCTCTTGACAGTTGGACACTACTGGTTGGATCTTTTGTTACTGCTACAACATCTGGTTCTAATTCTACAACTTCTCAGCTGGCTACTACTACAAAATACTGTGTTCTCAGAGATTCCTACTAAAGGAGAGAAACTCAAAGAACCCATCAACGCTCTTCATCTAAAAAAGTTCTACAGTTGACATTCTCAGTGTGCTCATGTACATACTTATTAGTCCTGAAAAAATCCTAAAAATGGTATATTGCAAAAATCCTAAAAATTGCAAAATGTCCTAAAAAATGATCATCTTAGTGAAAACCTAGCAAACAGGCGCTTTGATGTATCTATTATCCTGGTGAAAACCTGGTAAATAGGCACCTTGATAATACTAAAAAAAAAATAGAAAATGTGAAAAATACAAAAAAATCAAAAGATCAAAAATACAAAAAAATGAGATATTCAAAAAAATACAAAAAAAATCAAAAAAAGAGAAAAGTACAAAAAAATGGAAAAAAAGAGAAAAATGTACCATTGATGAAAACCTGGTAAACAGGCGTCATGGTAGCAAAAATAGAATCTCTACCAAGATGGTGAAAACCTGGTAAACAGGTGCCTCTTGTTTTCCTGAAGTAACATCTCATCTCAGTGTCGCTTGGCTCTTAGTTTCCTGCTTTAGTTTCCTTCCTTTCCTGCTTTAGTTTGTTTTCCCGCTTTCCTGCTTTAGTTTGTTTCCTACTTTGGTTTGCTAGCTCATGCCTTGCTTTCAGTGTCTTCAAGATTTTGCTCGACGCTTCATGGATTGGAACTGGTTCACACTTGCGGGCACCTGCCTGGTCTAGGGGGCATTGTCCTATCACTTTCAGAAACTCTTTTGAGCATTGGTCGCCAGTGGTTCCCACTATGCCTGCCTATAGATACCTAGCTTTCATTCGATCTCTCTTCTTCAGGATTTCTCCCTTCTATCAATCACCAGTGATTCTCTTTACGTCTGCCTACTATCATTATCTCATTGAGACTTCGACCGTTATCTTTCCGAATTGTCTTCAATCCACTTGAACATGAACTTAAACTGAAACTAAAACTAAATGTGTGTTCCTTTGAGGCTTGCTGAGCTTTGTTTTCTTTGAGTGTTTGTTTGTTTGCTTTCTTTGCTTTCTACTTGTTGGTTTAGTTCCAATGATCCAATGAATTCATTTAAGAGGGGTGTCCATCTGTAAGAGCCTCCATCTTGTATTGGATGGCCATGCGTACCTTGACTCCTTTTATATGGATGCTTTGGTGAGGTTGGTTCTTCTCCTTGTCTTTTGAGTGACTTCTTTCTGCTACTGGTGAAATTGTAAACGCTCGTCCTATTAAGTGAACATAAGGGTCACTGTGAGCAATCTTTGGCAAAAGAAGGAACTCCTGCGTGTTTGGTGTGTTTGTTTGCAAGAGACATTTAGGTCATTCTAGCAAATGTGCTTTGATGCTTATGTTAACTTGCTAATTTAAAAGGAATAGGTGTTCAGGTCATTCTGGCTTCTTGTGCCTTAATGCTTACACCTCATTCCGAAAAATTTAAGACTTATGTCATATTCATATTCTCATGTTGGGGAGAATTGTATGGTATCTTGCAATTGTCCCATGCTTAAACGAACTCAATGATGATAGATATGATGAGTCCAACAGCCGAGTCCGGAGGATTGCATTTATTCATCCTAGGCCTGCATTTAGACTTGCATCTTTCATTCTAGGCTTGCATTTGGAGCGCTTTCTCATTGCTCTCTTGATTGCTTTCTTCTGGATTTGCTCATCAAAGGTTCTCATCTTTTGTACCAGTCTCATCTTGGCTGCATCCTTTTTCGGGATCGAAATCGAAATCTGACATCTCTAAGTGGCTCAAAATCGCATTTTAAATATTGGACTCCTTCTGGATCGAATGCTTGTGCACTCAACCTTCTGGTGTCATCTTCCTGCCAGATCCTCATCTTTGCATCATGTTCTCAAATCTTTGCTTCTTTTCATCAAGTCAACCCTAGTCAAAATTTGGTCAACCATGGTCAACTATGGTCAAACTTGGTCAACAGGACCTCTACTTTGCTCTGATTCCCTTCTGTAGCTTCATGAATCTAGTCTAATTGCTTTTGCTCTGTAATCTCTTGTTGTTTATCATCCTTCTGACATGTCATCTTTTGATTTCGCTCCCGAGGGGGCAGGATGATTACATCATTTGAATCTTGTCGAATCTATTCTTGAATTAGTCTGATTTGAATCATCAGTTCTCATCGCTAAGGGCATCTTGGTGCCTCGCATCTTGTTATCTTATCATCTATCTTTTAGGTATCTGAGCAATCTAACTCAGATCCTCAAGGATCACTCTTCATTCTGGAGATGTTTCTTGAAATCTTTTGGGTATTGGGGCAATCTAACCCTAATTCCTGGGAGTGAAGCTTCATTCTGGAGATGACTCTCGAAATCTCTTTTAGACCGTTATCTGGGCAATCTAACCTGGGTCTCGGAGGACTAAGCTTCATATTGGGGCAATCTAACCCTGATTCGGAGATAGTCCTAAATCTGCATCCTCATCAATTGGTATTGGGGCAATCTAACCCCGATTCCGGTTCTCTTCTAAGACCTTTGTCTTTGCAATCTAACTTAGACTTTAGAAATTCTTGTCATCTGTCACTTCAGACTATTCTTTGAATCAACGCGCTGTTCGCACATCAATTCAAAGAGGGGCAAATGTAATACCCCAAAATTGGCACCTATTTAATTTCATCAATTTTGGTGCATTATCTCGATTTTACATCACCAAAGTCCTAGTTCCCTAGGCAATTTTCTCTCTCCTACCTGACCTAATTTGACTTGATGTCAATTGCAAAGACCATTAATTGCAATAATCAAACACTAAAATTAATTCCTAAGTCTCTTTGACTTTATTAGCTAAATTATCTCTATGATACATTAATTTAATTGTAAAGTCCTATGTGCTTTAAATTAAATTAAATCAAACCACCCCCTTTAGCTAATTACCCATAAAAAGGAATTAATAAATATTTAGTTAATTGAATGGACACCTCTTTATTTGAATTTAATAATTCAAATTACTCGAAAGGTCACCTCCCCACATGTGGCAAATTCCATTCTTTTAATTAAATAATTCATTGTCTTTTTGTCTCAATTAGGAATGAAGAGTCCACCGTTTCAAATCAAGAAACTCTTCATTCCTCTTCTGGCTTGGTCTATTTAATGAACCTCTTTTTCTTCATTAGAGGAGAGCAATTTTTGAGAGCATCTACACTATAGCATTTTTTAGTCTCATATCTCATTATTTTCAAAGCTTTTTATTGCATTTATTAGATTAATATCTCATTATTAGTATAATCTTTGCATCACATTTTAGATTAAATTTGCTTACTTGTTCTTAGTCTAGTATCATCTTTATTTCAAAATCAAATAAAAATCTGCATTTCATATTTCTTTCAAAGTTTTCTAGATTAATTGCATTCATTCTTAGCTTAGTTTCATTTTTCTCATATTTGCTTTCAAATCCTCCATTGTTGAATTGGTCTCCCAGCTGTTGGCTCTCGTTCTGAGAGTATTCAAACACCCCATTCACATAGGAGGCAACAGGTCGCCTCACCATGGAATTTGGATTGAGTTCTTCATACTCTCTCCCGAATTCTATCAAGTGAATAATGACCATGTTGTGTTGTGCCTGATTTAGAGGTCACATTCAATCACATACAGATATTACAACTCAAAAAATTCAATTCGTGAATAGGTTCAATGTCATTGTGGGAGTCCACTTCAGCCATCGGTGGATCAGACTCGTTAAGTTCATTATTTTTCTCTAGACTTATGTTGGGTTTAGGTGCGTATTGGTGAACAACATCAATATGTTTTTCTGTGATAATCTCATCTTCCTCTAGAATGACTCCCCATTCATCATTTGATTCCTCATCTATGCCTCTAGGAAATCTGAGAATGTGTGTAAAGTCAGGATGGATACCCCAAGAAGGGTTACCCTCAAATTCTGATTAGAATTCATTCTCATGAAAATCTGTCTCAGAATAGCTGCCACCTTCCTCCTTGTTTGTTTGGTTTTCCTCAAGATCAGCCGGTTCTTGTGGTGTGACTGTCTTTTGTTCCATAGTAGGTTCTTGTGTATCTACTACATTGATGTTCTCCTTAGTTTTCTCTTCATCTTTGAGGTCTAGTATTTCTTTGGGAAAATGATCATAAGGAATGAGCTCATCAGTGGTGTCTGAATCATCACTATCAGATTGTTGTGTTGTTTCCTCCTTTGGTTGAATTTCTGCTGAAGGTTCAATCTATTCTAAGACATGTGGATAGTTTTTGCTAAGATAGAAAGGCTTCTTCTGATATCCTATACCTATTGTATTCTTGTTTGTTCGGCCACGATGATCAAGAGGTGATAGAAGACGTTTACCTTGTAGTCCTAGAGGTCCTTTTCTAGTGTATCCCATTTTTGTGATCAATTTGTCTCCTGGTCCATATGACTTCTAAGGAATTTTGCTTGAAGTGGAGTCACATTTCTGGACTGATTTGGATTGAGACTCATCCTTGTATAACCATGCAAGCACAACTTCATATTCCTCAAACTCTTGTTTAGATATTTGCTCTGTGAAAATGCTTCCATTGAATATGACCCGGGATTCTTTATTTGTAGGTTTCACTTTGTTAGAAGGTTGTCCATAAGATCTTGGGGACAACGAGAGAGATGTGAGAGATAAAATAGGTTCCATTGTGTATTCTCCCATACCATTGTCTTTAATTTTGACTTCTTTAGCAAGTTCTTCTATCTTGGATGTTGAAACAATGTCTATTTGCTTAGTGGAAGATTCTCTGTTATTAGGAACAAGTTTATCAGCACTTTCCTTCAATGCATTGCAAGTTGTAGATTGATCAGCCGAAATCGTCACCTCTACTCCTTCATAAGGAAATTTCACACATTGATGGTATGTGGAAGGAATAACTCTCATTTCATGTATCCAGGGTCTCCCTAGAAGGATGTTGTAAGCCAAAAGTAGACCAAGAACTTGACATGTGATATCTCTGATGACTGGACCTGTTCTGATAGGCAAGACAATTGTTTCCTTGGAAGATCTTTCTTGTTCACCATATGCCTTGATAGTTATCTTCTTCTTAGGATCAATGGTAGCTTCGAATAATCCCAATTGTGTGATCAAGCTATAAGAACAAATGTTGAGACCAACACCTCCATCTATCAATACGCATTTGACATGATGGTTTTGGATCAAGACTTCAATGTGCAAGGGCTGGTTATGTGGATGACTCAAGGAGTTATTATCTTCCTCTGAAAAGGAGATATACTATGGAGATGTCAAATGACCAACCATAGTCTAGAATCTATCTAAATCAAGGTTGTCAGGAACATTGGATCCGAGTAGAGCTTTGTCTAGAATGGCTCTATGAGCTGGAGATATCCGAAGCAACGCAAACATGGAGATTTTTGCATTTGTATGCTGGAGTTTTTGTACAATACTGTATGATGTTGGCCTCGTGTCTTTAGGATTTGATTTAGAGGTAGCCTTCTATTTAGAAGTAGATGAGAGATTGAAAGGCATCTTAGGGACATTTGATGAATCATAATTTTGTCCTTTTAGATGCACCTGAGCTTGTGATCGAGTAACTGCATTTGATGATTGATTATCTCTATCTTTTCTTACAATTGTGATGACATTGTAATGCTCAGATAGGCATGGTTCAACCATATTTATGATAGTATTGTTTCCAAAGTAAGCATAATTGACTTTAGCACCCATATTAGGCTGAGAAGATGAATCTCCTTGACCATGTGTCAAAAATGGTTCCGTGAATGCTGTATGATCATTATTGCTTTTATGATTGTCAATTATGATTTCTCCATTATCAATTTTGTCTTGTATGATGTGTTTCAAGTGTATGCAGTTATTAGTTTTATGACCCTTATTGCGATGGAAGTCACATAAATCATTCTCTCTCCACCATTTCAGTTTAGGTTCAGGATCAAAGACTTTTATCTCAGGCAAGGTGATGATGTTATTGGCCAACAGAGTTTTCATGGCGGATTCCAAGGACTCTCCAAGAGGAGTAAACTTGCATTTAGGATATGTAGCCCAAGGTTTATAGTCAGATGACTTCTTGTTTGATTTGGTTTCTTTCTCCTCTGAGGCTTTGATGGCTTGGGTACCAATAGTGAGATTAAAAGTGGGTGCCTTAGATGGGGCATGGATAATATCAACAACACCATATGTGATAATGCCTTTATTCTTGTTCCAATTTTTGCCTTTGTCTTTAGAACTAGATCCAAATTCGTACTTGTCCTTTTGAAGTGATATGTCTCCTTTTTGTACAAGTACTTTCTCAATTTTGATTGCATTTTCTACCATTTTATCAAAGGATGTATGATTTTGTATTTGCAAATGGTAGTTGAGTTCTGGAACAAGATTGTTGATGAAAATTTCCAACTTCTTAGTTTATGGAATGGGCCTAGCATATAGATAAAATTTCTTCCTCCATCTTTTGAGAAAAGTCAGGAATGGTTCTCCTGAGTTTTGCTTCAAATTGCAGATGTCGATCATGGTGACCAAATGTTGGATGTTGTAGGAGTATTGTTGATAGAATAGTTTGATTAACTCCTCAAAATTTTTGATTGTTGGAGGCATTCTTGAGAACCAATAAATAGCTGACCCTCCCATAGATCGAGGGAAAAGATGCATTAGGTAGGTTGGTTCATGCATGAACTCCATAGGTTGAGTACATAATTTTCTGACATGATCTTGAGGATCATATTTTCCATCGTATTTGTCATATTTAGGCATCTCCACTCTTTTCAGGAATGGTGGCATGTACAAGTCTTTATCAAATGGAAAAGGGCATAGATCCCCCATGGAGAACTCCTTAGGTTCTTTTTCTTTTTCAAGTTTGTTGAGTTTGACTTGCAGTGCATGCATCTGTTTCATCATAGCATTGATTGGAGTTTCTTCCTCATGCATAATGATATCTTCAACATTAAAGTTAGGAGGAAGTTTAGCCCCTTGATGAGCCAACTCTTGGAAGTATGTTTTTATGTCTTCTTTCAAGAAATGCCTCATCATTTTCTTGAAGTCATCATCATTTTGATATCGAGTAATTTCAGAAGATGTGGATTCTTGATCTGCACCATGTTGGGATTGATGTCCTTGGGACCCTTGGTTCGTCCCTCCTTGAGACATAGTGTTCTTAAGAGAACTACCAAAAATTGATCGATGAGGTGTTTCCTGATGAACTGCATGGATTGATGTAGGGGGAGTTACTTGATGACATGCGTGGGTTGATGCAGGAGGGGTGACGTAACCACCTATCAAGTAAATATTTCCAAGAGATTTTTCTACAAATTTAGTTGTGTCGAAAGGTTGATGAAATGTCTCAGCAATCACAAAAGATGCGGCTAAAGAGAATTTGGGTTTTTCTCCTTGTTTTCACTATGATGAAGCTCTAATTTCCACCATTAACCTTGGGTGAAACAAAAGAGCAAGATGAAGACCACTGAAGAATGACTTGATTCAAGAAGATTGAATGATGCAACCTTGTCAAGATTGGATTGATTGAAGATTAGATTAGATGTAAATGAAGGATAATATGCCCTAGTAGTATGGGTAGACATCCAAAATATGGCAGACACGAGCTCGCAACACTTAACTATTTTTTTGTTGAAGATTGAATTGAAGAGAATTTTGATAAGGTTTTGACACAAGATGAAAAAAACTCAAATTGACAGATCAGAAGGCTAGATTAGACTCAAGAGACCACTTTAGGAAAATGATTGAATTCTTTCTATTTTCTGCTCTATTCTTGACACAATGATTTGTTTGACAAAATCTGGAAGTAGGCTGTAAAAACTAGATTTCTGGCAATTTTGGCAAGTTTCTGGCAAATTTTCAAAATTCTCATACGACTTTCTACAGACTTGTACGACAGTGGGTAAGCTCTGGCATGACAATTGACAAGACTCGTACGATAATTGCAAAGCTCGCATGGCAGATGATAGCAAATTTTAACTTTTGCTCATGATTTCTAACAAAACTCGTACGGCAATATACAAGCTCTCATACAATAATCTGGTGGTTTTGATACGACAAAGGGTCAAAAATCATATGAATTTTTGATCCTATGGGATGAATTTTGACTCCAGAAAGGAATTTTGCATCAGATTTTGGAATTTTTCAATTTTTAGAATCAGTGTGTTTGCAAGTTTTTCTATCCAGATTTAAAGTTTGTTTCGGGATTGTTCATTTTACATAACCAAGTAAGTAAGTAAGCACGTAGAATAACATGCAAGTGATTTCAAGCACATCTAAAAATAATGAACAAGGGACAAAGCAACCCTACACATGAACAATAAAGTGACTTAATGTGCTAATCCCTAGGAATGCTAGTTGTGTATGTTCCAAAAAGTTTTTCAATAATGCACATAGTCCTAGAAAATGAAAAATTTGGCTTCACTAGGGTTTGTAGTAATGGTCTGACTCTACAACTTTTTTGATCTCAAGAGGGTGAACTCCAATCTAGGTGCATTGGGGTTTTGACATAGTCTAAGAATTTAATCAATCAAGGGCTGCTAGAGAGATCTAACAGCCCAACAAGAGACCACACCTGTGAAGATTTCCTCCACAAGGACATTTATATAGCGGTTGTTGCTACCACAGTGAAAATGGCTATTACCGCTTGAGGTTTCATCCATGTGGTTGACCTAATAAAGGGAATTTCCACTATAGTTAACCCTCTCTAAAGGTGACTCACAAAAGATACCATATGGAGACTTGGTCCAGATCCAAGGATTTGAGTTTCTGATACTACCCAAAAAGGGAGTAGAGCATAGTCCTCTATCCTTATCACTTTTACCCAAACATAGCAGACAGATTAATCTGACACACTAAGACTAAAATTATCTCACCAAGATTTGTGATGTTAACAACTATGCTCTATCGATCTCTTCGGAGAGAGAACATATTGATCAAAAGCTGAGGACCAAACCCAGTAGAATCCAAGATAATCTTAGTATCCTCCCTACCTACAAGGGGATCCTTTGTCAAGAAGAGCTTCACATGCGTGAACAAGTGAATGAAGCCCACTCTCTCAAGATCATCCACAAATAGTGTTCATAGGACCTATTTACTATGTGTAACAGATATGCAAAAAGCAAATCTATGTTCATTTTTATAGCCCAAAACTGAAGTGTGAATTATGAAAGATGGAAAGGCACATAAGCTTGACACATGAGAGTTCATTTTAAATCCAAATCAAAATTTTATCAGACTATAGTAGAATACCTGAATTCCTTGCAATGCGCTTAGTAGATTTTACCTATTTTAGCAAATTTTCTTGCGCTTTTCCAATCAAAATCAGCAAATACCAATCAAAAATAGAAGATATCAATTGTTAGGGTTAGCTGTTAGTCCAAATCCATAAATCAAATCTGGAAAACTGTCTGAAAATATGAAACGACAATTGAATTCTAATGGTAAAACTTGTACGACAGTCAGTTACCTCTCGTACGACAATCTGGAAACTCGTACGACAGTGGGTGTCTTCCCACATGACAGAGTAGCTCCCAAATGACAATGTGTAAGTTTTGATATGAGCCTCAAAAATCTCAACTGTCGTACAATAGTTACGGGGTCCGGGTATGACTTTCTGACAAAAGTCATATGAAAAATGTATAGACATAATATAAAAATCATAGAAATGGCAGAAAGCAACAGAAAATTGAATGAAATGATTAGAATAGAAATGGAAACCCATTTCAGGGCCCCACGGTGGGTGCCAGAAATGTGTGTGAAAATTGTACCTAGCTGCGGACACAACACTTCAGTAAAACATTAGAGGTTAGCAAATCAAAGAAATCTGTAAATAAATGAGACTAAGCTAACTAGGTGATTTACTGCCTTCTAGTAGGTGCAAGTATGGTATTCTTAGATTAGACCGAGATCAGTGACAATGCAACACCTAAACGAAGGATTTAATGCTAAAAGATGAATGTAGAATGAATGCAGATTAATCTATATTTTTATATTTTCTATGCAATTAGGATGAAAAACTGTATGAAGCTAATCTAGATGAAATTGAAATGATACGCAGATTTAAACCAAGAATGATATGAATGAATGCTATGATATGCTATGAAATGCTATGACCAAAAATGAAAATCTCACAAATCACCTATCGCAAGTGCTGGATCCTTCAACTGCAAATTCGCCAAAGTAATTGTGCAAATTCGAGAGTGGTTAATTATGAAGAGCTGAGCCTTGATTTTATAGAAATCCAAGGCTTGAGGATGCATTGAGAGAAGCCATAAATCACTCTTGATGAACTCAGGTTGATTTTCAAGTCAAAAAGAAATTAGAAACAGATCAACTCACAAAATCATGCAAATCATGCAAGAACAACTTTTTAACTCAAATCAGATGTTTAGATTAACTTTCAACTCAAAATAGATGTTGAGTTTCCAAAAGATAACAACTTGAATTGATTTTTTGATTTGAAGTTTAACTGCTCTTTGAATGTGCATAATAATTATGAATTAATTAAATAAATAAAGTGATTTATCTTCAACTTAACTGATTTTTGAAATAACTGATTAATGGGTTAATCAATTATTAAATCAAACTTTTATTCAAAAACTATATTATTAAATATTGACAATTGACATTAATAAATTAAATAAGAATTTAATCAATTAGTCATGATATTTTTAATTTATTGTCAAAAATAATACAATTTAGGAATAAATTTAATTAAATTTAATTAAAAAATTAAGTGGAAGTATTAAATCTGATTAATTAAATATTCAGAATATTCAATTAATCAAACTTTAGGATAAATATGATTTATTGCCAAATAATTATTAAATTAAAGATAATTAAATTAGGATAAAATAGGAATATTCAAGGAATATTCCCCGATGCAAAATTAGGATAATCAATTAGGTTTTGATGATAAATTGATGTGCAGATGTGCCTTAGGTTAGGACTTTGATGTCGATTTCGATCGAATTGTTGATGTAAGAGGTTAATGAGCCTATAGCCCATTTTTGGGGTATTACAATTGTAATGTCTCAATACAAATTTAATTCCTTTGAATGAGCTACACATCTACTTAAGGTTTACTCTGGTTTTTAATTAATCTTACTTGTATTACCTTAACAGACACGCAACACAAATCAGATTGAGAAGAAATAATACCATGTAATTCCTGAAAGATTCATCATTAAAGTTGTTTGATTGATACTAATCTTGGATCATACAAATGGGGAAATTATTCCTACAACTCATGGAAAGTAACTTTTACTAGATTTAAGACAATTCCCCCATGGATTTAACATTCTTCAAAGAGGCTTCATTTTTCTTTCTTTTTTTAGTTACAACCTCATTCCCAATCATGCTCTCCACCATGTCTTCATCTTCCGAATCACTATAACCTTCCCAATCTATGTTCCCTACATAATCTTCAATCCAATAATTGTAAAACCAGTCTCCATCTTCTAGGGCCCTAACTTGAAAATAATAGAGGAAAAAATCCAGATTCCTCCTAATGATAGGACCTCAAGAGAGTAACGTTGCTAGGTTCTTAGTATTAATGATCAGGATGAAGGGGATGGCCTACCATTAATCAGAGGAGTGTTGTAGAATCTGGGTTTCATAATGGTAAGATCTCCCCTTATATTGTGAATGACTAAATCCTATCCCTCGATGTATTTCTACTTAAAGAGGCGAGCACAAAGCCTACCAATATCCATCTTGGATAGTTGATTCTATAAACATAGCGGGAATATCAGAGTTTACTCTATAACAGTCCTCATTGTTGATGAATTTTGGCCCTAATATCCTGCATACAACCCTTAGAGTGAGAGTGTGGGTACTGAGAAAAATAGATTTGAGCCTGTTCACTGAGATCGTGCCCTTGAAGGCTACCTAAGGTTTGACCCCTTTCAACTTAATGGGGGTAGTTATCTTCTCTAAGATGAGGAGCTAAATTTGCCAAGAAGATGAACAACGATATGGGAAATTCTACTGTATAAAGGGATTCCAACACCTATTGCAATTCTGAACTATTGCTCTTCCTAACTATTGATCTTCGGTAATACCAAGGGGCAACTAATGAGTAAATAAGAAATATTTGACAATGGGGGGTTGAGTTAAAGATTGGACAAACATTTAAAATAACCATTTGACAAACATTCAAATTAACCATTTATCCATTTAGAGAATACAAAGCTAATTCATTTAATAAACCAATGACAAAGGGGAAGATTGTTAGCAATTCAAGATTGTCATTAGTGTCCATCCACAATCGCTATGCACTGGTAAGGGGTCACCGGTCACTCACAACACTTGGAAGACACCGGTAGACAAGCAACATAATGTTTGCACCGGTCGATAATACTCACTGATAAGGACACACACCGGTCTCAGTATGCATAAGTTGAACCGGATATAAGGTCACACCGGTCTAAAGCAAACTAAAGATTTGCACTGGGTTTAATGGATCAGTTTGAGTTAAAAGTAGCATTATACAGGACATCCACCACTTAGAAGTGGAGTTAGCTTTAATTCATGCGGATGTCTTGCAAGGTAAACTCCAGTTCAGTGCACATAGATTTTTGTTGATTGCATGATTTATTGCGGAGTTTGCAACCTAGTGGTTCTATGAGTTAAGGGTTTCATTACGGAGAATCTCTCGTATAAATATAGGTCATAGGACACAAGATGAGTTTTTGTTGAAATTAGATGATTGCATAGAGAAGAGGAGAGATATCTTCTGAGAAATGCTGCACAAAAGTAGCAGAGTTCAACAGTCAGGCCAACAAGGAACAGAGGTATGATCTAATCAGAAATTTAGTGTCACAATAGATCATTACATTTATCAGTAGTGAAAGAATATTCAAATCCCTCTATTAGGGTGAACCTAATCGGTTTGTTGTAAAAATCCCTTAATAGGGTAACATCTTGTTTGATGTATAAAGTACTGTAACTAGGCAGCTCCTAATAGGGCTTAGATCCTAAATGATCTTTTGTAAAAATCCCTTAACTGGGTAGCACCATAGCCAGTGCTTTGTATGCTCCTAACAGGGCACCTTCATTAAAACTAGTGAAGTTGTGAGCTTTGTCTCACCATGGTTTTTTCCTTCTAATCGAGGGTTTCCATTTATAAACACCTGTGTTGATCTGAGTCATTTTTCTTATGATAGTAAATGGTTGATTAACTTTATGTTCTTTAATGCAAAATCTATTTGCTAGTTTTAGAATTGAAAAAAATATTATTACTGATTCACCCCTCCCCTCTCAGTAACTGGTAAATAATTAACAATTGGTATCAGAGCCAAGTTCTCTCTACTTTCAAGCCTAATAGCTAAAGAGAAAGATCATGGAGGTTGACCGGTATCAAAAGCAGCTTGAGGAAGCCAATGACCTCATAGCCTCTCTGGAGAATAGATTGAGGAGATCACTTGCAAAAAGAAAGGAGCTAGCACTACAACTGAATGAGAGCAATGAAACCATTGATGAGCTCTCTGGATAGAGTGGATCTGATGAAGCTGAGGAGGCAGTATCTGAACTCATGGAAAAGAATCAGATCCTGATCGATGAAATCTCTAATCTCAAAAGAGAACAAGAAGACAATGCCCTGAGGATGACTGAATTAATCAAGAAGAAGAGAAAAGTTGAAGATGAAATAAATTTGGCAGTCAAGTCTCTATCATCCTCAAAGAAAGCAAGGGATAGGGTAGTAGAGGCCATAGGAGCAAATGAACTTGTTATTCTACAACTTCAAGAAAACATGCAGAGTGTCACCCAAGAAAATGCCCACATGCAGAAAGGCTAGCATGATAGGAATGAAGCATGCAATAGACTGTCTCAAGAATTGCATCAACTAAGGGAGAAAATGAATGAACTTGAAGAGACAAATGAAATAATGAGAGGATACAATGAAAGTTCAACTAAGCTTGATGAACAACTCAAAGGTCAAAGAAGACACGAAGATCAGACCGGTCTTGGTTTCACTGGTGAAAAGGCAAAAAGGAATGGTGAGCCCTCTAGGGAAAAACCAATCAAGAAGGATAAGATGAAATCACTGGTGCAAAAGAATAAGAATTTCCCTAACACATCTTGCAACCACTATGGGAAATCAGGTCATAAGACCAATAACTACAGGAATGCACCGGTAAAGACCAACAATAGCTACTGCAAGAACTATGGTAAAAAGGGCCACAAGACCAGTGAGTGTTGGTCTAGTCCCACATCTATGTCCATCAGTAGCATGAGAAGCTTCAGAGGGTATTGCTATGCATGCAATAAATTTGGACACAAAGCACAAGAATGTAGATCCAAGACAATGGCACTCAAATCTCCAAAACCAATACTCACTAAAAGAACCAAGGACCTGAGCACAGTGAACTATGTGAATGGTCCATCACACAACTATAATGGATCTCGCAACAAGGTAACTGACACTATAAGAATGAACTCATGGAAAGCAACTGGAGTGATCTTCTATCACTGCAACAAAGTGGGACACAAAGCCAAAGAATGCAGAAACTGATCATCCGGTAACAAGAAGGAACTGGTTAAATCTGAAGAAAAGATCAACAAGGAAGAAAAGACTAAGAAAATGGTCAAACAGATTTGGTTCGTAAAAGAATAAAAAATATCCACTCGAGAGAAGACAGAGGAAAGATCACCATCTATTGATGCTGATATTTCTTCAACAAACTAAACCATGAAGGTTTAGAGGGAACCAGTAGATCCACTACTGTTATCGATATGACTGATGAGAGTCGGGCTCATTCAATCTTCAAGATGATTGGTAAGGGAAGTTTACAATCAACCAATTGGTAAAATGGAAAAAGGTAGGTAAAGCATTTACTACTGTAGCCATTTAAAAAATAGTTACTGTTTGGTAATTACCGTTATAACCTAACCCTATAAAGGAAAGGGGAAATTACTTGCAAGTTTTTACTTTGCTTACTTTGCGATTTAGGAATTCTTGTGCTAAGTATTATTTTTACACTGTGATCTCTGAGAAACCACTATCTGCAAAGTATGATTAAGAAGAATGGCTTCATCTTCATCTATCATGAAGTTGATCAAAGGAGATCTAGTGAACAGACCAGCATACAACATCTTGCCTATACAGAACAGAGAAAATGACATGGTTGGTGCTCTCTCTTCCATACCAAATGGGGTCCTCTTGATCAAGGATGTTATAGTGTTCATTCATGCCAAACAAGGAGAAATCAGAGGAACCTTCATTCACGGAGAATATGTGTCGCTATATGAAGAAGGGAAATTGCTCGACAAATATGCTAGTCTGGTATCTTTCGATCTAATAAATGGTGTGTGCTACCCTGCAATCTTCTAGGAGGACCAAATTAGACTAGTATTGAGCCATCTTCATGAACCAAGATTTTGGCTCAACCAAGAGGCATGTCATGAGATCACCAAAGAGTGACCAGGTACAGTGACAAAGGGGAAGTGATAACCCTGCACACCATCTCCAATTCTATCATCAACGAGCTGACCAAGTCAAAGTTCAATGGTCAAGTCATGAATATTAATGACATTGAAGATGGAGTGCATTTTGCATTTGTTGTTATTGGATATAAAGTCTACCAGTCAAGCAATCTAAATAGCATACCAAGTGGAGCAATTTATGCTGTGCATCGCATCATGCATGAAAATGTCCAATACGACTTTGTACAATGCTTCGAAACCAAATCTTTGAAAATATGAAGAAGCTTGGAGTTGTGAAGAAGAAATATATGAAGTATGGAACCCTTCTGATGTGCCTATACTTCTTATACTTGGATTTCTTCCCAGGATTCAGAAAAGTGAATTGGAGAACTGACAAACCGATCATGCATCAAATCACTGAAATGGCACTTAGACAAGGAGACTAGCTAAGCAATTCCATGACCAAAAATTTTGAAGCCTTTCAATTGGAGATGCACGAGAGGGAAAGAATTTCGTCGGCAATTGTCAAAGATTACAAGGATGAGGTATGTTTTCTGGTCACCACCGACAACTGTATTATTCAAGCAGTTGAACCGAGAGATGCATATTCTCCTGAGTTGGGTTATGAGATCTCAGCTAAAGATGCTAAGGCATATGCTGAGGCACTAAATGATGTAAATTTGGATCTAAGTGCAAATCAGTTCGGTATGTACACATAAATTCTTTAGAATCTTTCAAAGAGGACATCGATCAAAATTGTTTATAAAAGAATGCCTCCATCAAGAAACAAATCGATGATAGGATAGTCCAAAGGTCAAAGGAAGAAAGAAGAATTAGTACTCAGCATCCAAGAGGAAGAACTAGAAGAAACAAACCTTGAAGTCACAGTTCCTTTGATTAGGAAAAAGAAAACTGAAAAAGTGTCAAAAGAGGATCCACCTAGACGAGCCAAGCCCACAATAGATGAAATTGTGGAAGGACTAAAGAAGGCTGGAAAGGAGAAGATATGACTTAACCAGTGATGAAGACAAGGAAAAACTTGAGGAAGTGGTAGCATTCTGCCTCCACAAATTTAATTATCATCCTGGTGGACTTCGCACTACTCTACCGAAACAACTTCTATAGAATATTGAGGCCTGGTGGAAAGCTGCAGAAGAAAAAGAAAAGGAAGAGAGGATACGAGCTCTTCTGGAAGTTCAGAATCACCTTACTCTAGATGAGGTAGCAGAACAGGTTGGACTACATCAGAAAACCTTTGCAACTATAAGAAGGATAGGCCTAGTGCTTATTGGAGAAATTGAAAAGGTGCACAATGAGGAAGTCACACTATGGACCAAACTTCTTCAGACTCATCGACAAGCAGAAGAAGAAGCAACACAAAGAGCTACAGAAAAACTGGCACCTGACATTGGTAAAGATAAGGGGATACTAGGGGAAGAAGCATTGATACTAGTAGACTTAACCAAGGAACAAGGCACGAGTCCAATGGTTCTCATCTCACCAAACAAAGGTAACTATCAACCTATGCATGTTGATGACTTAATTATTGAAGTTATGGACTTTGGAAATGTAGACAATGTAGCTAAATGGTACAGTGTACTAAACGAAGAAGACAAACAAAAGATGATTGTCGAAATTGTAGAGACCTTCATGGACTATCATAGGACTCCTAGGGACTACAAATCCAAGTTCCCACTGGAACTAAACAATAGGCTACAAGAAAAATGGAAGACCAGTCTAAGGATGAACACCAGAATCACCAAAGAAACACTACTCAAGGTTCGACCAGGGTTTAGTGAAGAAAGAATAAAGCTTCTACTAGAAGAAGCATCCATGAACCTAAAAACACTTGATAGAGTCACAGAGATATTGAATGGATATGAGAACAAAGTCTACAAAGACACTCTAGACTACTGGAATAGTTATGACTTCACAGCATTAGAAAGATATGGTCCTCAGGATCAAAATAGACCTGTGTAATCAGAGGAACTCTTAACTAATGATCAACCAAATGCTGAACAAGAAACATAAAGTGATATACCCATAGGGGAACTCCATACTGCTAAGAAGCAACATCAAAAAGAAGACCCACTGGGAGAACAACCACAAAATGTTGAAAGTAGTAAGCCACCGGAAGAAGAAGTTCAACTGGAAATAAGAGCTCATCAAATAATGGAAGACAACAAGGGGAAAAAAGAAGAGACCTCTGTCCACATAGAGCAGCTAAGACCAAAGCAAGAGCAAGGTCAACAAGAACACGGAGACATTCCTAGCTCATATTCAAAAAGGAAACTAACATTTTCTAAGGAAAAAGAAGCAAACAAAAGTAAAATCACCGAAACGGTAGTACACATCAACAAGATGTCAACAAGGCAGCTCAAGGAGTTGACCAAGAGGAAACATGAAATGGTCCTAACTATAGTAAAGACAATACTATGCAACTTTGTACTAGATGTAGACATTGATGAAGATGAACCAGTCATCGATCAACTAGAGGTACTTACACAGGCAATCGGTGCGGATCTAACAGATCTAGAAACAATGGCCATTGACCACTATGAGAAGAAAAGAGTAGAGATTCTCCACAAATAGGTTGAAGAAATCAAGGTTAATGTGACAGCCAACTTAAAAGTGTTACAAGAGCAACTACAATTGGCAAATAGTCTGATGAAAAGAACATCCAATTTCGATACATTCTTGCAAGATCTATCAGAAAAATCAGCAAAGGTCTTAGAAGAAATTAGAGTATTGTCCTCTCAATTTGATATTAAGAACAAAACCGCAACTACTTACAACAGAGAAATGACAAGTTTGACTCGAACACTGAGGAAAATTGTTGAAGAAGAGTATAAGAGAATCTAAGAAATAATTAGATCTCAGACGTTTCTAGCACCAACATTTGACATCATGCAACAAACATCAACTTCTGTGGAGAATCTAATAAATGAACCAGACTATAAAACCATGGAAGACATGGAGAACACAATTTTTTCTCTCAAAGCAGCCCAGAAGAATATGGAATATGTAATCAGTCAATGGGCACCCTTTTTACAATTTGCTAAGACTACCTACAAGGATATCTTCGACAAACTCCGAATGTAAATTCCTTAGAGCAGCTACACCCTTTGTCCTTTGGAGGCAAAAAAGGGGAAGATAGATGGTCATAAAGTGACAAAATTGAGAAGTAAACAGAAGCAGAATAGAGGAGAAGAACACCGGAGCATTTAGATAGGGGAAGTGTTCTACAGAACAATACAGTGCAAAAACTTTCAGCCAGGGGAACCAATACAAGGCACTATGATCAGTAAGTGAGTGAAGTTTGTGTATAGTTTTGCCACCAATGACAAAGGGGAAGATTGTTAGCAATTCAAGATTGTCATTAGTGTCCATCCACAAGTGCTATGCACTAGTAAGGGGTCACTAGTCACTCACAACACTTGGAAGACACCAGTAGACAAGCAACATAACATTTGCACCGGTCGATAATACTCACCGGTAAGGACACACACCGGTCTCAGTATGCATAAGTTGAACCGGATATAAGGTACACCGGTCTAAAGTAGACTAAATATCCACATCAAGTTTAATGGATCAGTTTGAGTTAAAAGCAGGATTATATAGGACATCCACCACTTAGAAGTGGAGTTAGATTTTTAACAGGAGTTAGCTTTAATTCATGCAGATGTCTTGCAAGGTAAACTCCAGTTCAGTGTGCATAGCTTTTTGCTGATTGCATGATTTATTACGGAGTTTGCAGCCTAGCGGTTCTATAAGTTAAGGGTTTCATTACAGATAATCTCTCGTATAAATACAGGCCATAGGATGCAAGATGAGTTGTTGTTGAAATTAGATGATTTCATAGAGCAAAGGAGAGATATCTTCTGAGAAACGCTGCACAAAAGTTGCAGAGTTCAACAGCCAGGGCAACAAGGAATAGAGGTATGATCTAATCAGGCATTTAGTGTCACAATAGATCATTACATTTATTAGTAGTGAAATAATATTCAAATCCCTCTATTAGGGTGAACCTAATCGGTTCGTTGTAAAAATCCCTTAACAGGGTAACATCTTGTTTGATGTATAAAGTCATGTAACTAGGTAGCTCCTAACAGGGCTTAGATCCTAAATGATCTTTTGTAAAAATCCCTTAACCAGGTAGCACCATAGCCAGTGCTTTGTATGCTCCTAACAGGGCACCTTCATTAAAACTAGTGAAGTTGTGAGCTCTATCTCACCATGGTTTTTTCCTTCTAACCGAGGGTTTCCATGTATAAACACCTGTGTTGATCTGAGTCATTTTTCTTATGATAGTAAATGGTTGATTGACTTTCTGTTCTTTAATGCAAAATCTATTTGCTAGTTTTAGAATTGAAAAAAACATTGTTACTGATTCACCCCTCCCCTCTTAGTAACCAGGAAATAATTAAAAGTATATATAGGATTAAATACCTATAAAGCCCAGAGAAAGTTACAAGGACAAAGTATTGATAAGCTATTCTCATTACTTATTTCACTTGAACTGAAACTGGGAAAGGGATTAATAAGAGTCTTTCTAGCATATTCAGGAATAGTACCTAAGGAGAGAAACAATCTTAAGATTACCGTAATTGTTATTAAGATTCTACGATAGAAGAATTCTTCTAAATATACCACCACTCTAAAAGGAAATTGTTCGAACAAATCTATTAAAGTAAGATACGATATGAGCACTACTATACTTAATAGACTTCCCTTGATGTATTGGAAGAAACACTGAGAGCATCCTACTTTCAACTAAACTTATTAAATCATTTAGGCATTCTCCTAATAGTTGATGAGTGACTAAGTAAGTTTAATGATGGGAAGATGAAGTCCAAGGATAGTAATTCATTTTAATTATTCCTTTATCCTTCTAAAGAATCCAAGGCTAATAATTTATAAAAAACATCTTTGCTGTGGATTTTAGAGGCAAATCTAATCATGAAAACCTTGAGAAAGAAGGAACAAATTAGAGCAAACCATGTAAGATAGGTGTACAATTATATAAGTACCACATAGACCAAATATATATATATATATATATACACAAATAGCCATGAGTTTATATATGTGAAAATAAATATATAAACTGATTCCTACTTATATATATATATATATATATATATATATATATATATATATATATATATATATATATATATATATATATATATATATATATATACACACATTTATATATGTAAGATTGAACATGCAGGACTATATAAATATCTATATAAATGTATAGATATATATTTATCTATATATGTCTATGTGTATACAGATATATGAATATAAATAATTCCATTTATATATCAATTATATAGATATAGATATAGATATCTATATATGTTAATATAGATATAGAATTAAAAACCTATATTATAGAGGAACAAAATGAAAAGTTAAGGAGACACTGACTCTAGTTAGCTTCTATCAATAAAATACTTTTTGGACTCTGGTTAGCCTCTACAGAAGTAGTATATTGGGAGAAAAAGATCTTAAAACTACAACAGTTGTTATTGAGCTTCTTTAACCAGAAGAACTTCTAAATATACTAACTTTCTAAATAAGTTGTTGTGTGCAAAAATCTATTAAAGTAAGGTTACGTTTAAAGAATAACTATACTAAAGATATTTTCCTTGTTGCTTTGAAGAATGGTTTAAAACATTCTATTTTCAACTATACTTTCTAAATCGATTTAGATGCCCTTCTGAAAATCCTGATACTAAGACCTTAAATAGTCTAAAATTACCCCAGAGAAATCCTTTTAAAACAACTGATAAGATGGCTTTACTAAGAATCATTAATAATATAAGTGTTTTGTCTATTATATAACCAATAAAGTCTTCTAAGTGCAATTCTTACATGCAGATATATTTGTCCATCATTATCTGTTAAGCCAAAAGATCAATACTGAACCATATAAATAATTGTAGCAATGGGTATAGTATTATCTATGCTTTAGATACTAGTTCAACCTTAAAGCTATAAAAATGGATATAAACTTCTACCTTAAAATTTCCTATTACAAAAAGAGCCCTATTATTAGAAACTTAACCAAAGCCCCATTAATCCTTTGGAACCATTTGACAACTCTAGCTTCCTTCATTCTTCCGAACAATTATAATGATCTCCTCCTCTTGCACAGAATTTCCTAAGAAATAGGAGCACCTTTTAACCTCCAGAGACAGGATACAGAGGTCTTCCTTCTTGACATCATTTAGAGCTTTTGGGATATTAAAACCTTCTTCTCGCCAATAATTGAGTAACCATTCCTTCTCCAAGTCTTCTTGGATAAGTTCTTTGAATAGGAACTCCAAATTTTTGCTCATCTCCGGCCACACTTCGTCAAACCTCTATTCATCTTTGAAAGTCATTAAGGACAAGCGCTGAGATTTAGGAATTCCTTGAAGATTTTTTTAACTCTGACTTCATGGTAATTTCTGGTAGGGGAATTTTTAGGTGGTTATCAATGCAATACACCATTTTTTCCAGCCCTCCCAAAGGGTCTTCAAGGAAAAAAATCTTAGCCACCTTAACAACTTCATCCTTTTTATGCCCAGAAAAGACAGAAAGGGAAATAAATTGACCTATAATATTCCCATTCATTCTAAACAAGAATTCATTGTCAAAATAGTGGTCGCCCATACCTTTTTCCAATGCCTATCTAGCAGCAGTCGAGAGGGGGTTCAACATTCTATTCCATCTCCCAGGTTTGATAGTACCCCTAAATGCCATAGCTCGGTGATCTTCAAGAATGATGGTAAGGAGATGAGTTTCCATCATAGCTATAATTGTTTAACTAGTCTAACGGGGTTTTACCATGAGTAGATAGAAAGGGAGATTACTTCAAATACACTCCTTCAGAATGACAAGCTTTGTTTAATGAGTTTTTTGTCCTTAACTAATAATTACAATTACTCCCTTCATCCTCAAGATCTTAGGGGATTTATAATTTGGATTTGTCATAATTTCACATGCGTTGATAGGTGTCCTTATTTCTTGTTTCTCTTGATGATCTTATCCCTTTGAAGCTTTCATGATCTTGAATTCATATATTTCTGATGGATGACATTAATTTTAGGTAGCACTTAATCATGGTACAACAACTTGCTTACGGCATGAACTACAAGCTTATCTTCATTGATTTGAAAGGAAAGGATGAAATCTTGGAAAGTTGAGTATTAAATATGGTGATGAATATGTTAGAGGGGAGACAATTAAAGACTTGGGGGATTAATAATGGATTTTTGCAACTAAGGCTTAATATTAATAAAATTTTGGTTATTAGCTTTCTAATTGGGTCAAGAGATTTAAGCCACGTATACAAATGTTGGAGTCATCCTAATTTCAGTTCCACATAGAGTATATGTGGTTACTAAATGCTAGGATTGAGGAGGAAGAGATTCAATTTTATAAATAAATTCTACTATGCCTAGTGCTAAGAGGAGATCTAATGGGGACCTTTGAGGGGCCTTAAATTGTCTTTTCTAATAATTGTCTATATAGCCAAATTTTCTAGACCATAACCCATCCTATAAGGGCTCTATCAACCTTAAATTCTTCCTATACCTATTTTAATCTACATGTAGGAATATAGAAATTCTTCCATTTAGAATTAGGGGTTCTATTTCGGGCCTTAGGTTGTTAAGTAAAATAAGATAAAATATTGCTTTAGATACAATGTTGCCTAAAATTTATTCAGACTAAGAAGGGCTAAGAAGGAAATCTAAGAACTTGCAAGCTCCAAAGAGGAAGCAATCTGATGTAATCCATTACCCGTTGACATCCTTTGGAGGACCAATGGGGGAATTGTTAATAAGCTCCTACTTAATTAAGGGAAATCTAGATTTGGGTCTGAACATTAAGTACCCTTAATCCATTGACTAAAGATCTGTCTAGAATTAAAAGGATACTAGTAAAAATGGATAAAGGAAAGATTCTTCATTCATTGTTCCCGACACTTTTAAAAGGGTGGAGGTTTAAGCATACTAATATAATCTAGATCTAGATAATAATCTTCTCCTTTTAGTTTTATTAATTAGATTAAGGGATCAGGAAGGAAGTTATATTATTAAACCATAAATCAACTGCTACTCTTAAATATTTAGGTTTACAATTTCTTGGGATATACCATCTTCTCCCATGTTAGCTAATGAATCTGCAACATTGTTCCCTTCCCTATATATATGATTGATGGTAAACTGTTCAAAAGAAGATACTAACTCCATGACTCTACCTACCAAAACATTTAGCTACCAATTTGGGGTTTGAAATTTTCTTATAGCATTAATGACTAAAGAGGAGTCCCCTTCAATCTCCAACTTATCTATGTTTAATTTTTTACAAAGGAGCAATCCCTCAATTAGAGCCTTCAACTCTACAACGTTATTAGATTCTATACCTAGAGCATAAGATTTTCTTGCTACCAACATTCCATCCTCCCTGTGGATGCAACACCCGACACCTGGATTACCAAGGTTTCCTCAGGAAGCTCCATCAAAATTGAGCTTAAGCCAACCCTAACCTAGGGGTTTCCATACACAATTAGCTCTTTTATCTTCATTTGGTTGTTTCCTATCTCCATAGAAGGCAAGAATTTTTAAACCAAACCATTTATCCCTAATATAATTATCCTATCTAGAAAAATTGACATTTTTTCTTCCTAACATATTCCTACAATTTACCATTTCTAAAATACTAGCCTTGACCTTGTTTAAGAATTTATCCAAATTCAGTTTTGATTCTTTGAAGATATGTTGGTTTCTTTCCTTCCAAATTTCCCATATTAACATAGAAGGGGCAATCCTCCAAATCTTACTATACATATCATTGCATTTGAACTAAGGCCAACTTCTAAAGACCTCTACTATATCATTTTGCAATGGGGAAGACCATCTTAGTTTCCTAGATAACCATTGCCAGCAATGGTTAGAAAAACTACATCCAATTAGCAGATGGTTCATACTCTCACTATCTTTCTCATAGAGAGGGCATCTAGAAGGGCCTGAGAACCCAATTTTCCTAAACCATTTTGTAGTTAATATTCTCTTTTGTAAAGCCACCCATGCAAACATACCAACTTTGGGCATACGGTCTTTATCCCAACACAAATCAATTGGTAAGTTCGATGGAGTTGAAGGGAAAGAGTCGAGAGCTGAGAGACCCTCTTTTGCATTATATTTTCCATTGGAAGCTTTAGCCCAAATTATGGAATCTGTTCCATTCCTTAAGACAATGTTCCTATTGTTCAAAATATTGGTAATTCTGGATATCAGTTCTTGAGATAATCCTAGATTTTCAAAGGATTTCCACTTACATTCCTAAGCTGGATTATCCACTGAAGATTCTAGGTAGTCTTTAACAAAGATTACCCTAGCCTCTAAAATATGTCTAATAGTTTCTAGGTCTCCAAATTCAATTTTGAGTGGAGGAAAGGTTCCCCAAGAATCCTCCCAAAATAAAGCCTTACTCCCATCCTTAATATCCCAGGAAATACCATCCAAAATCACCTTCCTGCAGCTATTAATAAAGTTCCATATTCTAGAACCTTTGGGAGAAGAGCTATGTCTATATATACTCAATTCATCATTCCCATCTAAGTATTTAAATCTCATAATTTTGACCCATTTTAAATCTGAGTTTTGGATCATTTGCCAAACTAGTTTAGCACCTAAGGCTAAATTCTGCTTTTTTAAGTCTTTAAATTCAAGCCCTCTTTCATGCCTCTTCTTGTAGATTGTTTTCCATGCAATTAGAGCCATACAAGACTTATCTTCTGAACCTTTCCAAAAAAATTTCCTAAGCTTTTTAGAGATCTCATCTTTTGTACCTTTCGACAAGTTGAGGCACATCATTTGATGAATTGGGATAGATGACAATACTGATTTAATTAGTGTTGCTTTACCTGTAGAGATTAGCCACTTACCCTTCCACAATTCTATTTTCTTATCTCTTTTTCTTAGCACATTGCTCCATAGGTTGGTAGATCTACTACCTTTATCTAGGGGTAAACCTAGATATTTGCAGGGTAGGGATCCTTTTTTAAAGCCTAGTTTTTTGCAAATACCAATTTCTAGTTCTTTACTAGTGTTGAAGAAAATTATTTCAAACTTTTTTTAATTAATTTGTTGACCAGAGGTAGTGGAGTAGTTCTACAAGATTTCTGCAAAGGCCATCACCTTTTTGATACTAGCTTCCCCAAAGAGAAGATTATCATCCACAAATTGTTGGTGAGTACAAGGGTCTAACTTTGATGTGATTTTAATACCATTTAAGGTTCCATTTCTCCATGCTTCAGTCACAAACCTACCCAAATCTTCTGCCATTATGATGAAGAGGAAATGGGAAAGGGGATCACCTCATCTTAAGCCTTGAGAACTATCAAAAAAACCCACCAGAGAACCGTTTATTAGGATATACATTTTTGGACCTGGGATACATTCGAAAATCAGATTAATCACTTGTTTGGAAAAGCAAAATGCTTCTAAACACTTACAAAGGAAGCACTAGTCAACCTTATCATAAGCCTTCCTGATATCTAACTTATTTAGCACACTCGGGGATTTGTTCATTTGGACAGTATGGATGGCTTCTTGGGATATTATGACACTCTCTAGAATAGATCGCCCCATTACAAAACCTATTTGCTCCTTCGATATTATTAGAGGAAGGAGAGCCTTGATTCTATTGGCTAATGTTTTAGTTAGTAACTTGTAGATCATATTGCATAGAGATATTGGTCTGAAGTCTTCAAAGCTTTCTAGATTCGGTGTTTTAGGAATCAAGGAGACAAAGGTATTATTAATTTCTTTTATAAGTTTCCTTGAGTTGTGCATACCCTCTAAACCCTCTGTTATTTTTTACCCCATAAAGGGCCAACATTTTTGAAAGAAAAAGGTTGGGAAGCCATCCGATCCAAGGGATTTATCGGGATGAAGGCTTTTGAGAGTGTTCTCTACTTCCTCAATCATGAATCTAACATTAAGTATTTTGTTCTGATTCTCATTAATGATATGGGGAATGTTTCTTAAGAAGTCATTATGAGCTTTAAAGTGTGAACCATCTTCATTATTTAAAATATTGAAAAAGTAGTTTGCTGCTTCATTGTATATATCTACCAGGTTATCCAAAATTTCCCCATTGGCTCTCTTAATGGATGTAATTCTATTAATATTTCTTCTAATTTTAGAGCTATTGTGAAAAAATTTGGGTATTTTTATCCCCTTCTGCTAACCATATTTCCCTAGATCTCTGTTTCTAATATGCTTCTTCCTTAGATAAAATTTCCTCATAATTTTTGAGAAGTTCTTTCTCTTTGAGATAAGATTCCTCATTCATCCCTGTAGTAAATACTTCCTCATTTAATGTTTTTATATCATTTTCAATTTTTTATTTTTTTTTCAAAGATGTTCCCAAAATTTTCCTTATTCCATTCAATTAGTTTCCTCTTAATTAGTTTGAGTTTATGCATAACAATGTTAATTTTTGATCATGTAAAGTTAGCTTCCTTCCACCAGGTCTCTATCAGTTTGATACAATTCTCATCCATAAGCTACATTTTTTCAAACTTAAAGGGATTTTTCTTAGGGCTATTGGGCTCCAAGCAATGAAGGGCTAATGGATAATGGTTTGACCCTAAAGTGGCCAGGACGGAGGCATTCATATCACAGTCAAAGGATGCTAGATTTCCTATAAAGAGAAATCTATCTAATTTCTCTGCAATATAGTTAACATCTAGTCATCTATTGGACCAAGTATAGTCTCCATCCTTCGTTTTAATTTCTGAGGCATTTAAATCCCCCAGCCATTCCTTAAATTCTAGATTTGTTTGGGAGAGATTCCTTGACCCTCCTCTTTTGTCTGAGGCCTCTAAGATTAAATTAAAGTCTCCTCCTAACAGAAAATTTTCATTGGGATAAAGACTAATAAAATTATGAATTTTCTTCCACATATTTCTTTGCTCATGCAAAGATTTTGGCCCATAAACATTTATTAGGATTAAATTAAAATTACTTCTTGTGATTTTTAGTCTTCCACCAATCCAATTAGTTGACGATGTTATCTGGGTAAACTCACATAGTATGGGATTCCAGATCATTGCTAACCCCCTAGAGGCACCATTAGAAGGCTTACCGCATATATCCCATGAACCTAATTTCTTTTTCAAATAATTATATCACTGTGAGTCTAACTTCATTTCCTGAATGAGAACTATTTCTGAATTAAAGATTAACAACTGCCTCTTTAGGAGGTGTTTGTTAGGGGCATTAATGCCCCTAACATTCCATGAGATTAATCTCATAATTTATTGGGAAGGAACTTCCCCTTCCCTGCATCAAGAAGTGATGTAATGTTAATTTGACCAAGAACATGCCCTTCTTTCTTTCACAAATCTTTGACGGATTTTCTGCCTCTTTGTTTTGGGAGGTTGGCACAATCAAGTGAAGATTTACCTAAGACATTCTGGCTTAAACATAAAACTTTCATCAATAACACTGAATTCAAGGGTTGCACTTCATCATATTTAAGAACTTCATTATCTAAAGACTCTAGAATCTTAGCTACAACTTCCTTATCCTTGTTAAATTCCAATTTAGAATGAAGATTAACATTTAATCCTAAAAAAACATTAATAGTTTCCATTTCTTACAATTTTGTTTCAAAATCATTCCTACTTGAGACTAGGTCAAAGTTATCTTCGGGCTCTACCCCTACGACCAAGATACTATTATCTCCAACTAAAATTTCTACCCGATCCTTCTCCATGGGTAAGGTTTGATAAGAGGTGGATGCATCATCCAGGCCCACTTTTTCCTGGTCTGAAGGAATTTCTTGATCGGTAGGTAAAGGAGCAGAGGTAGAAGGGGAGAGAGTTAAGGGGGGCCACATAATTCCATGTTCAATAATTCCCTCCGGATTTTGATTTATAAGTTATAATCCCCTGCTAACTACCCTACTCATTTCTTCTGCCTGGTGTAAAACATCTTCCAAAGATTGTTTATATTTATTGATTCCTATATATTTCTCACAGTTAGAAGCCCTTAAGGATGTATCTATGTGTGCATTAAGATTTTTGAATTCCTCCTTTTCATGCATATTTACCTTTTTGATAGCAAAGTCAACTAGAATACAAAACTATAGAGAGATAGGAGAGAAAGAATACCAATTAAGCCTCAATAGAAGACCTAATGGATCCTAAGAAGACTGGATAGAAATAAGCCTCTTGCCCCCTAGTCCAGAGACAAGAGGAGAAGAAATATATTTTATATCAAAAGGAGGGGAATCCCCTATATCAAAATTATGAAAGAATTGTAAAACTACACGAGAGTGAGATATAATTCCTAAAGCAGCTCTTTCTCTAACATATAACATGAAATGTTTACAATCAGCAAGTAAATGTGTATTACTATAATGAAAAGGACATTTATATTTGTATAAAGCATCTATCAGCATAGGTCTAAAGATTTCTTTCTTGGAATTCATTAACTCAACATATACCTTCTTAGCCACTTCTTCTCGAATATTAGGGTTTTCTATTTTAGGTGTAGGGAGAAGAATATGAAGAAGAGGACGATGATCAACATCTCCTACCTTGACTTGAGATTTTGAACAACCAACACCATGAAGGTCCTATTTAGGGGACATATGAACTAGAAACCTAATACCATGCTCATTAACACCAAGCCCTAAACCTCTATAACCTTGTTTACTCACCATATTATATCTGGTAGTGTACATATTATGTAAAGCTTCTACATGAGGTGATTGTTTATAATGTTCATGAGTAAAGGTTGTATAAGGTGGAATAATAGGTTTTGAAGAATTTTCTTTACCCTTTCCTTTAATATCAACATGAATCAGAGGATAAGGTAAATCAAAGAATTCTTGCACATCCGCTTCCTGAACTATAGCTTGAATCCCATCATAAGTATGGGAAGAACTAGGAATACCATATGGAGAATTAGGCATCAGATAAGGAATTGGATTAGGATTAATAGGATTAGGATTAGGAAGATTAGGAGATGGTGTATCATCTACCAAATTCTTCACATAATCCAAAAGATTAATAAGGCTACCACATAAATCTTTAATGAAAGTCTTGAATGTAGGAAGACTAGTATCGGTCAATTTCACAAAAGTATAAGCGAGTGCAAAATGAAGTGTCTTCAATACAATGAAGTGAATGATACTCTCATAAACATCATAGGTATGGTAAAGAGATGCTAAAAGAAGGGAAATTAAAAATAAAACCACACACCAAAGCATCTTAAAAATCTTCATAGTAAATGAAATGCAAGAAATGTTTTTGTATTTTTGTTGAATATATAGATTTTTTTTATTTTTATTTTGCTTTCAGAATGCAAGAGCATAAACTAAATCTAATCTTAATGCAAGAAAATATCTACTAAAGACAATAGAGCATCTAAATGCACAAAAGAAAAAGAGGGTAAGTACGTCGGGTTCATCAAAATGAATAGAGGTGAAATGGATCCCCCTCTATGTATGGGGGGTTTGAATTTGAATAGGGGTAGAATATAGGACCTATCCTCAATCCAAATTCTCAAAAGGAAAGACCCAAATGGATTAATCACAAAGAAGTGATCAATGCACAAAAGAATCAAACAATGGAGAATATGAAGAAAGGAGAAAATCCTATAATCTACTATAAAAAGTATATGCTTGAAATCTGAAATAAATCGAAGGAAAATACTAACCTCAAAATAGGGCAGATCTGGAAAATGTTGATTTCTAATGTCTATGTACAGTTTTGGGAAATTTTGTAACCTGTTTCAGACTGGAAATACTAAGACAGAGAAAAACCCAGAAAACTTTTGTCTTTCGAGAAGCAAGTAGTCCTTAACCCAGATAGTGGGGCAAGGTCTTATCCCGGGGCAGGATCCTACCCCCTACTGAAGGTGATCCTTGACCCAAAATAGCTCTGATAGAAAATCTGTTCGTGGATCTTGGAAGTTCACCGAAAAGGGTATTCAGATCCAAGCTCCGATTCGCAATCCTACGCCTATACTTGCAAGAAAAATGGTTTTGTTATTTGGATGAGGGGTTTAAACCCTGGTTTGGAATCAACCTTAATAATGAAATTGAAATGGAGAATGCTAGCAAGTAGTAGAAGTAGATCTAACAACGAAGCTATGATATTCAATAGATATGCAATTGTATTTGATATGTAAACAAATATGTTGATATGAAAGCTTGAACATAACATTAAAAAATGTAAATCAAAACCATGAATGTAAATCCAAAACCTCCATAATTGTATGCTTGGAAGCCACCTTGATAGAAGAATGAATGGATCTTGAAGATGAACAAAGGATCTTGAAGGAAGATCACACCACCATGATGGCTAGATCTAGGGTTTTAAATGATGAATCTTGAATACTTGAACCAAATCCCTTCAAAGACTTGAATGCTTGAATCCTTGATCTTAAATGGAGAACTTGAATGGAGAAGAGAGCTTGAAAACTTCCTTGAGAATGCTTGATGAAATGCTTGATTGATCTCAAAAACTTGATGGCTTGATCATGAGAGTGGATGGAAACTTAATTGCAAAACTTGGTTTCACTTGAGAGATTTTGCTCTTGATAATGGATGGAGAAAATGAGAGAGGAAGGCTTCCTTTTATAGTGATCTAGGGCACAAACCTATAGAGAAGGCCGACATTGGAGAATTAAATCTCAATTAACCTTAACCCCTAGAAATGGACCCAAATTAAATGCAATTTAAGGATTTACCATTCCAAAACCAGAGATGGTTGACCCAGAAGCGGGAAAAGAAATCTTTCTGAAACCTAATATCCCAGAACTCCCAGAATCTGAAAATTGGACCTGGGGTCAAGGATAAGGTAGACACCGCCCTAGGTCAGGGTCAAGGTTTTCCCTAACCTAGGTTTGGGTCTAGGTCATCCTTGACCCTACCAAGTCATCTTTGAACCAGACAGTCAGAAACTCCAGATTCTCAGAGAAAACTATCCAGAAAAGGCTAGAAATAAGGAGAGAAGCAGAACATGGGGGGGAAATAGCTAGATACATGCAAAGAATTGATCAAGGCACTTAACATGACCCTAGACCACTCACTCAGAGGGCTAAACACTCTTAACATGGAAGTGCTTCCATTTTAAGATGATACATTAAGCCCCCACTTTAGCAAGAGTATGGACTCGATGCAAACTCTTGGTAAAGGAGAAGAAAGAAGAGATCCAAGTGGATTCGCAATGAGATAAAATCACACTTAGCTAAGGACACAATCCCATGGGAGAAGGATTCTAACTCAACATACATGCATGAGGGTGCAAAAAACAAAAAAGGAAAAATACACAAAAGAGGGGTTAGTACTAAAATAAACCCAAATCAACTAGCATAAGAAACCTCGCTAAGAAATATTTCCCATACTAATATCATATTTGGAAAGCTATCATAAAAGAATAAATGATTACATAAGAAAGACAAGAGCAACACTATAAATAACATAGCTTCATGATCCCGTCCTACTAGCATGAAAGAGAAAAGAGAGAAAAGAGAAAAAGAGTGATTACCTCACCCAGTAAGATGCCCACCTTACCATGAATCACCAAGGGAGGGAGAGCCAAACAAGTGGCCAAACCTGATAGTTCACCCATAAACTGTGCTTGTAATTGTAATGTGTCTTCTGACAGCTTCTGGAATACCCATAGATCCACCTTCTTGTATCACTATGAATATGAAATGCGTGTCTCCTCAGGATTTAGCAACTTATGTGCATTACCTTCAAAAGATTTAGCATACTTGAAAATTGAAAATACGTGTCCATTCAGGATTTAGCAACTTATGTGTGTTACCTTCCAGGATTTAGCATATTGGAAATGCATGTCTCCTTAGGATTTAGCAACTTATGTGCATTACCTTTGGAAGATTTAGCATATAAATGCGTGTCTTTTCAGGATTTAGCAACTTACGTGTGTTACCTTCCAAGATTTAGCATGTAAAAATAAAAAACTATATAGTACAAGGGAGACCCTATATATGCCCCCCTCCTTATTGTGGTAGTCTACTAGGCAAGATAAGGAAGAGGAAGAGGATACCTACTTCACAATGTAAGGAGATATCTTGTTTAACAACAATGTACACCATATTCTTAGCGAGGGGTATTGAGCCCTACATCCAAGAGTATAGATAATTGTGAAAAGGATATGTCAGTCATGGAAAAAGGATCGTCAATGAAAGAGATCTTATCAACAAGACCCCCACCATAGAGGAGTGCTTTTAGATAAAATATCATCTTTCAAAGGTGGGAACAAAGATTCAATCATCAAGCCCCCTACAAAGAAGAGGAAGAGGAATCTTTGGAATGAGGGAAACAACTCTAACACCAAAACAAGGGTGAGATTTTATAAAGAACATAATTTGCAACATAGAGAATAAGTGACGAACTAGGACAACAACTTCTCATAGAAAAAGGTTATCCATAGTCAAAACATCTGTCAATATGATGAAATAATATTGAAATATAAACAAAGACCACTAAGCTAAGGAAAGCAGTTCCCTAGACAAAGAGAAAGAAGAAAGAACCTTGCCCCCCAAGGATGAAGACAAGGGATATCTTTACAAAAAAAATGTCTTAGAAAATATATCTTGAATAAGATCTATGGATGATTATAAACATAATACAAAACCATAGAGAGATAGGAGAGAAAGAATACCAATTAAGCCCCAATAGAAGACCTAATGGATCCTAAGAAGACTGGATAGAAATACACCTCTTGCTCCCCAGTCCAGAGACAAGAGGAGAAGAAATATATTTTATATCAAAAGGAGGGGAATCCCCTATATCAAAATTATGAACGAAAGTAAAACTGCACGAGAGTGAGATATAATTCCTACAGTGGCTCTTTCTCTAACATATAACTTGAAATGTTTACAATCAGCAAGAAAATGTGTATTACTATAATGAAAAGGACATTTATATTTGTATAAAGCATCTATCAACATAGGTCTAAATATTTCTTTCTTGGAATTCATTAACTCAACGTATACCTTCTTAGCCACTTCTTCTCGAATATTAGGGTTTTCTATTTTAGGTGTAGGGAGAAGAATATGACGAGGAGGACGATGATCAACATCTCCTACCTTGACTTGAGATTTTGAACAACCAACACCATGAAGGTCCTATTTAGGGGACATATGAACTAGAAACCTAATACCATGCTCATTAACGCCAAGCCCTAAACCTCTATAACCTTGTTTAGTCACCATATTATATCTGGTAGTGTAAATATTATGTAAACCTTCTACAAGAAGTGATTGTTTATCATGTTCATGAGTAAAGGTTGTATAAGGTGGAATAATAGGTTTTGAAGAAGTTTCTTTACCCTTTCCTTTAATATCATCATGAATCGGAGGAGATGGTAAATCAAAGAATTCTTGCACATCCACTTCCTGAACTATAGCTTGAATCCCATCATAAGTACGGGAAGAACTAGGGATAGCAGATGGAGAATTAGGCATCAGATTAGGAATAGGAAGATTAGGAATCAGATTAGGATTAGGAAGATTAGGAGATGGTGTATCATCTACCAAATTCTTCACATAATCCAAAAGAGTAATAAGGCTACCACATAAATCTTTAATGAAAGTATTGAATGTAGGAAGACTAGTATTGGTCAATTTCACAAAAGCATAAGCAAGTGCAAAATGAAGTGTCTTCAACACAATGAAGTGAATGATACTCTCATAAACATCATAGGTATGGTAAAGAGATTCTAAAAGAAGGGAAATAAAGAACATGACCACACACCAAAGCATCTTAAAAATCTTCATAGTAAATGAAATGCAAGAAATGTTTTTGTATTTTTGTTGAATATATAGATTTTTTTTTTGTATTTTTTGATTTAACAATGGAAGAGCATAAACTAAATCTAATCTTAATGCAAGAAAAGATCTACTAAAGACAATAGAGCATCTAAATCCACAAAATAAAAAAAGGGTAAGTACGTCGGTTCACCAAAATGAATAGAGGTGAAATGGATCCACCTTTGTGTATGGGGGGTTTGAATTTGAATAGGGGTAGAATATAAGACCTATCCTCAATCCAAATTCTCAAAAGGAAAGATCCAAATAGATTAATCACAAATAAGTGATCAATGCACAAAAGAATCAAACAATGGAGAATATGAAGAAAGGAGAAAATCCTATAATCTACTATAAAAAGTATATGCTTGAAATCTGAAATAAATGGAAGGAAAATACTAACCTCAAAATAGGGCAGATCTGGAAAATGTTGATTTCTAAAGTCTGTGTACAGTTTCGGGAAATTTTGCAACCTATTTTAGACTGGAAATGTCGAGATAGAGAAAACCCAGATAACTTTTGTCTTTCAAGAAGTAGGTAGTCCTTGACCCAGATAGCGGGGCAAGGTCTTACCCCGGGGCAAGATCCTACCCCCTACTGAAGGTTGTCCTTGACCCAAAATAGCTCTGATAGAAAATCTATTCGTGAATCTCAAAAGTTCACCGAAAAGGGTATTCAGATCCAAGCTCTGATTCGCAATCTTGCACCTATACCTACAAGAAAAATGGTTTTTTTGTTTGGATGAGGGGTTTGCCTTGGTCAAACCCCAGTTTGGAATAAACCTTAATAATAAAATTGAAATGGAGAATGCTAGCAAGTAGTAGAAGTAGATCTAACAATGAAGCTATAATATTCAATAGATATGCAATTGTATTTGAAATGTAAAAAAATATGTTGATATTGAAGCTTGAACATAATATTATCAAATGTAAATCAAAACCATGAATGTAAATCCAAAACCTCCATAATTGTATGCTTGGAATCCACCTTGATAGAAGAATCAATGGATCTTGAAGATGAACAAAGGATCTTGAAGGAAGATCACACCACCATGATGGCTAGATCTAGGGTTTTGAATGATGAATTTTGAATACTTGAACCAAATCCCTTCAAAGGCTTGAATGCTTGAATCCTTGATCTTCAATGGAGAACTTGAATGGAGAAGAGGGCTTGAAAACTTCCTTGAGAATGCTTGATGAAATGATTTCTTGATCTCAAAAACTTGATGGCTTGATCATGAGAGTGGATGGAAACTTAATTGCAAAACTTGGTTGCACTTGAGAAATTTTGCTCTTGATAATGGATGGAGAAAATGAGATAGGAATACTTCCTTTTATAGTGATCTAGGGCACAAACCTCTAGAGAAGGCCAACATTAGAGAATTAAATCCAAATTAACCTTAACCCCTATAAATGGACCCAAATTAAATGCAATTTAAGGATTTACCATTTCGAAACCCGAAATGGTCATCCCGGAAGTGGGAAAAGAAATCTTTCTGAAACCCAATATCCTGAAACTCCTAGAATCTAAAAATTGGACCTGGTGTCAAGGACAAGGTAGACACCACCCTAGGTCAGGTTTGAGGTTGTCCCTAACCTAGGTTGGGGTCTAGGTCATCCTTGACCCTACCAGGTCATCTTTGACCCAGACAATCAGAAACTCCAGATTCTCAAAGAAAATTGTCTGGAAAAGGCTGGAAATAAGGAGGAGAGAAGCAGAACAGGGGGGAAACAGCTAGATACATGCAAAGACCTAATCAAGGCACTTAACATGACCCCAGACCACTCACTCGAAAGGCTAAATGCTCTTAACATGGAAGTTCTTCCATTTTAAGATGATACACAATAATAGTCTCATTTGCCTGTTTAAAGGGGGTTTCCACAAAACCTATATATATACCAATTTGATTACCTATTTGTCTAAAGAAAGTTTCATTGATAAGCTCTATAGGAAGGTTAGGGAGAAGGACGACCCTTTCTACCATAAAATTATTAAGATTGCTAGGGTTGAAAAGAGGAGACCAATCTAATATGGAGAAATCAATATTTCTAAATTTAGGGCAGCCTCACCTAAGTAATTGCTCTTTCAAGTATGGTTTATTACATCCTAGAAAGATAAAATCTTCTGATAAGAGTGTTGTTTTTACCTGATTAGAGAGCTGAGAAGATAACCAAGTAGCGAGTTTGGAGGAAGACACCCCGAAGCCCTTCCACCTTACCAGAACACCGTGCTTCTTACACATCTCTTGAAAATGTTCCAACTTTCCATTTGAAAGATCTAGGGTAAAATTCCTATCATTAGAAGGGTCAAATAGAAGGGAAGAGATCGAAGAGCACCGATGAGGAGGATAGTAGGGTTTAATTGGAGGTGAAGAGAAATTAAGATCAGCTGAGGTGAGTTTATGAGATGCCTCTGTAGGATAAAGAGGAGAGAAACTATTTCCCAGGATAAGCAGGGGGGAGAAGACTTGGAATGAGAAATAACTGTTGAAGATACCTTAGCCCTAGCTTTAGATTTTCTAGGAGCCACTTTGATCCAAGGGTTAAAGTTTTCAGAAGGGAGTGACAAAGAAGGCTTAATTGGAGAATGCAATAGAGGTCGCGGATGGGAGGAATCGACCATAGGAAAGCTAGGAAATAAAGAGAAGGAAATCCCAACATATTTAGTCTTAGTAAAAAAGGAGATTTTCTTATCTAGAGAGTCAGCAGAACAAAAACTTACCGACCTTTGAGGAGCTAGGCTAAACCCTGGAGGAAACGGAGGAGAGCTAAAACCTTGATCTTGAACATAATAAGCAAGTTGCGAGGCCGAAGCCATATTGAAGCTAAAAAATGACCGAGAGGAAGAATGGGTCAGTCGCATAGATGATTTCGCTTGCAAAGACATTTTTTTTCAATTGAGTAAGTTTATATTTTTTGTTTATTAATTGTATTATTAATAGAATTAACTTTTAGATTTTTAAGTATTATTAGTATATAATATATTTATCTAATTTATTTATTGATTATATTATTTATAGTATAAATTTAATTTAATTTTTATTAGTATTTATTATATTAATTTTATTAATAGCATTTGCTTATTATTAAGACCTCTATTTATGAGGTATTGGTTTAAAAATATAAATATCAATTGTACTTATTTTTAAAAATATTTTCTTATATATTTAAAATATTTAATATAAATAATTATTTTACTTATCTCGTGGTTTTATATTTTTTACATAGTTTAAAATGATCTTCATAAGCAAGTAATCGACATTTCCCTACTTTTCCTTCTTATCCATCTTTGGGCATATCATTGTTTTGAACCTTGATTCACCTCATCTCTCCTCTCTTATTTTTAATTTGGGCTAAGTCTACAACTTTGTGTCACGACTACACCCTTTAGACTCTTACTTTTGAAGATCTACGTGTAACACCTTGACTTATGTTGACTTTGACACCTTGACTTATACTTTTATGTTTACGAGTATATGATAGTGACTTCGTATTTTGATTTGATAAATTCATGAAAAATGGAGTTTCCTTTTGATGTTTCAACTTGATTATATAATGACATATTTGGAATTTAAAGTTCTTAAGGTTCAGCTGAAGTATTTCTTCCAAAGAGGGATGCAATAGCGAGAGTAACAAATACAATTAACATGATTAATAATAGAGTCATTATAGGCAATAACAACATAGATGTTATGAGCTTTAATCCTAGAAAGAAGAGTATCATCCACCCATTTAAAGGAGAGAAATATGTGGGAATCAACGGTGCAGTCCTTAGGGAGAGAAAGAGCATGGAAGGCTTGGGTAATCATATTGTAAGTCTTTTTATGGGAGTGAGGCAAATTATATGCAGTCT
Source organism: Chamaecyparis obtusa (assembly GCA_027943335.1). Classification (NCBI taxonomy): domain Eukaryota; kingdom Viridiplantae; phylum Streptophyta; class Pinopsida; order Cupressales; family Cupressaceae; genus Chamaecyparis; species Chamaecyparis obtusa. The sequence continues at coordinate 316,139 of BSBK01006147.1, read as the reverse complement.
TAAGGACATCCCAGCTAACAATGTCTCTGTCATCCATAATGTCCATGAAACAAGAAAGATCAGTCATGGCCCAATATTTGGTGGAGCAGCCTTGGGTAAGGGCAAGAGGTTTGGAAGAGTGATAAAGGTTCCACCATATAGATCTCTCCCCATGAATTAAGTTATTGTTGCAGAACACAGTATTAACCAAGTGACGTCTAACATACTTCCAGGCTTTCCAAATAGTCTTGAACACATAGGACCCTTGAACCAAGATACGAAACTCCCCATCCACTAAGTCACTGAAGGGGAGGGCCTTCCAAGATCTAGCAAATTTAGGCACCCCACACTCAATATTATTCCTAACCAGCACCTTTCAGGGCTCCTACCCCTCTAGCGAATGAAAGATCCATTTAGCAGAAGGGAGATGCCTTGGAGTCTAAGATTCTTAAGGCCAAGCCCCCGAGGTAGTTTATCAACATGACACCACTCCCATTTAATCAAATGCATTTTTCTATTACCTCTACCATCAGACCAAAAGAAATTTCTGATAGTTTTTTGGATTTCAAGAAGCTGATAGTTACTAAATATCCAAACAGAGGAGTAGTAGATGTTATAGGATGAAAGAATTTTTTGGCAGACTTGAACCCTGCCAACCATAGATAGGTATCTATTATTCTAGCTATTAAGTTTCTTGTTAATCTTATCTCTCACCCAAATCCACATTTCCTTAATAGAGGGGTTAACCGAAAAGGGGATGCCAAGATACTTAACAATTTTATTAGGGGCCCGCCACTGGAAACCATACTCCTTCAAATGGTTGTTGTTGCTTAATAAATTGCCTCTTAAAAAGGATTTCTCTATTATTGATATGTGCAATCTTTGTAAAATACTTGATACATCCAGGCATATATTCTTTGAATGCCACTTTGCTAAGGAAATATGGTTAATGTTTGGCATTAATTTTCCCATGCATGTTAATATTATGGAGATTTTTAGTGGTTATATTCATGGGCTCAAAAAAGACACTAACCTTTTTTGGTTCATCCTTTCATCTACTATTTTATGGTATATCTGGAAAGTTAGAAATGAAGACAAAATGCAAGGTGCATCCAAAGCTCTTACTCAGTCTTTTCATAGACTCGCATACTATCCTATTGTCATGCAGGTCTCTATTACGTTGAACATTGAAAGAAAGAAGCTCATCAAATTTCTAAAGGATGGGCATGCCTCCATGTATTTCTATGAGCTACAAGCTGGTTATGAATGGAGGCGCAACATGGAGAGTATTAATGCTTTTGATGAAGCCCTTGCCAAACTGAATGTTGAAATCAAGGAGAATAGAGACCCCTTGCTTGCCAAGGTTGTTATGCTTGCATAGATTCAAGAGAGGAGGAACATTATCTGGATGGAAGGACCACTTGGGTGGACCGCTTGGGCTAAGTCGCACAATGACATCCTTCAAGAATGAGTTGATTGTTCTTTCTTTTTTGTCTATAGAATTTTGTTTAGCGATTGTTTTGATGATGACTGCTGGCCTCTTTGTCAACTGACTCTCCTATCTTCCTTTTGGTTGAGGTTGGGCCTCTTGTGACTATGTTCTTTGTATAAATTGTTTTCTCTCAATTATTAATACAAAAAAAGTTGTTAAGGTGGCTAAGGTGTTAAAATTATCATGTACACTTTTCACTATTTAATGTACTTGAGAAGTTATTTTAATGCATAGCTATGATGTTCATAATCATTGAAATAGACATAATGATGCAATTGGTTTTATACATATGCATTTATTTATTAGAATAGAGAGTTTTGTTTCTAACTTTAAGCTCAATGATCAAATGCGAGACTTATATAATTAATTTCTATACCATGTTATTGGATGATGAAATTCACATTGTGTATTATTTTTAATTGATGAGTAAGCATTGTTTAATTTTAATCATAACAAATTTAATATTTCAAAGGGTATTTGCTGAATTTTATATAGAGAGAGAAGTGAAAGGAAAAATACGTTTGGAGGAACATCATGAACAATCTCATTGATTTTGATAAGATGGTGAAGGAAGTCAATAAGGAGATTAAAAAGAACAAAAAGGCTGCCACTGATGACAGGATTCTCATGCTGGCACAGATCCAAGAAGAAAGGAACATTGTTTGGATGGAAAGCCCACAGGGCTGGACTACCTGGGCTGAATCTTATGATGAGATTCTGCATTAGTTTTACTTGGCTCTTCTTTATTTTGTTAGACCATGTTTCTGTAATGTTTTGACTCTATGATACTTTGATACTCGCATTGTGAAGCTGTGCCTCCCTTCGTTGTGTTGTATTTCTTATTATTTTGGTCTCCTTGTAATTAATACAAAAAATATTCTTAAAATTTGATTGTTTTAAAAGAAAAAATGAAAATGAAAATAAATATCTGAAATGCCGATATGTACAAAAGAAGATAAAAACGGCTATTAATGAGAAAAGATAGCAGAACTGAGGCACACAAACTTCACTTCTTGGATGGGCATTTTTATGATATGAATAAGGGTAGTTAAAAGAAAGAAACAAGAATAGTTTGGGAATTTCTTGATTTTAGTCTGAAACTGGAATCCAACAGTTCAGTTCTGGGTTAAGATCTTTGTCAAACAACGACAGTGACCAAAATACAGAATTGAGGAGGAAGGGAGGAGATAGGAAAGAAACTTCAAAGAAAAAAGTGATAGCCAGGCATCCAAGGAAGTTTAAATTTCCAGCTTCTCTTCCATGCTTTATTATAATATCTGAGAAATAGTAATTTGAGTAATATCTTGGGTAAACGGGGGATTTTGTGCTTACAACTTGAAAAGGTTTTGAATTGGGTTACTCACCGCCAATGGCAGGATTATGATTTTTTATGTTTTGTTTAAAATATTTATGCAGCGCTTACCTTATATTTTTGGTTTCCTTGAAAACTTGAGCATGCGGCCAAACTAGATCGACTATTCACGTCTCTTGCATTCATAATTCTTTAATGAGTGTCAATACCCAAAGGAAAAATTCTGCAAACGTTGATGAATCTGCGTTTTATTCTCATATTTTGTTGAAGTCTGTTTTATAAAGTGGCTTCTTTAGATGCAGAGCTGGTCATACTATTCAATCGCATTTCTCAAGTTTTCTCAAGCCTATATAAAAGCAATATAACTCAACACTATTATCTATATAATATAAATAACAAACAATTAATATAAAATATAATAGATTTATTTTTAAATAATTAGAAGTTGTTAGAATAAATTCAATTTTTAATTATTTGCGTTATTATAATTTTAATTATTCTAAAAATTAGACTTTAAATTTCTATTTTATTTTACATAATAAAATTAATTTCAGACATAAAAATTAATTTTAAAATATGATGATATCGATTTGATGTGAGTCTCTCCACCATTGAGATGAACTATTCTCTACGTCTTGAATAATAATTTATATTATTTTATTATGTGTTTATTTAATTTAACTCTCTCTCTCTCTCTCTCTCTCTCTCTCTCAATTCCTATCTCTCTGTCACTCTATTTTACAACTACCACAAGCTTGTTGATAAGTGAGCCTAACTAGCTTATATATATATATATATATATATATATATATATATATATATATATATATATATATATATATATATATTACGCCTAGAGTAATCCTTATAAGGCGCCTATTGCACCTTGCAACTTAAAGAAAATAGGCGCCTCGAGAAGGATTGCTCTTGGCGTGTGTATGTATATATATATATATATATAAGCTAGGGGCAGTCGCACGGCAACATAGTAGACATTTTACGTTTTATATATTAGTAGGTGATTTTGTGTTATGACTTAGGGTTCAAGTAAGAGTTAGTGGTAGGGTTAGTGTTATCGATAGGGTCAGAGTTCAGGTTAATAGGATATTTAACGTTATGATTTATGCTTCAAGTAAGAGTACGTTACAGTTAGGGTTAGGGTTATGATTAGAGTTATGATTAGTATCATATTTAGTCATTTCATGAGGGTTAATTATGGGTTAAGGATGTGATGCACAGTGTTCAATTTGGATTAGTATTAGGGTTAAAATAAAAAAATAGTGTGTGTGTATATATATATATATATATATATATGTATATATTTTAAAATTATAAATTATCATAATAAGTTGACATTAGGTAAGAGTTAGGGTTTAGTAGGTCATTTTGTGTTATGACTTAGGGTTCGAGTAAGAGTTAGTGGTAGGGTTAGGGTTATTGATAGGGTGAGAGTTCAGGTTAATAAGATATTTAACGTTATGATTTATGCTTCAAGTAAGAGTACGTTACAGTTAGGGTTAGGGTTACGATTAGAGTTATGATTAGTATCATATTTAGTTATTTCGTGAGGGTTAATCGTGAGTTAATGATGTGATGCACAGTGTTTAGTTTGGATTCGTATTAGGGTTAAAATAAAAAAAATTAGTATATATATATTTTAAAATGATAAATTATTATAATAAGTTGACATCGGGTAAGAGTTAGGGTTTAGTAGGTCATTTTGTGTTATGAGTTAGGGTTCGACTAAGAGTTAGCGGAAGGGTTAGGGTTATCGATAGGGTGAGGGTTCAAGTTAGTAGGATATTTAACGTTATGATTTATGCTTCAAGTAAGAGTATGTTACAGTTGGGGTTAGGGTTACGATTAGAGTTATGATTAGTATCATATTTAGTTATTTCATGAGGGTTAATGATGTGATGCACAGTGTTTAGTTTGGATTGGTATTAGGGTTAAAATATTCGCGCAGGTTAGTATGAAAAATAGGGTGAATGGTCAAATCAGTAATATGATTTGGGGTTGATATGTAGTGTTTCTCGTAGGGTTAGTGATGGGCTATGGTTACAATTAGGACTAAAATATTGGTTAAGGTTACTACGACAAATAGGATCAATGATCAAATTAGTCATATGATTTGGGGTTCACATGTAGTGTTTCTTGTAGGGTTATTGATGGGTTATGGTTAGGATTAGGGTTAAAATATTAGTTAAGTTTACTATGACAAATAGGATCAACGGTCAAATTAAACATATGATTTGGGGTTCACATGTAGTGTTTCTTGTAGGGTTACTGATGGGTTATGGTTACGGTTAGGGTTAAAATATTGGTTAAGGTTAGTATGACAAATATGGTAAACGATGAAATTAGTAATATTGTTGGGTGGTTTAACCTATTAAGGGTTATTATAACCATTATACTTAGCATTTAACCTATGCTAAATGAGAGGGTCATGGTTACAAATAGGATTATGGTATAACCTAGTAAGGGTGACAAGAGCAACTTCATCAATTCTAAACTCATTTGGGGTTCATATGTAGTGTGTCTTGTAGGGTTAGTGATGGGTTATGTTTATGATTATGGTTAAAATATTGGTTAAGTTTAGTATGACAAATATGGTGAACGGTAAAATTAGTAATATTGATGGGGTTTATATGTAGTGTTAATTGAAGGTTTAGTGATGGGTTATGGTTTAACCTATTAAGGGTTAGTATAATCAAAACAGTGGTTAGCATTTGACCTATGGAAAAGGATAGGGTTATGGTTGTGAATGGAGTTATTATAACCATTATACTTAGCATTTGACCTATGGTAAAGGACATGGTTATGGTTACAAATAGGGTTATAGTTTAACCTATTAAGGGTTAGTATAACCGTTATGGTTAGCTTTTGACTAATGGTAAACGACAGGGTTATGGTTTTGATTAGGGTTAAATTCTCACCTTAGGAGTATGACATATATAAGTAATTAGAATGTTAATGATAACATATTAGAGTTAGGGTTAGGGTTACGATTAGGGATAGAATTCTATGTTTACAGTTAGGAATAGCATCATATTAAGGGTTAGTATAACCTTCATGTTTACCATTATAATTTTAACCTTAGGAGTACAATTAGGCTATTGAACATGTAGGCTTAGGGTTAGGATTAATTTAAGGTTGTGTGCAGTATTAGGATGTGTGGTATATAGTGAGGGTTACATCATATGTAGTGTTAGGTATACGGTTACTATAAGGGTTACTATTAATTTTGGACTTGCACATTAGGATTACTAATAATTTTCAAGTTGCACCTAAAGAAAGGTTACAATTAGTTTATAATTTTCACCTTATTCAAGTACTATTAATTTTGGACATGCACCTCTCACATTAAAGGTAAAGATTAAGGTAAGGGGTTAGGGTTACCATTATGAGTAGGGGTGGGATAAATTAATTTGATAATTATCATTAGTATCACATATAACATTACAATTTAACGTATGATCAATGGTATATACATGGTAACGACTAACTTGAACAGTTACCATATTACTGAAATAATTGTTGTTAATTTAACATTGTGGTATGGATTAATATATAGTTTTATTTTAGTTTACATTGAAGATTAACTTTTAATAGTTTGTTTAATATAGTTAAAGGAGTTTTTTAACATTATTTAGGGTTAGGTTAGAAATAGTAATGAATCAGATGTCCTCTATATTTAGTTCCTCACATTTAATTGGTGCATTCATTGAACAAATAAATATTAGAAATACAGAGTTGAACAAAACATGTTGCAAAATGTTGGAAGTATAGAAGTAACCATGATGGGAATAGGAAAAAATATATGTATTCATTATCTTGTTCGTGAAAGTTACAAACAAAGATGAAAGGGGAAATAGAAGTCCCACTACAACCATTAGATAATGCAAAAGTGTGAAAGCCAAGATAAGAACGATCTAAATCAATAATATTTCTCCATAATGATGCAAGTACATCACATATTCTTCAACAATAAAGTTAGTATCACGACCTTTATTTATACAATGATCATAGTATACTTCTTTCATCATTGATGGAAATGCATCCACTTTTGCAGATGTCTCGCGCAAAACTTTCGAAACATCTACCATCTGCTTTATATCCAGTTAGTCATCATAGTCAACTGATAACGCTACTTTCTCCATAGCTTTGATTATAGTTGTGCATGACTGTTGAATGATTCACGTACACTTGTCAAATTCACTCTCAAAGACATCATTTGAGGCCAGTGAAGCAGAGGGGCTTGTAACCATGATGTTGGACTCTCTGTCAGAGGCATCCATAGGTGGAATGATATCTTGTAAAGTTTTAAACAAACATCAGCATATAGAATTAATTAGAATAACCATTTTGCATTACCATTTCAAACTTTAGTTGCTACCTATAGTGGAATAGTATATATGATTTTGTGGAATTTTTTATATTTAAATTAAGAAGAAGTCGGGTTTGCAAACATGATATAAATTATATTAATGATACATATTTAAACAAAAGAACATGATTTTGAAATATGATATACTAATTTATCGCATAAGGATAATTCAGAACAATAATGACACAAAATAGGAGATTAATAAATAATGCAATATTTAATAGCAATACAACATTACAGTACATCATTGATTTTCAAGACACTTGAGTCTAATTTCTTCTACTTTTCTATTGGAAATTTGTTTCCCAGTCTTCATTTTTTCATAGCGGTCATATGTGAATGGTGGCATGATTCTCAAGCCTTCTAGAGACTTTACATGAGATACAGCTACAAATGTCAATCTTGCTCTTTCTCTTGGGCCTATATCAACTATGGCTCTAGAAAGAGTTAGTCCCTGATATTTATGAATTGTCAAAGCCCATGCGGACCTTAATGGTAACTGAAAGGTTCTACCCCTCTGGATTGGTGATACTATTAGAACTATTCTTGGATGATAGTCATCATATGGTATTCCAGAATAATTATCAAATTCAACTGTAACATAAGTAGGTGGTTCAAGTGGGGCGGTTCCTAGTTTGTACACAATATTTTGAATATATCCCAAGGATCTATTGACAAGACCAACTTCAATCCATAGATTTGTAGTTAAGATGAACCTCGAATCCTTACTGAACAATAACTATAGATCAATTTCTTCATTCAAGAAATCTTCAATTGTATTACCGTTCCTTGTCTTAGTTACAAGGCTACATGCAACAGGTTGCCTCAAAAAATACAACATCCTCAAGTTATGGTTATGAACATTGGCATTTATAGAGAACAAATGCATTGTCTTGTCAAACTCATCAGTGGTTGCAACATCTAACCTCACAGGGGTTCTCATCATAAGCAAGTTCCAATCATCTAAGTTTGGACTTACATCTCTCAAATTTGTGAGAAGTTGACAAAATCATTTTTGGTGGATGTTTTCTCCATCTTGCCTAAACATTTTATCTAATGTAACCACTATTTTGAATTTTTGCCACAGTAACTTTTCATGTCTGTTGCTAGCATATGTCAGTTTATCATTCACTGGAGGCAACTGACCAAGATCACTAACCAAAATAGTAGATATACCTAAAATAAAGTAAGAGAAATGATTAGAAGACTATCTAATAAAATTACATGATTGTATTTATAGATGAGTTATATTAATAAATATTATAACATAAAAATAGCATCATTAGAAAAAATGAAAGTATACCTGCAAAGCTTATGTCAACACTTTGTGGGAAGGCTTGTCTGAGTCAAGAATCTATATTTTCCAAAAAAAATTGACCAATGAAGCTCATTTCATCAATCAAAATATACCTGATATGGGCCATTTCTTCTTGCAAACTTGTAAGTTGCATCCCTTCTAGCTGATAAAAATCTCTAATTGGTATTCTCAACTTTGAATGAATTGTAGAAGCTCCTATATTCAAAGTCGCAACTCCAGTTGGTGCAAGTAATAGAAGTAGAGAAGGACTTGGAAAAGCTTTAGTCTGAAGAATTTGACTGATGGCACCAATCAGATAAGACCTTATTGTTCCTGTTGTTCCTTGAATTATCATAAACAAAGGCATCCTGACCTGATTGCCATGGTAGTGTGTCATAATAATATCAATTTCCTTTTGTTTCTTCTCATTGAGGCTTGTAAAGTTTATGCACTATGGGATGTCATCATAAATGAGACATCCATGTTTCTTCATTTCTCCTATGAAGTTGATTGCTATAGCAATATGCTCTTCACTTTGATAATCACTACACCAGTTTTTATTTCTATCAACATCTCTTCTTCCTAACATATCTATCTCAAAAACCTGCATATGTTGACCACGATGTATTCTAGAGATGATTTCCCATTCATGCTCTATGGTATTTTCTTGAATAGCTTCATTATCTTCCACTTCAGAAGCACTGCTATGATCATCATTTTTTGTAGGTGCTACTCTTTGAACATGCCAAGGATTATAATTGAGTGATTCCCAATTTCCTACTATAGTATCATTATCATGACCAATGTCTCTTTCAATGTTACAAAAAGGTTCATATAGAAACAACTCAGATAAAAAAAAGTCCACCCGTTTACTCGAATCACGTGGAGGAATGGATAGAAACCTAGGGAAAACTCTGACAATAGCCATCTTTTGCCTTGGTCCCCATTTATTGTCTCCTCTTTTTCTAGGATTGTATATCCAAGATCTGGCTGCATCAATTAAGGTGATACCTTCTATACATATTGGTCTTATTTTATAGCCATCTATAAAAGATTTGGCATGTTCTTCATCAATTTCCTCATTGTTTACTACTATAGGTTTGAAAACCTCATGCGAGACATTTAGATTAACAAACCTTCTACTACTCTCAACCAATGGAAACTCTAACAACATATGACATGTTTCCTAGGCTCCAATATCTCTCTCTATAACTATTTATGTGAGTAGCTTTTTGTATTCTCACGCAGCTAAATCATCAAGATTTTCCAAGTTTGACAAATGCATCAACATTTTAGAATAGGTTTCTGAACTCCTCTCAGATTTTACTGTATACTTTGAAATGTATTTAATAACTACATGTTTTGAAAGAATGGGTTGTCAATATATATTTTCCCCCCACAGTTGCATTATGTACCGATTATGTGAATTCACTCTATCATCATTTCTAGCAGGCTCAAATTTTCTTTCACCCAATTTTGTATCCTCCCATAACTTGGATCCCTCCAAATTCAATAGCCAAGGTACATTGTAACTAAGAGAAGGAGAAGTGAGCATCTATTTTGATTAATTTATGGGAATAGTTAATATATAATTTTAATGTATTCTATATTAATTGATGAAAGAATTACCTACAAACCATTCTTCCCCTTTTTTTATGCAAACATGCACCCTCCTTACATACTGTGTGGCATTCAACACAGTTGACTATCTCTTCATAGTCATGGTCAATATCCATCTAAGCTAGTTGTCCACTATTTTTGAGACATGGATGTTGACCAAAATGTTGGAAAACCTACAAATGGTTGCGAATAAAATATCATATTAAAATTTCATAATAGTTTCTTTCTTGTCATACATATGAACATATAGTGTGAGCATCATGTTATGTAGATATATATGATCAAATGACTTAAAACATACCTGTATATTTCTTTGATGAGGATCATGTCTAGGATTCCATGCATGAATAATGGAATGAAAATATCTCTCAGCAGTTTTGTGTTCCTCCTCATTTGACCAGTCTATAGTGTCCATGTTTGATGCTCCTTTGAGCCATAAAAATCCATGCACATGAGGCAAACCCCTATGTTGCCACTCATACCTACACCAAAAATCACTGACTTTCATACCTTTTTCAAGTATCTCTTTCTTGAACATTGTATGCCTTAAATGCATGTAATGTGCAACTATATGAGGATAGTCAATGACATTCTATCTTCTCCACTTTTGAGCCTCTCATGGATCAGTTGGTGGTGTTCCTGGCATCAGCAAATGCAAATCAGGCCACTGCATATCCGTTGCACTCAAGGTGAAGAAAATTGTAGGAGTCCCAATTTGGTGAAGCATATCTACTAATTATGCTCTACATTTACACCAATATGATCTTGTTACTCTTAGAGTTGTTCCAAATCTCATCAACCTATTTGTCAAATTTATTCTGTGGCATATTTTCCATATGTCCTCTTAGCTCATTGATGGTAATTGGCATGTCTTGAAAACTCCTTTTTACAAATACAACAAATGAATTTTGTGCACAATGTCTCATTATCATATTCATCATGAAATACCTAAACCTTGGATGTTTACCAAATTGATGATCCCTATACCGCAACAAATGCTTCACATATTCATCCAGATGAATTCGCCTCATTCTTGGTTGTAACCAATCACATCTTCCATCAGGAAACAATGTTGGAAATGCCATATCTAATAGTCCTGATGTGACATATTCATTGATGGGTGATGCACCTATAGCTGGCCATTCAATTAATGCAGATAAAACTATCTTAGGATTGTTAACCCATCCTTGGATTAATTCCATTTCTCTTTGAGCATTAGGTGGTTGTGAAGCCATAGACATTGTGTGCTGAATTACATTACCTTCATCTATCTCCATGAGTGGACCCACAAAAATGACTTCATTTGCATCAAAATCAAATTCCATGTGGTCTGTCCTCAATCTATTAAAACATTTTGATCAGTATTTCTAAGCAAGTCATTGAGAGAAATTTCATCAATTTTAACATCTACATAAAACTTGTCATGGTCTACTTTGTATTTCAATTCTCTATACACATGATCGCTTTTTAAAGTTATAATGTGTACCATGTTGATCCCTTATGCGAATAATAATAATTAGCAAATGCTCAATTGTATGTGGAAAAACTTTGGTTACTTGTTCTACATGTTGAGGAAAACTTATAGTGTGTCCTTTATACTTATATTGACCACCAGTTGCATGTGTAACTTGCAGCATAGGACTGACACATGCAATCAACATCTCTTCAACCTAAGTCAAATTTGCAAGCTCTTCTAGTTGATATCTAGGGTCCATATTGTTTGAAGATGAAAACCTGTGAGTTCCTCTTTCTTGTCTACACCTGTCGCATAATGGGCCTTCACAGGCGTGATATACTTTCATTGTAAGATATGATTCTTGAAAAACATGACACATTTGAGGAGTCTTCAAACTATCTATCTGATGCCTAAGAGGAATTATGAGAATTCAAAAAAAATCTTCACAATCAATAAAGTACCTTTTAGAGGTAATATATAGTTAAAAAAGAAAGTATCTTTTAAGTACTCACAACAAAGATAATTTTTTTTTAGAAAGATGAGATGATTTTTGCAAAAGAAGCATAGATTTTAGAAAGAAATATAATAAAGAAAGGAACTTTAATTTTTAAGGATTGTAATATAAACATGTCTTCAATCATAATTATGGAAAGTATAATCAAATAAAATTAGAAAAAAATAATTAATATAACAATGCTTCAATATGTAATACATATCTCTTCCACTACAAGAATAAATTTGTAAAATGTACAAAGCCATTAGAGTGTCATGAAAGGAAGCATTGAATGACACAAATATCAAAGACCATATCGATAACAATAAAATATGTATGATATCATTCAATGATAGTGGTCTACAAATTTATTTTTTAAATGTCCAATCCACTTGTCATGAGAATAGCGATGAAGCACAAATAAAGGGTAAATATACTCATGAACAATAAATTTTAGAGAGAAATAATTCAATCTTGAATATACATTTAATATAAGTCCATCATTAAAGAAAGGGATCAAGAAATTTTTGAAAATATTAACTCATAATCTATTATATATAATTATTTTAATTATTTTTCAAACTTAATTGTGTAATATTTTTTGAATTAATGTTTCAAATCACATCACCCTAAATTGAGACTTACCCATCTAAATTGAGTCTTAACTCTAACAGTTTATGCACAATATTACCCTAAATAAATTGAGACTTAAATCAAACACTAAATTAAATTGAAATCTAACCTTAAAAAATATTTAATACTCTAACTTTAATCCTAATTAAATATTAAAATAACTTAAACTATAATGACAACCAAAAACTAGAATCTGCCATAAACCTAATACTAAACCAAACTAAACCATAATCATAAACCTAACTAAACAATCAATCAAATTTAACCTTGACCATAACCTTAATCAAAACAAATATGAACCCTAACACAAAACCACTTTGAACCTTATCTCAATACATAACAGAATGCTAACCCTACCACTAAGACAAATGGAACCTCAACCCTAAACTTAATATATAAATATATCAAAAAAATATTAATAATATATTTAATAAAAAATATAAATGTCAATTTACTATTTGATAACACTTATTATTTATTTAGTATATTAGATATTACAATTCATGTTTGATTAACTTTGTGTGTGTGTGTGTGAGAGAGAGAGAGAAAGATGTTGATTAGGGGGCATATCTAGAGAGAGAGTGTGTTATAAAAATAACCATAACCTAAGTCTTACACTAACCCTAACCCTAAACTCAACCTTTAATTATAAACTTTATCATAACATTCCCTCTAACCTTAACCTTATCCATGTAACCTAATATGAAACCAAAAAGATATGTTTTTAATAGAGAGAGAGAGGGGGGGTGATTAGGGGGAATATCTAGAGAGAGTGGGAAGAGATAGGAGAGGGAAGAGAGAGATGTTTTCAATATAGGGAGATCTTAGATATAGGGGTAGAGACATGGGGGATATGATGGTGAGATGAGGGAGGGGAGAGAGTGGTAGAGAAGATTATTAGGGGGCATATCTAGAGAGAGAGAGAGAGAATCCTAAAACTGACCATAATTCTAACCATAACCAAAGTCTTAACTCTAACCATAACCCTAACCTCAACCTTAAAATATAATTGTAAACTTTATCGTAACCTTCCCTCCAACCTTAATCATATCCATGTACCCTAATATGAACCCAAATAAACTATAATCTAATCACTAACCCTCATTATAACCCCTAACCGTAATTATAACCCTAACCTTAATCATAACTTTAATTGTAATTGTTAACATAATAATACTAATTGTCACTTTAATATTAATCTTACCCTACCCCTAACCCTCACCCTCACCCTACTCCCTAACCCTAAATATAATTGTAACCATTAACATAATATTACTCCTAACTTTAAATCTTTCACCCTAACTATAACCATAACCCTACCATTGACCCTAGGTGATATGCTAAGGTCTGATACTAACCCTAACCCTAACCCTAACCTTAATACTGACCCAGATTACACCATTGACCTTAAATGTTACCCTAACACTAACCTTAACTGTAATTTGAACACTAACCTTAACCATAATATTAGCACTAACCGTAGTACTAAAACTAACCATAACACTAACCCTTACATAATTATAGAATAAAATCTATATAATATCCTAACCTTCCCTCTAACCTTAACATTAACCTTAATCATAACCCTACCACTAACATTAACCATAACAGTAACACTAATCATAGTAGTAACTCTTACCACCATATATTCAACTATTAAAAATCATAAAATGTCTTCCATGTCACACCACAACTGCTACTACTAACCCAAATACTAACCATATACCCAACACTACATATGATTTAACCCTAACTATAAACCATACATCTTAACACTACAGACAACCTTAAATTGATCCTAACCCTAACCCTACATGTACAATAGCCTAAATTTAATAGTAACTATTTGTAATCTTGACTATATTACTAACTGTAATGCTAACCCTAACCCCTTACCCTAATATTTACCTTTAATGTGAGGGGTGCAAGTCCAAAATTAATAGTACTCCTAAAGTTAAAATTAAAACCTAATTGTAACCATAATCCTCTCAATTACCATACATAAAATGGTAAACATGATGATTATACTAACCCTTAATATGATACTAATCTTAACTATAAACATATAATCATATCCCTAATATGACCCTAACCCTAACTCTAATATGTTATCGTTAACATTATAATTACTTCTATATGGTAACCATTCAAATTAGTTGTTACCATGTCCCTATTAGAAATATAATTGGGAAATGTGATAGTGAGAGGGGGGTGAATCAGATATCACCTACTAATTCATTTTCATATAAATAAAAATTTTGCATAGCATCAACAATACTTGATCATAATCAAATAACTAACATACTAAATAGCATCCATGAAAGCATTCATAACACAATGATTTTGGTTACCCAGAAACCCTTGAAAGGTAAAACTGGGGTGGGGATGACACCCACAAATCTTCACTACTGCAGTAATAAATTTTCCTATTAGGGCTTACAAAATTTGATCAAAACTTGATCTACCCTATGAGAGGTCTACCCTGTTAAGAGCTAAAAGACTTATACAGTCTACCTTGCTAAAGGATTTGAAACTTACAACAAAGTAAGCACTTGATTAAGAGATTACAAAAAGTTTGTTAGGACTACTCGGTTAAGAGATTTACCCTGATACACTGGTTAGAATGTCTCAGTACCTGATCTTTCAGTTTGCACTGTATGCAAATTACATATCTTCTCTTTTCTTTATTGTGTTGATCTCTTCTATCAGATTTATCTCTATTCTATCCTTTCACTACTTAGCTCGGTCACTGAACTCTGTTTGAATACTTCTCTTCACTGAAAAATACCTATCTTCTTATTCCCTTCACATTTGCTATCCCGTGCTACTACGTTTTAGGGTTTAGATCTTGACCTTATATGATCAACAAAATATCTTCATGATTCAAGATCTACGGTTTAGATTAACTCCTTTTTTTCGCTTAAGCCTTACTAATTTCTAATTGGCTCTAGGTATTGCATAGGGATCAATGATTGCTAAGTAGATGCGTAATTACCTCTGTAATTATCTCAACAAACAAAATACAGAACATGAATGTCAGCCAAAATGGTTTACCTTGATCACTGTGCTAAAACAAACTCTTATGTCATCTTTGGCTAACTTGACAAATGCAGTTCTTGATACTCGGCATTCACTGTACTCAGCATATGTTGATATCTCTGGCGCTCGGTAATCATTGTATATATGACTCGGAAAAACTAGACTTGGTATACTACAAATAATACATAGTGACCATAAGTTTACTCGGCAGTACTACTGCTCGATAAGTAAACATTACATAACTCATCCTTTACATAATGACTCGGTCATAGTGATGACCGACCATCATTGCCTAGATAAATGACTAAGTGTGGGTCACTAATAGTCAACAAAACTATAGAGATCTATAGTCCCTACCATTGACCATACATTAAATGGTAGCGTTAAATGTGATACTAATGATAATTATCACGTTAAACTGTAAATAACATCCAAATATATATTACCAAGTATGATACTTTAATCCTAACTCTAAAACCTAGATCCCATCGCTAACAACATCCATAATCTTACTCTCACACAAACCCTAATACTAACCCTATACCTAACACTACTTATGATTTAACCATGACTATAAACTGTACATCCTAACACTACACACAACCTTAAACTGACCCTATCCCTAACCCTACATGTATAATAGCCAAAATGTAACAGTAACTATTACTAATCTTGACCATATTACTAACCATAATGCTAACCCTAATCTTTACGTATAATGTTACACTAAATATGATACACCATGTAACTATAAACATAACATCCTAACTCAAACCTCAAGCTTAGTATAACACAACAATCTTGATACTAACTGTAACTATAATTGTAACCATTCACACAAAACTACTCCTAAGGTGAAATTTTAACCCTATTCGTAACCATAACCCTATTATTTTCTATAGGTCAAATGCTAACCACAACCGTTATACTAACCCTTAATAGGTTAAACCATAACCCTAATCATAACCATAACCCATCACTAACCCTACAAGAAATACTACATATGAACCCCACATCATATTACTAATTTGACTGTTGACCCTATTTGTCATACTAACCTTAACCAATATTTTAACCCTAATACTAATCCAAAATCAACACTTTGCATCCCATCATTAACCCATGATTAACCCTCACCGTATTAGTAACCCTAACCCTAATCCCTTACCCTAATCTTAAACCTTAATGTTACACTAAATATGATACCAATCCTAACTGTAAAGCTAACATCATATCCCTAACCACATCCTTAATCTCACCCTATCCCTAACCCTAACTGTAACTCTTACTCGAACCCTAACTCATAAGGTAAAATCTCCTACTAACCCTAACTCTCACCCTATCCCTAACCCTAAACTTAATTGTAACTCTTACTCGAACCCTAACTCATAAGGTAAAATATCCTACTAACCCTAAATATCACCCTATC
The DNA here is from genome assembly GCA_027943335.1 of Chamaecyparis obtusa. NCBI lineage: Eukaryota > Viridiplantae > Streptophyta > Pinopsida > Cupressales > Cupressaceae > Chamaecyparis > Chamaecyparis obtusa. Next base: position 299,002 of record BSBK01006147.1, on the reverse strand, counting down.
CCTAACCCTAACCCTAACCCTAACTGTAACTCTTACCCAAACCTTAACTCATAACGTAAAATGTCCTACTAACCCTAAATATTGCCCTATCACTAACCCTAACCCTAACCCTAACTGTAACTCTTACCCGAACCCTAACTCTTACCCTATTTCAGATTATTTTAATAATTTATAATTTATAACTATATATACTATTTTTTATTTTACAACATTAAACCTAATTGTTTCCCTAACAATTTGATTCAATTTTATTTTTTTGCCATATACATAAACATTAGAAATCATAACATGTCTTCTATGTTGTGCTACAACTGCTCAAAAACTACCACAAGCTTGTTGATAAGTGAGCCCAATTATCTTAATGATTCAAAGCATTTTATTTTAATCATGTTCACATACTCCTAAGTGGATTCATGGTCAATTTCAAGCTATTACTTCTCCATTCACACATTTGTTAAACACATGTTACAACATCATTTGCTAAATGACCTACCAATTGATCTCATATATCACACAAATTTATGCAAAAGAAATATCAAAATTTTCCTTAATTTGACCTTCTATACCTCTTCGATGTACCAATTGCACACCAAGGTGTGATTGCTATTTTAAAAGTTTCTCAATAAAATGATGTAAATTTTTGTACTACAATTTAGAACGTTTAAGGATCAAACAAAGCTTTGGATAAAGGAATTTGTTTAATATTATCTATCATTTAATTGTAGTTGATGAGATTTTCTAAATACCACTTAATATACAATTAAGTTAAGATATTGAATAATTTGCTTGCCTAAAAAGCTTTTAAGCATACAAATCCATCATATGTAAAACAATGTTAACATATATTTAATTGGGTACAAAGTCTTAGAAAATGCCTCCACCATGATGGCGTGGTACAAGAAGTTTTTTTTTTTTTTCTTGAGTTGAAGTTCTTAATTAAGAATTGTTTATAAGGGAAGTATACAAGTATTTATTATATTTAACTTTATAAATTTTAAATATAATAATTTTATTTAGTTATCTTTGTATCGGACTTAATTGTTTAATAGATATTGTTATCAACTAGGACAATTGATCAAATACTTATCATTCTTCAAATTATTCTTAGATCTAGGTATTGTAAGTTATTACAATTTAAAAGTCGGAAAGCAATTTTTGTATATTGCAATTATGAAATTATACTGACTTGTGATTATTATTTAAAATAAAAAAAAATATTTCAAGAAGAATGTTTGTAAATAAAATTGTGTAATAGTTTTAACATTGATATCTTGAATGACATTCTACATCTACCATCTATTTTGAAAAATAGAAAAAAAAATTATAGGATGTTTCTATTTTGAGAAATACAAAATCTTTTGGCAAAATGTTTCTATTTTGAGAAATACAAAAAATATTTTCACATAATATTTCTAAAACTCTAATAATATTAAAGTTTGGTTTCAATAATTTATGAAGTCTTGATTTTTTAAATTTAATTACAAATAATTTATTTGCAATAATATTATAAAAAGTAAGTTGCAATCTAATGACTCTTCTCCAATGATTTTCTTTAAAAATATAATTAATTAATTTTAATTAATTATTAATATAACTTTTATCAAAATACTATGGAGAGGAGGAATGGTGAAGGATTTCATGGCGGAAAGCCTCAAGTAGGTCTAAGGGACAAGATGAATAGTGGAGTAGAGGAGAAGACTTCTGGTGTGGTGGCCACTAGGCAGGACATGGGAAGAACCAGCTTGTCTCAATATGGTGCCAGACAAGATCGATAGGATAAAGTGGGCACTCTTCAAAATCGTTGGGGTTTTGCTCGTATTTTTAGTGGGAATAATGGTGGTTTTAAAAGTGTTATGGGCAAAGAATGGAAACCAAAAAACTCTTTTGTTCCCAACAAGATGCCAATAGAGAAATCGACAATGACCAACAATAGGGCTATCACAATACAAATTGAGTTGGAGGGATGGAAGGAAGAGATGAATCTACACAAGGAGAGGGTTTCCTTTATGAAATTGGGGGAGGTTTCTCAACATATCCGTCCATATTCAAATGGTGCGATGAGAATGAGGGTAAGCACTTTATTACCAAAACCCTTCTGAATGGATTTTTTCTGGTTATCTATGCATGTGCTTGTGAAAAGCAATGGGTTATTTATCGGACCCTTCCTTATGGGAAGTACTGACTTTTACATTAAGGACTAGTCCCCAAACTTTAACCTAAAACAAGCTTCTATGGAATAAGTTCCGATATGGGTTCGACTTTATAATCTTCCTCGTGAATATTGGAATGAGGATACACTTCAGATTATTGGAAGCAATATTGACAAGTTTATCAAGGAGGATGAGGCTAAAAGGACTTTAACATGTATGCTCAGAACTACATCGCATGGAAACCTCACTCATCATTTCCCGATGTTGTTGAAATTTGGATGGGTGAGGGGATTTTGTGGCAATAACTAGAAGTGGAAGAGATCATGGAGCAATGGAAAAAAAAAAAAAAAAAAGCTTGGGTTCATGGAGAATATAAGTGTACCATGGATAAAAAAGGTAAAGGGCTAGCTTAGAATGTTTTGGAGGACCAATTGGCTTATCTAACAAAGAATGGTGTTGGAGAAGTAGGATAGACAAGTATTGAGACTACTAGGGAGGCCCACTCGGTGGAAAACTAAAATGCTAAAAAGGAGAAACTTCAAGAGAATAAGTTTGTAATGGAGTGCGGGGAAAAGGAGACTTTTTCTTAGCAGCTTGGAGAAAATATGGAAATAGAAAGAGACTGGACCCTTAAGATGTTGGCCCAAGAGGTTGATTCCAAGCTCCTGGAAGATTCCCTACAAGTTTTGATTGGAGAAGGTCTATGGACAAAAATGGTGATTACACTAGAATTGTAGATTACATCAAACTTTGTCTTTGAAAGGGTGCACCACTTTATTGATGTGGAAGAGGAGAAGGATAAGGAGGATGTGGTTACTATTAGTAGTGTGGGGATAATGGTGCCCAATAGGGAGTTGGAGCTGCAAGACTGTATGTAAATATTTTACATAGATGTGACCACCAAAAAGATGGAAGAAAGATTGGATCAACCAAACTTCGAAGATATTCATGAGTCGTCAATTAGAGAAAAACCATAGGCTCCAATGCATGTAGAAGAAGGGGCGGAAGGGTATGTATCCTCTGCAGAAAGGGAGGATGTTTTTGGATTAGAGGATCATGAGGGTAACTTTGATAAGAGGATGATCAGTCAAACAAAATCTAGATCAAAGAAAATCAAAGTTGGAACTTGTAAGAAGACCAGAGGACTTAAGAACAATGCAAAATTGTTTGAGATTGTAGGTAACAAGAAACAGCATAACAAATTGAGATTTGTTAGAGACGTTCTCTCTCTTGGGAAACAATGAAGGTCCTAACATGGAATGTCAAGGTCTATAATGCCCCTGACAAGAAGTGTTTGATCAATTTATTCTTTGATCCAATGAAACCCGACGTAGTTTACTTATGAGGAACAAAATTGCATCATGATGAGGCAACTAAAATTTTTAGGGGTTGGTGGTCTTAGGGGGTGTTTTGTTAGTTCAAATGGTGTTTTTGAAGGTATGGGAGTTCTTTGTAACCCTTGATCTAGTAAGGTGATGATGATGGAACATGACTCTTCTTGGCAATTAGTGAAGAATGATATGATGCAATTGAAAAATAGTATGTTTTTGGTCAATATATATGGACCTACTAGCACTCAAGAAAAAAAGAATGTTTGGAAGAGTTTATCAGAGGTTCTCAAGAAGTTGGAACATGAATTGGTCACAGTGGGGGGTAGTTTTAATGCTACTTTGGAAATGATGTATAAGAGAGGAAGTAGATGTTCAGTAAGCTAGCTACAGAAGGACTTTTTGGAGTTTGTCACAATCAGTGGGTTGTGGGAAATTAAGGGCCCAAATGGATCTTTCACATGGACCAATAGATAACAAGGTTTCTCCAATGTTGTGAAAACATTGGATCGTTTGGAAGGAAATTGGGATTCTCTTCCTTTCATTTTTTAAGCTTTTGTGCTTCCTATGACTTGGCCGGATCATTACCCGAACTCCCTAGTTATGTAAAGAGATACAATGCCTTTGTCATGTCCCTTCAAGTTTGAAAAATATGGCTTTGAGAGGCTAGTTTTATAGAGTTAGTGTTGATTGGTGGCAAAATTATCTGGTTAGATGGGGGAATAAGAGTTTCAATTTTTTTCAAAAATTGTAGTACATTAAAGAAATCCTCAAAATTTGGAATAGGATTCATTTTAAAGACATTTTTGTTGAAAAGGAGTTGATTGAAGGACAACTTGAAGCTCTGAATTGTAAGATTATTGGTGATGGTATGAATGAGATTGATTTTCTTGTAGAAAAGGATATGTATGCAAAATATGATGAAGTTCTCATGAGGGAAGAGATCTATTGGAAATAAAAGTCTCGGGAGACCTAGCTTAAGGAGGGCTATCAAAATACTATTTTTTTCCACATCTTGGTCAAGACTATAAGATCAATTAATATAATTTCATTTATCAAGTCTTTATATGGGCAAATAACCTTTGATGCAATAGAATTGTTATGGAGTTCTTCTCTTCATTGTGGTCTAGTGAATGTGCAACTTTAGCTAATGAATTTGATGAGTTTCTTAAGGTCGTTCTAAAGTTAGTTTTAGAAGCAGATAATAAATTTTTGATGGAGCCAGTATCATTGAAAGAAGTTAAGAGATCTCTCTTTGGTTGAGTGGGGGGACAAATCCCCAGGCCCAAATGACTTCTAGGCACTATTTTTTCATAGATTCTAGGATTCTGTCAAACATGAGTTATGGGAGGCTATTGAGGAATCTCAGAGAGATGGCTTCATTCTTAAAGATTTCAATAAAAATTTTATCACTCTCATGCCAAAATGAGTTGAGGTTGATACTTTTGAAGGCTTTATGTCGATCCTTTGTCTAATGTAGTTTATAAGGTCATTTTAAAGGTGGCTATGAAATGGCTTAAGATAGTGTTGGGCAACATCAAGTCTTGGAGGAAAAAATAGTTTTAACCCCAAAAGATCAATATTTGAAGCCATCATCATTGCTCATGAGACAATCCATTCAATTAGAACTATAGGCCAGTGTAAGATGTCTATTAAATTGGATATTAACAAATCCTATGATAAAGTGTATAGAGCATTCTTGTACAAGGTTATGGATAGATGTGGTTTTTGTAGCAAGTGGATTGAATGGATTTAGGGATGTATTGGTGATCCAAGGGATTTTATTTTGGTGAATGAAAAATCCCAAGGGTTTTTTGAGACAACTTGTGGTCTGAGACAAGGGGAACCTATATCCCCCTTCTTATTTATCCTTATGGTAGAGGTTCTTGGAAGACTGGTTTCAAAAAGGAGAGGCAATGAAATATGGAGAGAAGTGGAAGTGGCCAAGGGGTAGATCCTATCTCACATCTTCATTTTGTTTATGATACCTTGTTGATGGGGGAGGCTTCTATGAGGGAGGCTAAAGTCATGAAGTATGTTATTGACAAGTATAGCAAGGTCTTAGTCCAAAAGATTAAATGAAATAAATCAGTAGTAGTATTATTCAATATAGTGGTTGACTTTCAAAGGGAGATTCTAAAAGTTCTAAATGTTTAGCTAGGTTAGTTACTAAGTAAATTTTTAGGAATTCTTCTTTTTGGGGGGCTTGTAAAGCTAATATGTGGAATGACTTGATAGATAGTTCCATGGGTAAGATGGAGGGATGGAAAAGTAGATGAATCACTTTAGCTAGCATGATTCTTATGTTGAAATTAGTTATTTCTGCAATGCCCTTATTCTCTATGATGTATTTAAAGATTCCATCAAAGGTTATTAAAGTGATTGAACACTACAAGATATGGGGGCAAAACTTAAGATAAGATTCTATTGTTAGCTTGGAATACAATTTGTAAGCCCACAGATGTGAGGGGTGCAAGGTTATGCAATCAAAATATCTTAAATGAAGCTACGGGGGTAAAACTTGTGTGGAAACTACAATAATTCCTTGTCATTAGCTCCCTTTTTGGCTCCGCAATTTTCTTCCACACACTCTTTTAATGTATTTCTCCTCCATTTTTTTTGAAATACGATGCTATTTATCGGGTCAGCGTGACTCATGGTGTTATTTGTTTCAAGCTGAAGAGCCTAGCGCTAGGTTGGGCACAATGCAACATATCTATTTGTGTCAATATTGGTGCCTGCTTTGGCACCCAAATGAATGCCACTTGGACAAATTGGTATAGAATTAGGCGATGTTATGTTAAAGTATCCATGTGTTGGCCCATCATATTTGATTTTCTTGGTGTGTTCCTTGTTAGGATATTCTATTGATGGAATGTTGAAATATTTTGGTCATTGTTTCATGCTCTCATGGCCATATATCTCTCATGTCCTAGCCTAGCACTTTATTGTTTATTTTACATGTGCTTTAAGTTGTTCTTAAACTGTTTATCACACCATCGTGGAGGTTAAACTAGATAACAACAAGCAGTTGTGAGGTTGTGTGGTGGTCTATGGACGTTCATAAAAGTATTGTCACATTCTCACAGCGGTTAGTGGAGGGAGGAATGTTTAAAGGTTCCTTGTCGTCATCTCACAACTTATTATGTGGGACCTAGTTTTAGACCGCGAAGAAGCGAGGATGTTACACATGGCGATTGATGAGTTTTTTTCACTATGTCATCATGGGGTTATCAAATTGTTATGGTTGCATGCCATGATTAAGTGAGGTACTAACACCTATTGAAGACCTCTAGCCTCGTGTCCTCACAGGCCTAAATTGTAGTTAAGGAAAATAGTTGAAATCTTGTGATAAAATGAATTGATAACCCATATTAATTAATCAATGAATAGCATAGCTTGGTAATGCAGGGAGACAAGAGAAACATTACACCATGCCACCTTGTGCCACATCACAACAAACTCTTATGCACAAAGAAATTACTCGGTAACACACTAAGACCAAAAGAATCTCCCAACATGCCACCACATGCCAATTCAGATGACACAATGAGACTTGGTAACACGTGGAGACAAGAGAAACTTTATACCATGCCATCACACATGACCCACAACCTCTTAACCAATGAATTATGCACATTCATTTATAAATGGGTTAAGTTGTCACGTCCTCGCAGACCTAAATTACAGTTAAGGAAAATGGTTGTGAGCTCACAATGAAATAAATTGATAACCCAAGTTGGGTAATTCACAACCTCATGACATTTTATGTGGGTTACTCAAAATTATTTGACAATATATTAAAGAAAGAAGTGGCGGTAGAAGAATCTGAGAGTAGATGTCATGACTAATGAAATGTTGTAGTTTTTTATCTAAAAATATTTCCCTTGCCAGAAAACAATTCCCTTACGGCTCCAAAATGGCCACAGAGGCATCAAAAGGATACCTAACAAGACTAATTTATGAGTTTAATAATTAATTTAAAAACAAAAATGAAACTGTATTCTAAAATTTAAATTTATTATTAAACTCAGAAATTGGTCTTGTCAACTATTCTTTTGATGCTTGCATAGTTGTTTCCCTTACTACTCAACCCTTTGAGTGTCATATTTAACTTTCTATAACCAAGGGAAAAGGCCACAATGAGAGGTCTTGCAACTGTCAAAGTAGGTGCAAATCTTGGGATAGTTGTTGCTTCTTTTTTGGTAGTTTGAAAGTATGGGCAATAGCTTAACTATAGGAAGGGAAAGATGTAGAATGAGTTATGTGTGTTGTCTAAATTTTAGTTTTTCATGATTAGAAGTGACTGTTTATTTGTTTGAGTGCTAAGGATGGGGCTTGTTGAGGCTATAGAGGGATTTTATTGTAATAAGAATGGGTTAGACCATGCCATGTTGCAAAATATATACAAGGATCATGACAGTGAACTAGTTGATAATACATTTTTTAATTGTAGAGATACTAAAATTTCCTTCGATAATCATAGAGATACTAAAAGCTCTGAACTTTGTTGAAAACTTTGTCCACAACTTGCAAATGTCTCTAGTCTCTCAGTTTACTACTTTGGTTCCATTTTCTAGGATGGAATCAAAGAAAATTCTAGGTGTAGACAAAAAAGATGGGAGTTTGGAGTCATTTGTTTCTCCTTGTGTTGTATTTTCAAAGCCATCTATTGCGAGGGAAGATGGTGAGAATTTTGACTCCTGGCATTTTATGCCTCAAAAACCACCCATGGGAGATAATGGGATGACTCAAAGCTTGGTTGGATCATAGGCCTCATGATAAAAAGCACTCCATGGCCTCCTATAGATTCACTCGAGTACAAAAATAGAGGTAACAACGTTCATTTGGAGAATATCTTTTATCATCAGCTAGTGGTAGTTGGTAACAAAATATAAAATTGAATGTAGATTTTTGCATTCCTTGTGTCTATAAAATGAATATCAAGGCCTATCTTATAGGTTTTGAAAATTCTTTGTACAGGGACAAGTAGAATAGTTTATGTAATAGGTCTTTTGCAAAAATAAGAATTACAAAGTCTTGTATTAAATGAAATGTATGAATACTTCTGAAGAAATTAATTGAAAATATCATTTAAAGATTGTCTCCTACTCCATTGTCTTTCTGTTACATAAGTTTGTTTGTTCAAAATAGCCAAATTTATCTTCATGATAATTTCATGAATATATAATGTGTTTACTAGTTTTCTTCAAGAAAATACTACTGAAGGAAAATGCTTGAAAAGAAATAGCTTGAGTAATAAACAAAAATAAACAACTAAATAGATGTGAAGTAGATAATAGAAACATAGTTCTTAGCAAACAAACATGAAGTTATTTTGTTTTGCCTTGGCTGCAGGAACAATCAAAGAAAAGAGTTCCAATAGCTACAAGAACAGTCAAAGAACAAAGTTCCAATGGTTGCAAGAACAGTCACAAAAGAAAGTTCTCACCATAGTTTCCAATTTCTTACTAAAAATGAAAATAATTCACCATGAAATCAACAACACAAAGTAAAATGATTTCATATTTATGGATTATTGTGCTCTCCAACAATATTCTAACATGACTTTGACCAGTGATCAACCTATAGGGAAACAAACTCAAAAAACTATTAAGACACATACAACTTTATGTTTAACTTCTCACATAGACACAAGATTAAGATTACTGAATATGCATAACATATATGTAATCCCACATAACCAATATTATCATTAAATTTATACCATATACACACTTCTCATATTTATCAATTGAAGCATACTTAATCCTTTCCATGAAACAAACAATGAGAATGATAAACTTACATCCACATAAAAACATGATGAGTTTAAGAAATTACTTTATATTCCATTCATATGATAATTTCAATACAACATAAATACAATTAGACTAATCATATGGATTTTTAATGCAATGAATCCATTATACCATATTATCCAACATGTCTCATAATATCAACTTATAAAACCCTAAGACTTAACACTATTTCTATTATGTTGTCTGTGAATACAAAAGTTGGGAACCTTCAACAAATGATCTTGGAATCCCTTGTATAACTTGGGGGATGCAACAAGCTTCAAATCATTTATTGGAATCGAATGAAAATAAAGATTATATTCCTAACCTATCTCAACAAAGAAGACAAGCTTAAGAGACATTCAAATATTATAAGAAACTAAACCTAGAAATTATAAAATTTGTGTTTCTCTTTAAATCCAAAAAAATCTACAAGACATAGAATCAAATCAAATCCTGAAACCCTTTTAAACCATAACCTTAAACACTATTAAACCCAAACCTCACTTGGCCATAAGCTTAAATAAATACCAACATTCAATCTGAACCTAATGTGATTACAATCTTTAAACAAAATAGTTACCCTAAAACTAAAAATAGACCAAATTGAATCTTAAACCTAATAGTATGACAAAGATAAACCCAAACCCCAATCCAAATTAAACCCTAACCATAAAACATAAAAAATTGAAACTTAGCTCCCTAACAATAAAAGTAAATAAATTCTAAACCTAAACCAAATTGAATTGTAATCAAACCCTAAATCAAGCTCAACCCTAATCATAAAATTAAATGAAAACCAAACTCAATTAAACACTAACTCTAAACCAAATTTTACCTGAACTATAACGATAAAGAAAATTAAACCCTAACCCTAAACCTGATGAAGCGGTATAAGAAACTAAACCTAGTGATTATCAAATTTGTGTTGCTCTTGTAATCCAAACAAATCTACAAGGCATAGAATAAAATCAAATATTGGAACCCTTTGAAAAAATAACCTTAAACACTATTAAACCCAAACCTCACTCAACCATAAGCTTAAATAAATACCAACCTTCACTTTGAACCTAACATGATTACAATCTTTAAACAAAAGTAGTTATCCTAAAACTAAAAGTAGACCAAATTGAATTTTAAACCTGATGGTAGAGAAAGATAAAACCAAACCCCAATCCAAATTAAACTCTACCCCTAACACATAACAACTTGAAACTTAGTTCCCTAACAATAAAAAAAAATTCTTAACCTAAACGAAATTGAATTGTAATCAAAACCCTAAATCAATTTGAACCCTAATCATAAAACTAAATGATCACCAAACTAAATTAAACACTAACTCTAAACCAAATTTTACCTGAACCTTATTGATAAAGAAAATTGAACCCTCACACTGAGAGTATTTGAATGCTTAATAAAAGTGAACCCTAACCCTAAACCTGATGAAGTAGTATAAGAAACTAAACCTAGCAATTATCAAATTTGTGTTTCTCTTTTAATCGAAACAAATCTAAAGGACATTGAATCAAATAAAATCCTGGAACCATGTTTTAAAATATAACCTTAAACACTATTAAATCCAAACCTCACTCATCCATAAGATTAAATTAAAACCAACCTTCACTTTCAACATAATGTGATTAGAATGTTGATATCCAAGTCATGTTGTCTATTAGTGTCAAATATTTAGTCATTATCAAGGAAAAGTTTCTCGGTCATCACTACGACCGAGCCATCCTACTAAGGTCGAGAAATGTATTTGACTTGTGTATGAAGTGAGTAGTAGTTACTATCAAGCAAGTCAGTGGTCTCCAAGCACCCCAGTAGTTACCGAGCAGTATGAATTTTGAGATGGATAAACCGGTTTTGACCGAGCACCAAAGAGTCCATATGCCGAGTAAGCTAGTTTTGATATATGTGTTTGGAATGGCACAAACACTTAGGTAAATTGTCTTGGCTGACTTATATGCATATTTTAATGATCATTGAGAAAATTAAGGAGTTTAATCCCTATGCAAGCGATGTAACCAATTAAAAAAAGGAAATGTATAAGCGTCAAAAGTGATGAATCTAGATCGTTGATCTTGATCTAGAAGCTTGATCAGTTGTCTATTTAAGGTGACATCAAAACCCTAATATGAAGTATCAAATGATCTCACATGTATGTAGAAGAAGCAGTGTTTGGGATGTCAGAAGCATAGATCAGGCAAAGTGACCAATTAGAATAATGAAGGAAAAAACTAAGCTATATTAGATTTTGAGATCAGATAAGAATTGGAAAGAGGAGATCCATTATCAATATTTGAAGTGCAAACTGAAGGATCAGGTACTGATACATTCTAGCAAGTGAATCAGGGTAAATCTCTTAACAGAGTGGTCCTAACAGACCTTTGTAAATATCCTAATAGAGTGCTTACTTTGTTGTAAGTTTAAATCCTTTAATCAAGGTAGATTGTATAAGTCTGTAAGCTCTTAGCAGGACAGACCCCTCACAGGATAGATCACCAGAAGTGATCAAAACTTTGTATCCCTAATAGGCACATGTTATTGTTGTAGTAGTGAAGATTTGTGGGTGTCATCCCCACCCTAGTTTTACCTTTCAAGGGTTTCTGGGTTACCAAATCTTTTGTGTTATGTGTTTTATTTTCATGGATATGATTAGCAGTTAGATCTATTACAACATTGAAGTTTATGTTTATGTCATTCGTGATATATATGTTGAATTTGTTTCAAGGGATTAAAATTTTTATAATTCCTAATTCACCCCCCCTCTCAGTATCTTTCTTTCCTACTAAGACTTCCAACAATTGGTATCAGAGCATTGTTCTCTTAGAAGAATTCTAATCACTTGAGAGTTAAGATCTTGGAGATGGAGGCTCATAAGTTGGTAAATATCATAGAGAATCAAAAGATTGACATCCAGCTTGCATTACATCAGCTTGAAACAACAAGAGAGGAATTGAAGATATCCTTAAAAAGAAGGAAAGAATTGGCAATTCAACTTAATGACACTCAATATCAAGAAGAAGACACTAAAAGTATATTTGATAATGGAAACTCTAGTGAAATTTTTGTAGAAATAGAAGATCTATTAGAGAGAAACAACTCACTAAATGAAGAAGTCAGAAGTTTAAAGAGAGAATAGGAAATTCAATCAGTAAGACTATGTGAAGTGATTGAACAGAAAAAGAAAGTTGAGGAAGACAAGAGACAAATGGCTACTAGACTTGATGAAAGGAAATGTGATGTGTAGAAGAAAGCTTACAAATAATCAGTTGGAGATGGTAAATCAACTGTTACTTGCAAATCAAGAGTTAAACAGGAAAGACATGCAAATTAAAAATCTAATATCATAGAACAATCAACTAAAAAATGAGTTAAGATCTGAAAGGAAAATCAATGAGAGGATGAATAAAACTAATGAAGCTATGAGATATTTTAAGGAAATAATGAGATCACCAAGAAGATCCAATGACACCTATGGACTAGGCCATACCGAGAACCTATCATCTACTAAGGAAGGAGAATCATCAAAGAGTGGAGAACATAGGATTGCAAAGCCAAAGAACAAAAAACCTACATGTCATCACTATAGGAAACCAGGACACACAACAAACATTTGCAGAAACAAGAATGGTAAGTCCAATCCTAAGCCTAAATTCAATGGATATTATTTTAACTGTAAAAAGCATGGACATCAGGTACATGAATGCGGGTCTAAAAATACACCTACTGCACCTAGATTTCAAAGACATTGCTACAATTGTCATAAGTATGGTCATAGAGAACAAGATTGAAGATCTAATCTAAAATCTAAGTGGACATTCAATTGGGATTACAATACATGGTATAGTTGTCATTATTGTGGTGAATACGGTCATAGTCTAGAAAATTATATAAGGACACACTTTAGAGGTAAATCCAAGAGTTGGATGAATTGAAGTTTGGTATGTTATAGTTGTCACAAGATTGGTCATTTAAGAAAAGACTGCAAGACCAGAGGATCAACACCTAGAAATGAACAAAACATGGGTGAAAAGAATATTGATCAGATAAAGAGCCAGATGAATCAGACATGGAGAAAGAAAGAAGAAGCAAGAAGTAGTGGAACCAGTGAACCCGAGATCACCCAATCCAATGGATCAGTTGATCACACTACTTCTAACTAATCCAAGAAGGTATGTAAGGAAATGTATTTTCAAATGCTATATTTAACACTAGTTCCTAACATTAGATGTGTTAAAGTCCATATTTGCATAAGTCAAGATGCATTAGGAAAGATTTGAGGCAAGAACTAAGAAAAGAGTTGATACGCACAATTGGTGTCAAGCATCAATATTAATGTCTATAGTGACTGAGTTTCACGGTATGCACCGAGATCCCATAACAACTGAGCTGATATATTGACTGAGTTAAGGGTGGAAGTGTCAGTAATGACTGAGTCATGGTTTTGACCAAGTGATGGAACCATGGAATGTACAAACTGAGCTATTATGCAATGACCAAGATAGTTGTATTACACTAACTGGTGTATGGAGCATTTATTGAAGACCTAATTCGACCGTTTGAATCTATATAATGAATTTTACCATTCATTTTCATTTCACCAAGCAATTATAGAATTTGTAGAGTGATTCAAAGGTGATTGAGAGAGTCATTTGTGTGAAATCTATGAAGATTCAAATGTGTGCCATCAAAAAATAGTGTGAAGTGTTGATAAGACATGTTATTACCGAGTCACTTAGAATCTATATTACGAACACTAACTTGAAGAAATGATGTCACGTTCATCTTTTGGAGTGAGGAAGCAAGGAAAGGAGGTACATAATGTTCAATTGGTTAGGAGTGATGCTTTCCTGCCACTAATTTTTTTTGTAGTACCTGAGAGTGTGGTGAAGAGAGATCTGTCAAGAGCCTTGTCATCAAACCCACCAAAGGTTTTAATGATTCATGATGTAAGGGCATGCTACATGTGCAAGATAAGTGAAATTGGAGATTATTAGCTGAGGGAGGTATATAATAAATTGTGCAAAAATGGAGTGTTGAAGGTTGATCACCAACACATTTTCAACAAAGGGTTAGTTCGTGTCCTAGACTTTCCTTACAATTTCAAAATTGAATGGATTAAGTAGTTTTGAGCCAAGTTCACGACATACAATTATGGTTGGAGAATGGGTCGGTAAAAATCACCAAGGAAATCATACACTGAGTTACTAGATACCCTACTCTTAATGGAAAGAATACCATGTGATGTTAGAGAAAGGAAGTGATTCAGACAAACACTATGGCAATGTGGAACAAGCGAGGAATGACAATTTCCACAATCACAGATCCTGAGATCAACTTTTTTGTAAGGGTAATTGCACACAAATTTTACCAGTCGAGTAGGATGGATAGTGTTCCTTGTATTGCAGTTGACCAGGCATGGAAGATAGTCAAGAAGGATCATACATATGATCTTGCAGAGCTACGATTGCTCAATTGGTAGAGAACTTATCATCAATCAGGAAGGCAAAGAACTTAATGTGTAAATTTAGATACGTGATAGTCTGCATATTTTTCTATGTTCAAAATACTTTTCCTACTATAGGAGATGTTTTCTGGAGTCAAGACCGACCAGTGACACAATAAATAAGTGAATTCATACAACAATTAGGAGAAATTTTTGATAGTGTAATGGAAAATTATTTTGTTGAATTCAAGAAGAAAATGAGGAAAAGGAGCATAATCCTTGTATCCCTAGTTGAGAAATATTATGATGATTTTTGTTTCCTTGTTGATATTGATCACACATATGTACAAGCTATTGTACCAAGGGTAGCATGGTTGAGATGATTTCCCTATAAGGTAAATATAGATGAAACATCTGTAGGTTTCGCCGGATTCAAATTCATCAAATTTGAAAAGTAAAGGAAAAATGATAAGGTAAAGATAGAGGATGAAATGATAGAAATGTTGGGAACCTTCAAGATGGTACCTTTGCAAATTGGGAATCTTATCCATGAAGAACTATTCAATAAAGTTGATGAGCGATGGAAGTATGTCATTATGATTGAAAGACATATAAGGGAAGGTACTCTAGCACAGATAATGCCTGAATTGACACAAAAGAAAAGAACAAAATTCATGGAATAATACATGAATAGATTTGTCCCTAAATTAAGATCATACTCTATATTGAAGAAGAATTTTGAAGAGGTTGTTCAACAAAGTACATTAATCTGGAAGAAATTTTTTGGACTGATAGTTGACAAGAGTGCAAACAAATAAAGATGAAGGCACATCTGGACAAGTAGAGCTTGACAATACAGAAGATATAGATGAGAAAGAAAATATTAAGGAGGAAATAAGGAAGAAGGTAGAGGAGAGTGAACAACAAGATTTCATCACCATTGAGGATGTACCTAAGGATACACAACTGAATGTAAATGCCTTGATCGAGGAAGAAATCAAGAGTCAAATTATGACCGAGGCAACTTCAAATACATTTCTACCAAGCACCAATCTGGTTTTGATCAAAATTTATGATTATCCAAAGGTTGAGGGTGCACCAATTGTGGACTCAATATTTGATAGCTCTACCATAATTATAGTTAAGGAAAAGAACACACAAGGTACAAGTGTCGAGGAACAAGGTAAGCCGACAAAATAAATCAATACACCTACCAAGGCTAACCTTGCAATCAATATAGAAGAAGGAGATGAGAGCATGAAAGATCAAGTAGATAAGTCTATAATAGATGTCTCAAGACCTCATGTTGAGGAACAAAGGATACTATGCTTACAGGAACCGAAGAGAGTCAAGAGCTGAAGGAACAAGAGGCTATACAAGCACTAGTACAATTGTCAAGTAGTAGCATACTGAAAACTAAGAAGAAGAAGTTACACAAGAAGAAGGACAAGTCTCTTGAAACATAAGTGACACTAGATGAATTTATAGTGATTCAAAAATGGGACACTAATAACTTGACCTATAAGCATATGCAAATTCTAAAGGATTTATTGAAAAGAAAAAGCAAACAAGCGGAATTAAGAAGGGAACATCAACAGAAGTAGGTACTACATGAGATCAAGGATATCTTTATTGATGCTTTTGAATTAGAAGATATAAATGAGAATACACCTATATTAGAGCAATTGATCCATATTGTTAAAAAGGTGAATAGTGATGATATTGAAGCCAAAGAGAAATTTATGCAATGGTCTAAGAGGAAGCTTGAGACTAAAGTACTTGAGAAAGTTGTAATAGAGATTGCAATCAAACAGGGTGAACTTTCTAACCTTGTAAATAATTTAGAGGAAGTTGCACAAAACATTCATTCTTTATACAAACAACTATGTGATGTAGAAACCTATACAAAGGAGAATCAATAGATTATTGAGAAGTTATAATTAGATGTGAAGTCAACAAGACATTCATTGAGCATGGATGCAAGTTCCAGCTCTATTCATTTTACTAGGTTGACTCATACCCAAGGAAGATTAGACGAGCTAATAGCTAATGATGGTAAAATAAGGGCCAAATTGATATCTATTCAGACAATGTTGATACCTCATTTGGAGGTCATGCAAAGAGAATTGGCAACTGCAAAAGAGTTAGTGCAAAGAGATCCTCATCTCTCTATTGCAGAAAGTTTAGTCGATCTAGCTACTCAGTGAGAAATAAAACTACAAGATTTAGAGTTTGTTAGATATAGTTGGGACAATGCATTAGAAAAGATTCTACAACTCCACAAACCATTTTTGGATAGGTACTATCTAACCCCAACACCCCAGCAGCTACGAGTGACAAAAATAAGGGGGAAATAAATGAAGACCAAAGGGGAAATAGATGGAAATGTATAAAGGTATGACATACTATTTTGAATGTAATGTATACTCATTTTTTTAGTCATGAGTATTTCAGAAGTCATGTATATATAATGTATATATAATGAAGTATTTATGAAGATTGAGTCATAGTCTAAGGGGGAGTACTAGAGTAATATTTTGTTTATGTAAAGAAAAGCCATGACAAAGTGTTTTTCCACTAATGTCAAAGGGGGAGATTGTTTATCTCCAAGTCATGTTGTCTATTAGTGTCAAATACTTAGGCATTATCAAGGCAGAGTTAGTCAGTCGTCACTATGACTGAGCCATCCTACTAAGGCCGAGCAATACATTTGACTTGTGTATGGACCAAGTAGTAGTTATTGTCGAGCAAGTTAGTGGTCACTGAGCACCCCAGTAGTTATCAAGCTGTATGAATGACAAGATGGATAAAATAGTTAGTGTCGAGTGACAGTATATAGATGATAGTTTTGACCAAGCACTAGAGAGTTCATATGCCGAGTAAGCCAGTTTTGGTATATGTGATTGGAATGGCACAAGCACTTAGGTAAACTATCTTGGCTGACTTCTATGCATATTTTAATGATCGTTGAGACAATTAAGGAGTTTATTACACATTATGATTTTGATCATTAATCCCTATGCAATCGATGTAACCAATCAGAAAAAGGGAATGTATAAGTGACAAAAAAGATGAATCTAGATCATTGATCTTGATCTAGAATATTGATCAGCTATCTATTTAAGGTGACACCAAAATACTAATATGAAGTATTAGATGATCTCGCATGTATGCAAAAGAAGCAATGTCTTGGATGTCAGAAGCATAGATTAGGAAGAGTGATTGAGTAGAGCAGTGAAGGATAAAACACATCTATATCAGATTTTTAGATCAGATAAGAATTGGAAAGAGGAGATCTGTTATTAGCATTTGAAGTGAAAATTGAAGGATCAAGTACTAATACATTCTAGCAAGTGAATCAGGGTAAATCTCTTAACAGAGTGGTCCTAACATACCTTTGTAAATATCCTAATAGAGTGCTTACTTTGTTTTAAGTTTAAATCCTTTAATCAAGGTAGATTGTATAAGTTTGTAAGATCTTAGTAGGGAAGACCCCTCATAGGTTAGATCACCAGAAGTGATAAAAAAATTTATAGCCCTAATAGGAACACTTTATTATTGCAATAGTGAAGATTTTTGGGTGCCATCCCCACCACAGTTTTACCTTTCAAGGGTTTCTGGGTTACCAAATCTTTTGTGTTATGTATTTTATTTTCATGGATATGATTAGCAGTTAGATCTGTTATAACATTGAATTTTATGTTTATGGCATTCATGATATACATGTTGAATTTGTTTCAAGAGAGTAAAATTTGTATAGATCTTGATTCACCCCCCCTCCCAGTATCTTGCTTTCCCAATAACACTTCCAACATACAATCTTTAAACAATAATAGTTATCCTAAAACTAAAAGTAGACCAAATTCAATCTTAAACCTGATAGTAGACAAAGATAAACCCAAAACCCAATCTAAATTAAACCCTGCCCCTAACACATAAAAAATTGAAACTTAGTTCCCTAACAATAAACAAAATAAATTTTAGACCTAAACCAAATTGAATTGTAATCAAAACCCTAAATCAAGTTGAACCCTAACCATAAAACTAAATGAACACCAATCCAAATTAAACACTAACTCTAAACTAAAATCTACCTAAACCTTAACGATAAAGAAAATTGAACCCTAATCCTAAACTTGATGAAGCATTATAAGAAACTAAACCTAGTGATTATCAAATTTGTGTTACTCTTTTAATCCAAACAAATCTATAGGAAATATAATCAAATCAAATCCTCAAACCCTTTTAAAAAATAACCTTAAACGCTATTAAACCCAAACCTCACTTAGGCATAAGCTTAAATAAATACCAACCTTGACTTTGAACCTAATGTGATTACAATCTTTAAACAAAAATAGTTATCCTAAAACTAAAAATAGACCAAATTGAATCTTAAACCAAATAGTAGACAAAGATAAACCCAAACCCCAATCCAAATAAAACCCTACCCCTAACACATAAAAACTTGAAACTTCGTTCCCTAACAATAAATAAAAATAATTTCTAAACCTAAACCAAATTAAATTGTAATCAAAACCCTAAATCAAGTTGAACCCTAATCATAAAACTAAATGAACACCAAACCAAATTAAACACTAACTCTAAACCAAATTTTACCCGAACCTTAATGATAAGGAAAATTAAACCCTAACACTAAGAGTATTTGAACACTAAAGAAAATTGAACCCAAACCCTAAACTTGATGAAGCAATATAAGAAAATAAACCTAGTGATTATCAAATTTGTGTTGCTCTTTTAATCCAAAAAAATCTACAAGACATTGTATCAAATCAAATCCTAAAACCCTTTTAAAACATAACCTTAAACACTATTAAACCCAAACCTCACTCAACCATAAGCTTAAATAAATACCAACCTTGACTTTGAACCTAATGTGATTACAATCTTTAAACAAAAATAGTTATCCTAAAACTAAAAGTAGACCAAATTAAATCTTAAGTTCCTGATAGAAGACAAAGCTAAACCAAAACCCCAATCCAAATAAAACCCTACCTTTAACACATAAAAACTTGAAACTTAGTTCCCTAACGATAAACAAAAATAAATTCTAAACATAAATCAAATTGAAATGTAATCAAAACCCTAAAACAATTTGAACCTTAATCATAAAACTAAATGAAAGAGAAGAGGGAGAGACAAAGAGAGATATAGATAATGAGATAGAGTGATAGAGATATAGAAGCATAAGGAGGTACATATATGGAGAGGGAGAGGGATAGAGAGATAGTAAAATAGACAAAGAGAAAGAGAGAGATATAAATATATTTGAAGAGAATGATAAAATGAGGTAGATGCACAGAGTTAGGTAGGGGTATAGGGAGGAACTGTGGGAGAGAGAGATATAGAGAAGGGACATAGGGAGGGAGGAAGATAAAGGAACATAAAGATAGGTATAGGGTAGAGGAGGTGGGGGGTGTAGAAGGAGAGAGATAGCTAGAGAGGGAGAGAAGAGAGGGGATGGAAGGAGGGAGTGATAAGAATGGAAGAGTTAGAGAGATATAGGTAGGATGGTAGGAGAGAGAAGATAAATAGAAGTTATTCCCTAAACCAAATTAAACATTAACCATAGACCTAAACCAAAATGAACATTAACCATAAATGAAATTGAACATTAACCATAAATTAACCATAAACCAACTTTGAATTCTACCACTAACTCTCATTCTATACATACTCCTAAACCCAACACTAAATTAAATTTAACATTAATCTTAAATTCAATCTAATTTTAACCCTAACTCTAAAAAATAACCTAAATGTTAGGCCCGATCGTAAAGCTAAATCAATAGTACACCAAATTAATCCATTACCCCAATTGGTTGACAACCTAAGTCTAATGCAAATATATATTGAACCGTAGTCGTTACACTAAATAAAATAAAACTCTAAAGATAATTGAACATTAAACCAAATTGAACCCTAATCATAAACCAAAATAGTGTAACACTAACAATAAACAAAAATAAAACCCTAAATAAATCTAATTAAGCACTAAACCTTATTTTAACCTCTAACTCTAACCCTAGCCCCATCAATAAACCAAATTTAACCTCAATCATTTAAACCTTATAAAATGTAATCCTAAACCTACACTAGATTGAATCCATACATTAAAGAAAATTGAAACCTATCGGTAAACTAAATTTAGCCCTAAACTTAAGCCTAATTATATCCTAAACCAAATTAAACCATTAATCTAAATTAAATTAAACCCCAATTCTAAAAAAATTGAACCTTGACTATAACAAAACTAAATAGAATGATAACTAAAAATGTAATTGAATATTAAACCAAATCAAACTCTAATCCCAAACCAAATTATACCTAAAGCTAACACTAAACGAAATTGAACTGTGATTGTAAATCAAATTATACGCTAAAAGTAACACTAAACCAAATTGAATGCTAATCCTAACAATAAAATAAATTGAATTGTAACCCTAAACATAATCGAACATTAAACCAAATTGAACATTATCCCTGATATTAAACCAAATATTGAAGAGAACCCCAACCCTACACAAAGTCTAAAGAAAAAAAAATTAAATAATAATGCTTAAACAAACCAGAGTTCAAAACTTATGATTAAAAGATGAACATAGATTAAAATAGGTGCAAAATTAGGTGCCATTAACACCAAATTCATCATCCCAAATAGATTACATTTATGGGTCAAAGTCAACAATAAAGTGGATGTTAACCACTACGTCATTAAACATGACAAACCACCACAAACATTTATAGATTTGTGGGAACATTTCATTATTTAGAAATTGTAAATAAATGCATTAATTTGTGAGAAACACTCACTGTAGCACTCATTAATGAGTAAAAAAAATAAAAAATCACTCGTGTTAAAATTAATGCCATATGTCGCTCTGAGTTTTTCTATTAGTTATTGTTCATTTCCTTGTTGGTCTTGTTGATCTTTTAGTTTTCATTTTGGACACTTGATTTTATTTTGTTTCCAGACATAGAGCATAGGATAGATGACATTTACAATGTTTGGTTGTCCGGTTTAAATTTTTTGTGAGATAGCAAGTAGAGGACAGATGGATAGAAATCAAACCCCCTGATTTCTCTTTAAATGTGAAAATATGTTTTTCCTTTTGGTTCAATTTGAATCCATATAAATATATTTAGCTAGAACTTCCCTTTGGTCACCTCAAAATGTTAAGAAATAGAGGGAACGAAGCAAACTCTGGCCACAATGAGATAATCAATTGTCAAAGTATAGATTTGTAAATGTTTCCATTGTTTCTTTGATTTTTAGTTTTTTATTTCTAAACCTAAAAGAATAAATTTATATATATATATAGGGACATGAGACTGACAAAGAAAAAGAGGCATTGGCATCCATATTGGGGATAAACACAATAAACAAATTAGATGGTATTGATTTCAGAATGCTTGCCAGATACTTTAAAAAATGATCTAGTAAAGACTTTGAAGCATGTCAAAGGGAATCAATTGACTCCCTAGTCACTCCTACAACAAGCATAATATCTAGGAGGAATTCAATAAAAGTAAACTCTAAGAATGTGGAATAGGGAACAAAGACTTTAATTGTTGCAGCCACTCATGGGACACAAACTTCTTCCACCATGCAATGCATTTCATCTTGCATTGGTAGCTACAATACCAAGAAAGAATACGATGTGGTTTTAGGGGAAATCCAAATGACAGATGGTGGAAAAAAATTTGTGAATAGGTTGAAAGAAGCATGCCTCCAACGGTTCAAATACCATCTACATTTTACATTCTCAAAGATACCCATGCACTTGCAAAAAGAAGTTATCCACAACTTGGAGGCTGAATTTGGAACATGTTGGTCTGTAAGGAAGATAAAGCTATGAATGTCTCAAAACTATAAGCGATTTCAGTGCAACCAAATGAAGAAGATAAAAAAATCCCTCCCAAGATAAGGGTCAAAAAAAGGCTAATTGATGTAAGTGTGAAAGTATGAAAAGAGCTTGTAAAAGCATATGAGAATTCTGAGGCACGAAAGAAGTCGGGGAAGAGAGTACACAGGTATTTGCTTTTTCTCTTGAGATTATACCAAATTTATCAAGTAATTCTTTAATTTTATTTTGCATAGTTAAATTGAATTAGTATATGTTTCAAGATAAGGCCTCCAAGGCTAGGCTTGCTGAACTTTATGTCACACATCAAAGTGGCTAGAAAGGTTTAAAGGCCTTCACCTTTACATTTGTAAGTATATTTAATGTGTTAAATGATATTATTTTTATTTCCTAGGAAAAATTAAATGATTGCATATTAATTAGTTTAACTAGTCAATGTGCCATGTTTTGACAAGAGTAGAAATATGGCCGACATCCAACGCCATTTGAAAAGGAAATGTTACAAAGCAAAAAGTGGACCAATTTTGTAATTTGGATGGAGAATGAGGTATCAATAGTTGGATTTCAATAATTTAGTTGTTTTTAGTTGTGTTAATATGTCAATTTTCATTTCTTGCATTTCTTCTATTGAATTGTTTATTGATACAGGGGATGAGATCTAAAGTACTTCTCTATTGGTCGTAGATCCCACTCAATTGTCCCGTCATTTCATGAATTCACCTATGAAATACCTTGCAGCCTTGTACTATTTTACTTGATGTTTCAAGTGCTCAATTTCCCTCTTATGTCATTCCATTTCTGATGCAGAGGACTTATTTAGAAGAAAAGGACATAATAACAAACTCAACAAACTCTCAATTCCTTGATCAATACCACAAACAAATGACATTCAACTCCAAAACAAAGATTCCATAGGTTTTAGGCACCTAAACCCATCAAATTTTTCCCAGACTCCAAATTTGCATTCACAGTCATAGAAATAAGCACGACACATGAAAAATTCTAGGCCTAGGGCTTCCATTCTCTCTCCCAACTCCACATATTGGTCATCAACCATATGCATCTTCAAAGGGACCCTAAGCACTACAATTGCACTAGGATTTAGATTTTTCCTATGGTGGAATGGAGTCTTACAAGCATTTAGCATTCAAACCCTAGTTGGTGAGGGTTTCAGGACCACCTATATGCATCTTCAAAGGGACCCTAAGCACTACAATTGCATAAGGATTTAGATTTTTCCTATGGTGGAATGGAGTCTTACAAGCATTTAACATTCAAACCCTATTTGGTGAGGGTTTCAGGACCACCTTGAGAAAAATGGAAATAACTCCTCCAAAATTTAATGAAAAATATTCAAACCAATTGCATATCAAACGAGAATCTCCCCTCTTTGAAGTAGGGAGACAGAAAAAATTGTATTCAACTTATCTTAACAAAAATCTATGCATCGACCACAAGATGACTTATAAACATCAATTATCCCATCCCAAAGGGTCCCCAACTGATTTTTGAATGGGTGACCATTGGGATTTGAAAATTGCACCTTTGCAGTAGAAAGTTGCAAAAGTTGTCAATGCAACTTTTGCAACTTTTTACAACTTTTTGCCCTACTTAACAAACTAACTCAAATATTGATGCCTATCTGTAATACATGTGAAAATGGACAATATGAGTTCAATTAAATCATTTCTATTGATTTTGAACACACTTTGAGTGGTTTGACCATGTTTGAACACACTTTGAGTGGTCTGACCATGTTCTACATGAGTTAAATAGTATCAATTGCCTTACAAAAATATTTGAACTGATTGCAAATGGTCTTAGGACCTTATGTGACCTTGAGAAAATACTAAGGGTTCTTGAAAATGAGAAGCATCCTTCTCTCCATACAACCTACTAAGTAGGGACACTATGTTTTTTATTGAACCTATGAGGATGATGGAAGCGTACCATTTAGTGTTTCTAGAAGTTAATGTTTTTCTGGTTAATTTGAAAAAGTAGGCTCCATTGGATATTGGTATTATGCCTTTTTGGTGAGGGTTTGATGTGATGTAGTAGTGGTAGTTTGAATACATATGTCTCACAAGAATAGTATCATAGAAATTTCTTGTGATTGAGGATTTAAGATGATCAAGGAGTGATAGAACAAGAAGAGGACAACACTATATTTTTAGTTTTCAAAAGGTTGGAAAAGGTGTAAATGAGTAGTGTGTTGGGGATTATTCTAGAAGGATCTTGGACAACCTTCTTCACTTCGAGCTCCACAGAAATCAAGAGGGTATTCCTTATTCTAAGTCTATACATATGATACATTCATTCTAATGGCCAACTACGGACCGTTAAATGTGGATAATTCTCATATTTTATGTAGATGGGGTCTTTATTTCATCACTTGAACAAGTAATCCCATTTTATTTAACAAGAACTGAGAACATATAAATTAATGTAGGAGCATTTTGCAGATACTTTTAAATGCATCCTCCACATTTTTCTAAGGATTGCGGAGATACAAGAACATAGATAAATTAAAAAGAAAAGAAAATAATAGATAGGAATAGTAGATTTGACTCATATGGTTTTAAATCTGAAAAAACTATAGGGATCTCAACAATCTAGTGCCCAATTTTGGGCTATAGAGTGAAATTAAAGCCATGACAAAGATCCTATGAACAAATGAAACATAACCAGTGGGTTTTAAAGAGATTAATGATTAACATTAACAAGAGCACTCATGTTATCATAAATTTCTACTTCAAGAATCCATTTCATACACTAAAAATCATTGTTATCTGCAAAAATAAATTTAACTCTCTCATTGAGAGAGACCCATGAAACAATAACACACCCACAAGAAAATTGCAGAGACAAATTCAACCATATTTAATGTATTGAATTTATATGATTTAAATAATGAAACATTGGAGACAACTTTATGACATGGGAATTTATAATTGCACAAAATGGTTAACACTACTCATGAGATTACTCTATCTAAGAATTACATTCACCTCTAGAAACCTGAAACTAAACACTATCCTAGTCACAAGCTAAAGAGCCAGAACCAGAACCCCCTTTTTTATGGCCTTGGAATTCCTTTTATATTTAAGGAATGCAAAAAGCTTTAGGCCACTAACAAAAATTTGGTTCTACCTCCATTAATCTGTATCCTAACAGACTTTGTTACCACCAGTCTTGTCCAAAAGTTAAACTACTTAGTCGATATACAAGTGAGCTATGGTGATAAAGCCAGTGCTTTCAACTAATCATCTAGACAAGATATTCATGCGACCATGGGTAGTTATCAAAGTTGGAAATGGGAGAATGCATCTCACAAGCTTTCCTAATTCTGCTCCAACACCACCTCTTTAGGTCCTGTACTCATAGCCCAATCTGTATCACCCTAATTTAAGATAATCAGAGCGGTAGCCTTGAAGATTGGATTAATTTGTAAACTACAAAAAATGTTTGTAGCTACACTAAAGCATTTTAATATCCCTTTATCTACCAACAACCTTTCTAATATTCCTTTAACTACAGTATCAACATCATGTTGCTTCATTTTTTATCTTTGTATATTTCCTATAATTGAATTATGTTAGACCATGTTGTCCTA
Organism: Chamaecyparis obtusa; assembly: GCA_027943335.1. Taxonomy (NCBI): domain Eukaryota; kingdom Viridiplantae; phylum Streptophyta; class Pinopsida; order Cupressales; family Cupressaceae; genus Chamaecyparis; species Chamaecyparis obtusa. Next base: position 272,775 of record BSBK01006147.1, on the reverse strand, counting down.
TACCAAAAAACACTTATCTTCTCTACGAACTCCATCCTCACCTCCTCAATTAAAGGAAAACCAACCTATTACAAATATTTGAACCAATAAGCACCATTTATAGCCTTACCACCTCGAAAATATAGTTCATATTCATCATAATGTTGAATGAAAAAAACCATTTATTGAACTTGCAGAATTTTCCTCATATACTTGTGTCGACAAGAAAATCTACATAAAATAGATTAGGAAAGATCTCACTCTTTTGACGTCAAGCACTTAATTAGGCAAAATTGAGATCTCCTCCATTGGTTTTCTTCTTGATTACTTGAGCTTTTCAAATAGTAGGTCGAATGTCACCCCAAGTACGAGCATGGCACTTTTTGTGCATTCATTATTTTAGATGCATTTATTAGTATTTTTTGTTAGGCTACATACTAGTTATTAAAAAAAACTTATTTGAACTAATAATAATTAAGTATTTTTCTTTCTTAAAAATTTTAAATTATTTTCTTAAGTATACATGTCAATTTTTTAAGTTAAAAATTAGTCAAAATTATTTTTCTTTACAATGATTGGCTAATTCATTTGAAATCTTATTAGATGGATTTCATGGAAACATTATCTCTCTTACAATTTTCTAATCATTCAAGGTATATATAGAATAGCATTCAAGGGTATGTTAATATAATATATTTGAGTTTTATTAACATCTATAATTTCAAATATTTAATGCTTGTTAACCTGTCTTTTATATAATACATTTGCTTAAATGATATAATACATGATATTTTTTACTCTTAACAAAAAATAATTGTATTTTACTATTATCATAATATTAATTTACTTATTTTAATTCCTCATAATATTTTACTATAAATTATACCATTATATCTTATTTTAATATTATAATAAAACTATTAATGTTAATGACTTTATATTTTATTTTAATTAGAGATGAATTAAATTAGAATATAAATTATTCCAAATTAGAATTAGAAATTTACTAAAAAATAGTAAATTTTTTTAACTTAATTTTTATTTCATTAGAAAACTTATATAGTTATTTTTTACATATAGTAAATATACAAATTTTCACACTATTTACAATTTTTTAAACATGTTAAATAATATTAAATTTAAAAACCTATAGTTATACAATATACAATTACAATGAGTTTTAAAATTATATGCTAGAATATTATAACTATAATTAACTATTAGGCAAACAGTGGCACTACGTGGTACTTGTTAAATAATTATAATGTTGATTTCTAATGCTCTTACATGGCGTCATATATGGTGCAACCAAAATGCATCACAGTTTAGTGTAAATAAAATATTAAAATAGACTTGAAAAAAGTAACATCGTATGTGGGTATATTCTAGTTGCCCTGTAGTCGGAGATGTGTGTAGACATGCTTCCGTATAGATTGGGGGGAGTGTGTGCCCACGTGTCATATGCACATCATTATACATATCTACTTTCTATGGGTATTGGATATCCAACAAAATAAATGTAAAATATATAAGGAGAGTCTGATTAAAAAAACTAAGTGTCCCCCTTGGTAAGATATGAGTTTTAGTTTGTTGTTTAGATGTTGCTTGTTCTATGTGTCAATATTTTAAAATCTAAAATATCTCTTTAATGCCTTCCTTGTTGTTTAATGAGTTTTCATAAATGTCACTAAAAGGGGGGTAAAGAGTTGGTTATATAGCATTGGTGTTAGGACTATGGGAAGGATATATGATATTGAAAGAGAAATTAGGTGATTTTGTAGCTAACAAATTGCAGAGCATAGAGGTTTTGAAGGGTGTGACTAGAAACATGGGTGGTTCATCGGTGAGAAGTGAACCAACAATTCATGAAGTAATCTTGCAAGACGCACTCTGTGAGCCATAATTCAAGAATTGTGGCTAGTTAGACTACTATTTGAAGTTGAATGGGTTCGATAATGAAATTTCTATGGAATTTTCTTAGACATGTAGCAATGGTGAGGCAATGGTGAAGGGTTTGAAGGTTACTTCCATGAAGGAGAGGATTGATAAAGTTGTAGGGTTGCCTGTAGTAAGAAAACTCTACCCTAAAAATAAAGATGCCATAACAACTAGAGAAGATTTAACCATAATTAGGGATCCTCCACTTGAAGTAGATAAAAATGGAACAAGGAGACTTTCTTTACCAGATAAATGGCCACATATTGCAGTTTATATTATCAGATACATTACATGTGAGGATCGACAGTCAAGTCTACACTTTGTACACTTCAATATTTTGAATCACATGCAACATGGAAGGAGAATTAATGTCCCCAATGTTCTATATAACATGCTAGCAATCATGGTTGCTAAGATGCAAAAAGGAAGACAAAAATTTGTTTCCCATTACTATTTATTAAATTTCTTGTTGAAAGGTCTTTACAAGATGTGTCTTGGATGTCATGGAATGAGTTTTTTTAAATTATAGAGTTCAGAGTGGTGAATATGCATCTTAGAGGTCAACCCTTGACCTGTAGGGTTAGAAGGAAGGAAACACTTACAAAATTCACCCCTAGGGATTGAACTTATAGGGTGGTTCCTAGCACAAATCCTCTTGTAGCCAAAACAAGTTCACATGATTCTTTGAAAAAATATGTAAATAGTTCATTTTCAAACCCTATTGGTGATGTTTCCCCTAAATCAATAGTTCGCACTAGGGCAGTAGTAGCAAGGGGAAAAGGAAAAATAAAAAAGACTAAGGATGAAAAGGGAAAGGGTAAAATGCAAAAAAAATGTAAAGGAAAGCCTTGGCCCTAGAAAATAGAACACTAGGGATGAAGAAACTCCTACAACCACTGAGCATAGAAAAAAATATGCTAAAAAGTCTAAGACAACAAAAAGTACAGAGAAAACACCCCAAAGGAGGAGTGATAGGCTCATGGGTGAAACTAGTAAACAGGTAAAATCTACCATACCTAGGGTGAACATCCAAATTGAATCCTTAGACTCTATTCATACCACTCCTAGTGAATAAGAAAGGATAATCCATGACAGACCTCCCAGGAGAAGCCCCAAATTTATCTCCTCATTTGAGCAGTAAGATATGACAATGATGCCTACATAAGAATCTGAGGAGGGGGATGAACAAATATCTCAAGAAAGGGAATTTCCTCAGAAAGAAGAGGGGTTGTCAATGGAAGCAATTTTGGAACAAGAGAATTCAGGATTAGCAAGGCTTGTTGTTGCAGTTGAGCAAGTGGCAGGTGGACTACTAGAAAAAGGTGATTCCCAGTAGGTATTCACCGATCCAATATTTTATGATGGGCATCAATAGCCCTAGATTTATGGAAATTTATGAAGGATAATGAAGAACAATGGAATAAAGAGAAGCACGGACTACACAAAGTGATTACAAAGAAACACAAGGAGATTGAGGGGAAGAATGTAGAAATTATTGCATTAACAAATAAGGTAAACAATGTGATGACCTTAGTGCCGCAAATTTTAGAATGTAGAACTCCCCCAAGGATATATGCACTGCATCTCAAGGAGCTTAGTGTTTATTTCCAATTGTCAAGAGTATTATTTGGTTTAAACTATTCTATAGAGACTCTAGAAGACTTCTTCCAAGCTTACCAGTCTTTCCCAACAGAAACTAAAACTTACTCTATGAATTATACTTGCACAACTATGTTGTTCCTAATGATCATGAGTGGAATCCATTAATGTATATCAAATATATTCATTTAAGGGAACTAGAATGTCTTGGATTCAAAATTAAATTAGTTGGGGGCATAAATTCATAGCACATAGAGATAGGGAGAACCATACCCCTTTACCTTTAAGGGTAGAATCAGGTCAACCTACAAAAAAATTCTATACTTGGCACAAAGTTATGTACAAAGCTGAATTCAAATAGAAGACCCTAGGTGTGCGAGAAGAAGCCTTTTAGGAATTTGAATAGGAGACTACAACTATAGGATGGGAAGTGTTGGGAAATATGGTAGAAAGATGGAATGGGTTATCTGATGAATTGAAGCAAGCCGAACCCCATTCCTTGTAGAATTTTTATGCATCCATTATGAGGAGGGGACCAAAGTATGTTCATTTGAAGAGAATAAATGAACATTATTGGCTCCCTTTAATATTTCAACCACTAATTATTCTATGGCCTATTCCAACCTACAAATAACATAATTCCTACAGTGAACAAGTAGAGAAATCCAGAGGGGAGAGATTGGATTAAAAATAGATTTTATTGGAAACCAGGAGTGAAAAGTGAGGGATAGACAACAATCAATGATTTCGAGATGCACACAATACATAGAAATCAAATTCTACCTAGTGGAGGACCAACAATCCATTAGGTTAGGGGGAGTGATGAGCCCAAATAATGGCTCATTTTTTATAGGATTTCTTATAAATGTCATCATTATTACGGGGTTTAGCACCTAGTTGCTGATACTTTTCATGGTGCTTTCTTAAACTTATTTAGCTATGGGCATGAACATATCCATATATATGTTTTTGTTGATATCAAGATGCTATATAATTTATCTATATTACTCTTACATGTGATTAAATGAATTTTATTCTAAAGTAGTTATGGATATACAATTGCCTTGTGCATGCTAAAGTAATCATATTATTGTCATTTGTAACAACACTTTGATGAATAGAATGATACTTTATTTTTTTGCATTTGAGTTAATATTTGGGAAGACTCATCCAAGGGGGCCCACTTGCTGAGAATTTTTCTCATCTGGTTAAGTATTTTTTTTCTAGTCAATAATTAGTTTTAGCAACTGACTATTCCTACAGTCATTGGAACTATGTTTCATGACTATTCATGTAGCCACTAGAACTATGTTTTGTATTGATAAAATTTTTTGTTATATTATATTAATAATTTAAAAAGATAATTACAATATTTTGATTTCCATTTCTAGCTATAAAAGTACCCAAAACACCATATCCAACTAGTTTCATATGTACTTCGACCAGGAAACCAAGGCTACATTCAAGCTATATCTTGTAAATTCTACCTAGTTTGCTCCAATATAAAATATTAAATATGAAAAAATGCCTATGAACATTCACATTTTGCAACCAAAATTTTAAAAACCAACTGACCGGCTTGATGGTTGGTAAAAAAATTTCTTAAATTATATTAATGATTTACAAATATCATTACAATATTTTGTTGTAAAGGTACCCAAAACACCATACCCAACCAATTTCATGTGTATATCAACTAGGCAACCAAGGCTGCATTCAAACTATATCCTACAAATTCTAACCAACTTGCCCCAATACAGAAGATTACATATGAGAAAAATGCCTATACACAGGTGCAGTCTACAACTAAAATTTCAAAAACCAACCAGATTGATGACCAAAACAAAAAAAGTTGAAAAACCAAAAAAACTTAGTGTGAGATTTCATCAGCCAAGGCGTGATCCCTTTCACGACCAACATTATCATTTTTTTCATTTCCTTCATGCGACCCTTCCACACATAGGTCCAAAACCACTTGTACAACCATGTCCATTATGTGCACATCCACTATCTCCTCCACCATACCTCTTCCCATGCCTCTGTCTCTGGCCCAAATTTTGATTGTGTATCCTTCAATCCCTCATCTAGACTTCCATGTACTCCCAAAAACCAACTAATTTTAGGTGAAAGATCTAAGGGTTCATCTATTTCCTAGATAAATCGATAACTAACTCCAAGTCCCAATCATGCAAAAAGTCAATCACTAAAGCCCAAGCTCTACAAGCATCCATTTTCCTTTTGATATTATTCCCCAATCCTTTATTCCAAAGGAAAGGTTGCATAGCATGCAGACCTCTAGGGAAGCCAAGCCAATCCCCATGCGCCACAATAAAACCATGGCTAAGACTGCACATGGAAAAATTTAATCCAAACCTACCTAGTATTCAGGGTAAACACACTGATCCATGATATGTTTTTCCTCCTTCGTCAAAAAAAATTGCAGCCCCCAAACATAGAACAAAGAAATGACATTTTCATTTTTGTTCCACCAAAAACCTAAAAGTACATACTTCACACCCAAGAGAGCCTTGATCACCTGCATAAAGAAGGGATGTTGACACATGAAAACATGGCTTAGTCATTTCCCTTACATGTTTCTTTTGAAGGCTATATATTTCTTAGTGGAGCCAAATATGAATTTTTCTTCTATGGCACCTCACTTTCCTTCCCACCTCATAACCTCTCTTCTTTTTTTGATGTCTAAGAATTATGTCATTGGGTATGCATATCAAGGAATGTATAGTACCAACATTATGTTGGAAACTACAATTGAAGCAATTGTTGTATTGTCATTGATGTCAAACCTTAACTGGTAAGACTGTTGCTATCTAAGAAAGTACTATATCTATTTGATTGTTGAGAAGGATTAGGGCAACATTGATAACAATAGCACCTAAGGAAAGGTTGAGTTATCTTGATACTTCAATGGGTACTTGATTATGTGGCACAATGATAAAATAATGTATTGCTTATCTAAGTAAGAAGTAAGACTAAACAAGTAGGCTTAACCAAGAAAAAGTGAAGAAATCTAGTTTAAGCCGAGTGATGTTAGTGTCGACCGAGCCAGTATATGCCAAGTAAATTTAGTGTTGACCAAACATCAATTTATTGCCGAGGAAATAGTTTCAGTGGTGACCAGGATACCCAGTGATGACCGAGGAGTTGAGCACAGTATTGATCGAGCGTTAGTAATTTACATTTGATGAAGAATTCAGATTTCTGGCCGACATAGTTGAATTCTTGGATTATGTAAATCATGTTGACTTTATTTATTGAATGTATGGAAGCATTTAATGCACTATAAACTATTTTATTGTAATTCCATAAAGAGATTAGAGATGTTTCTAGAAGGATGGATGAAGAACATAATGTTGGAAGGATTCGATGAATCTGACCTAACCCTAAGATCTACGGAGGAGATTAAGCAGCAAAAGTTAGATCGACCTATCGAACAAGTATTAAGGAAACCTAAGTGAGAGGTTGAAGCAGTATGTGTTAGGAATGGGAACACTGAGAGGGGGGGTGAATCAGTGTTCACTATATTTTACCTTTTAACTTTAATCTTTGTGTTGAACTTAAATACTTAAGTACTGAATTAAACATTCACATAAACATGAAACATGAAATCAACACATGACACCAATATGGTTACGAGGAAACCCAAATAGGTAAAAACCCCAGTGGGAATTGACACCCACTAATATTTTGTACTAGTGTTTTGTGATCCTTGTTAGAAGATCCTTAACCCTGTTAGGAGTTGCTTTACAATGCTTTAAGTACAGTAGACCTTGTCAAGGGTCGGACCCTGTTAGGATTCTTTTACAATAGTCCATGTTAGGAGAGTGGATGCACTATCCTAGAGCTCACTACTCAAGTGGTGAAGGCTACAACCTTCTGATCTTAGATACACACTATATCTGTTGGATGAACTATTACTATGAAACTGCTTTGTCAGATCAGTTCCTTTGATGTGTTGATGCTTTGACCTCTAGCAAAGCTCTAATACATCTTATAGTGTCTTTACACACTTCTTCTCTACTTATCACAACTCTCTATCAACTTCCATACCGAATACAATGGGTGCAAGTTAAATTTATATGCACATACAAAATAAACAACTAGGTCAGCCCTTAAACCTAGGTCATACAAAGCTTCCAAATGAATTTTCTTAAGTGTGTTTACAATAAAACATATATACATGTCAAAAACCTAATTACAATAGGTGCATAGCCTTTACAACATTATAATATAGTCACAACTCAAAATGATAATTGTCGGTTTCTTACTCTGTTCTTCACTGGCACACACTGGTTGTGCAACTTCAACTGAATGTATCTTTCTCATCCTTGCATATCTGATTATGCACTTATAGACTAAGCATGAATACAGTCTAACCAACTTAACTTCTAGGGTGCATACCATAATTCTTCCGTACGCACGTGCGCTGATGCTCTAAGCTGCAGGAACTTTGTACACTATCCAGTCTTCAACACTTAACTATTTTCTGATCTTCTCATCAAGTGCGCTGACTCCAAACTACTATATGACTTTTTTTCCATAATGACAACACTATATTAAGTCATATACATTAGTATAGCCAACTTTCCAACAATCTCCCCCTTTGTCATTGATGGCAACAAAGGAATATGGCTAAGTTTCTAACTGTTCTTAATACAAAAAACTTTTGTCTTCTATACATATATTATATCTCCCTATACATATTATGATCCATATTCTATACACAAATCCCCCTTTGACATTAATGACAAAGGTGTTACAAAAATTGTATCTATACATACTTACTAAGGGAAAATATCCAGATATGCAATCTTTAGGTTCTCGATCTCCTTCTTCCAAAATGAGATCAAAGAGTTTACTATCCGAAGATGGGCGCATAATGCATATTGAAGCTTCTCCATCTTCTTCAAATCTATGGAAGGACCTTGATCATATGTTATCATGGTGGCATCAATCTCCTTGATATTCTGATTTAGAATGTCTAATGAGGGTGCAATAGCATTCCTCAACTGAGTCTGTTTAGCCCTTATCTTTGTCATCTCTTTTTCTGCCTTCTCAATTTTATCTATCTAACCTTGGTAGACATTATTGCACATATTCACATCTGTGGATGTGTCTTTCACCGAACTCTTTACTTGCTCAATCATAGCTTCTGCCTCTTTTATTTTCTTGAAATGATCATCAGTGAGCTTATCTTGATCCATGCATTTTGTAATGATTCTTCTTCCTTGATCTGCAAAATCTTTTAGGGATGCTTGACTAATTTTGAGTGATTTGAGGTCAAGTGCAAAGTTACTAATCAGTTCATTCAATCTCTTCTTCAGATAATTTTCTTCTGCAACTAGGGATGCAGATTCTTCAAGGCTTGAGAAATTGCTTTTGAAATGTGAGATGACTGTACTCACATCATCAACAGAATGTATCTTTGACACTTTCTTGTCCTCTGGCAATAAATCATTTAGAATGTTTACTGATTCTATCAGGAGGTGATCCCTCATCACTTATTTTTCTTTGGCCTTTTCCATGGCTAGGACGCTAAATTTTATCAAATCTTCTTCTTTCCATGAGTCCAAACTAGATGTGTCAGGTTTCAAACTTGACAACAATGCTGCTGAAGGAGTGATGGGAGTGTTGTCCAACACTTCTTTCTCTACTGATATTTCATCCTTTTTCTCACTTTCTTTTATCTTTTCTTCTTCTTTCTTTTCTTCCTCTTTTTCTACTTTTTATTTTTCTATTTCTTTTTCTTGTTCTTTCTTTTCTTCTATCTTTTCTTCTTCTTTATCATCATCAATCAGTTCTTCTTCTTGATGAGTGGCTGGTGTATTGCTGCATAACATTTTATCTTCTTGTGTGCTCACAAAAGCTTCTTCAAACTTATCCAAGTCATTGTCTGTGGCCGCCATTGCAATCTCTATATTGTCAATGAGGATTGTATCATCTTTTTGTGTATTTGTTATGGGCACAGACTTTACTACCTCTGTAGGTGTTACCACTGTAGGCGTTGAATCTTGAGGACCTATAAATGGTATATTGGAGGTCTATGTTCCTTTGTCTTTCTCACTAGGTTCTTGAGTGATGGGCGCAGACTTAGGTTTCATGTGCTACTCTAAGAATACCTTCTCAAAGGCCTTCTCTGTTTCCTTAGTTATCAGCTCATAGTCTTTGTTCATAATGTGTAGTGTTCTCATCTTTGTTCTTAAGTGCAGCTTCACCAAATTCAATAACAATGTCTTTTCTTTAACAAAACATATTAGAAGATTGGAATCAAGTGTTTGTTCCCTTATTCTGAAGTCTTCTTCAGTGGCTTGTCTCTTCAAGGTATCCATAATCTCCCATACCTTATTTAGGATAGCTGTCTTCAATTCAAGAACTATCTTCTTGAACTTTATCATGTGTTTGATCAGCATCTCATGAATCTCTAATTTATCAATTTCATGATATTTGTTATAAAACTTGGCTAACTGATCTATCCTTCCTTCTTCTACAACTCTATTCCTTAACACTTTAAGACTAGGTATGAATCCTACTTCCAGAGGTGGCTGCACATTTTTCACTTTGCTTCTTGTGGCTCTAGTTGAAGGGTGACTTGTGGCAGTTTTTTTTCTCCTCTTGGGCATCTTAGGAGATGCATTTGTGGACTTAATATTAATTGTAGCAGTGGGTGCAAGAATAATATCATCAATTTTACCCTGTTTATCCTTTGGATCATCAGTCTTCTCAATCTTTACCTTTTTCATCTTGGGATCATCAGACTTAGCTTCCATTGTGGATGTGCTCTCAATTTCCAAAGCAATATTTTCTTCCCTTGCTTTGTCTAGGTCTGTTGGTGTTACTCCATGAATTTTGAGTATCTCAGAAGTAATCTTAGAGGCGTTCCTCTTAGTTGCTACGTTGTTTAGTTTTTCATCTATTTCTCTTGTCTTCTCCTGATACGTTCCCCATCTAGGATCATTAGGGTCAGTAGGAGCTAAGAGAAATACTTGAGCATATGCTTCCAGAACTTGTTCCTCTACTTCATATCCAAGTGGATGAATCCACTTTGTTCTAGGTACAACAGCCTCCATAAATGTTGTATCTGTTTCAACCATAAAACAAATTGTATCCTTGTACTTTTCAACAATGTTTTCTGGAATTCTATACCTCATTTGCATCTTGGCCCTGAAGGTCTTCAATTCCAATGTTATATAATCTCTCAATGTAGTGGACACTTTGTTAGATATTTGTGGCATGGTTGGAATGGACTTTTCCAAATACAAATCTGATACTTTCCCAACTATATGAAGGTACATGTAAATGATCAATGACCCAAACCTAAATATCTTGGTTTTGTCATGCTTGATTGCCTTGATGTTATCAATCAACTGTGCGTGCAAGATCTCACACAAGTTGAACTCTCCATCTTCCCTTACAATCTAATGGCTACTAAAATTATTCCCGCAGACACACTATTCACTCTGCTGGTGTGATGAAACCTATATCCAAGTATCATAGACATCAATTTGATGGTAGCTTGTTCAATAGGCTCAATTGTCATTTCGTGCCTATCACTCCTTGACGTACATGTTTGCTCAACAATTTTCTTGACATCATTTCCCATAGGAAGGATGGCACCAATCTTAGATAGGCGTGTCATCTCATATATCAAGTCACTAGTAATTCTGACTAGCACATCACCTATCCAAAATAGGTCATCATGAATTCTACTCAAAAGTATTTTAATCCATTCTGTCTCATAGAATTCATATGCCATAGCATAATCTACTATGGGGTGGTCATTCCACTTCGCATATTCATCTAGGAAGGTTTTATCTGGTTTGAACATTGTTTCCATGTGCGCCCTTAACCTGTCCAGTCCTATTGGTTTCTTCTTACAGTAGATGTAAGCCCTAATGTCTTCCACATGCATAACGCCCTTGGTGTGTGGGAGAATTCTCCCTCTAATTCATCTAGGGTAGACTTAAATGGATGCTTCTTAAAGACATATCTTTTCTTTACTGCAACATCAAAAACTATGGGAGTGGTGATCACTTACTTATTTTATCACTTTCCAACTATACTCTAAGATAATCTGAAGACTTCTGAATCGGCACGGTGAACTAGGGTTTCTGAAACTGATCAGGTGTACTGCAAATCACTGATAGATCAATTTGTAAGTCTTCACAATAACTTCTAAGGCTCTTTCTGCTCTCCTATCGCTCTGAATTTGAATGCAATGAGTAATCAAACAACTTTTTGTGTACTTAAAGTGAAAATTCTACCATTAATGCTTGCCGCATAAATCCTATTCTTCTTACTAGTCTTGCAATTCATAGCTCTATGACCAAATTTATTGCATGAATAATAGTAACCATTAAAAGATCTTACCTCTGTACAGTTCCTTTCTATGTGTCCATGCTTGTTACATGCAAAACAAGTGTGGTCTACTGGCTTGCACTCATTCTTAGGTCATTCACCATTATCTTTGGTTTGATCTTCAGTCTCCTTAGCATCAATAGAGTCTTTTTGTGTATCCTTTCTTGCTCGCATGTTGTCAATCTAATTCTATGCTTCATTGTATCCAATGCAGCTAGTATCTCCTTTGGCTCTTCTTGTATACAACTGAGATTCAATTAAATCAGAATGGGTGCATAATTTATCAATGTGATTCTTAGCCTCTTTCAATTTAGATTCCAAGATTTCCTTGTTGTTTCTTAGTTCTAAGATTTCCATGTTTGCTTTCCTCAATTCTTCATTTAGTTGAAGATTCTCTTTGATCTACTCATCCTAGACTTCATGATTGTTAGTCAGCTTATCATCAAACTCTTCAAGTTGTTCTTTTAAGGATTTATTTTCTTCATTCAGCTTCTTAACCATTGTCCCTAGATAACTGGTAGAGCATTCTTTCAAATCTTTCCTTAGCCTTTTGATGACTAATTGAGCATCACTGAGTTTACCCTTAGTTCTTCAGTTTTTCTTTCAGACTTGTCCAGGTCTTCAAGAGCAGCTTCCAGATTTCTTTTCAGATGTTTCATTTCTGCTTTTTTCATGATCTCCTCAAGTGGTTAAACTTCTTTGCTAAAGACCAGAGCTCTGATACCAATTGTTAGGAATGGGAACACTGAGAGGGGGCGGGGGTGAATCAGTGTATACTATATTTTACCTTTTAACTTTAATCTTTATGCTGAACTTAAATACTTAAGTACTAAATTAAACATTCACATAAACATGAAATATGAAATCAACACATGACACCAATATGGTTACGGGGAAACCCAAATAGGTAAAAACCCCAGTGGGAATTGACACCCACTAATACTTTGTACTAGTGTTTTTTGATCCTTGTTAGAAGATCCTTAACCCTGTTAGGAGTTGATTTACAATTCTTTAAGTACAGTAGACCTTGTCAAGGGTCGGACCCTGTTAGGAGTCTTTTACAATAGTCCATATTAGAGGATTGGATGCACTATCCTAGAGCTCACTTGTAATGCCCTGCCAGGGAACCCAAGAGAAATTAACCTAAAACATGCTACTAAGTTTGCTGAATTTTTTTTTCTAAAGTTAACATACAAGATACGCAACAGTATGGAAGCAATTACTATTTACTCACATTGAAATAATGTCCAACACAAATTACAAATCTCGAGGGTCCCATGATGTAGAATTACTTAAGAACAAAAATACAACTAAAGAAAGACACCAAAAGATTCCATATCATAAATGATACAATTAAAACTTACATCAATAAAAACAATCCTCATGGACATCCATGATAATAAAATAACTGACATCCACTGCACATGTCGCAGGGTATGTAATAATAAATCTAACATAGAAGTACAATGACCATATTAGGTATCACATGTGATACTCTAATATAGGATTACATAAATTAAGATATGATAAGAACCATCAATGAAGAAACATAAAGGAATCCAACTGCAGAAGTACCAATAGCACCGACACCAGGACGTCGAATCTCAAATGGTAAAGAATCACTACCACCCGTCTGTGTAGAACCACAAAGGTCTACCCCACCATGCTAAGGAGATAGCAACAATACCCAATCCAATGACCAAAACTAAACAAGAATAACCACTGAGCAAGGAATCCTAAAAGCTCTCTACTCAAGGTTTACAAAAATAAAGAGAAAGGTGAGACACACTAACCCAGAGGCATAAATAGAAAACTCAGGAGGTGACTTAGGCTACATTCTATGGGAGTGTCATCACATGTCTATTTACTTGAGTTACCCTGGACTAGTCACAGTGGACCTCGGACCCTCAAGCATTGAGTTACCCTGGACTAGCCACTCTGGGCCCCGGACCCTCAATACGATCCATGTGGGACTAGAATTCTATCTCATGGAAATGAGGAATTCTAATCATAACCATACTCTAAATTATCTTTTTAATGATCTCTACACATTTTAATTACTATGTTATCACTTAATTAACTAACTTACGATAGGCTACCCAGTAACTAAACACTTTGGGTCTTGGCCCCTATTGTAAGCCACTCCCCTAAGATGCACCTATTCAACCTCCCCTAGGCTCATAATCTCACAAACATCAAAATAGGTATACTACCAAGTAATCCTAGAAGCAGTCTCACACATAAGAAACTGGCATGATTACAGTGATACCATAAACAGATAATAACCGACAAGAGCCCATAAGATTGAAACATAGATGATAATCAGAATAAGCACACGCATCAAACATGTAACTAAAACAAGTACAAATGATAACATTCCCAGACTCTATTTCCCCTAGGTCTTCTAGTACCCGATATCACAAAAAAATTGCACGAGAAGACACATCAAACACAAAGAATACAACACTCACATTATCGAATACTGAAATTGATCTATAAGCATTTAAATTCCACATTAAACATAATTGAATCCAAGCATAAGAATGAATAAACCTAATAAGAAAATCCCGAACGTAATCATTACAATAATATCATAATTAGAGAATATTCCTTAATATTGCCCTATGACTTTGACAGAATAAAAGACCCAATTTCAGTAGACGCATTTCAATTTCAAATAAATGGTCAAATAACAAATAAACATAAAAATAAATACACATAAACTAATTGGCAAACAAAAATTACATAACATTTTATTAATAATAAAATTAAATTAATCTAAATTATTTATCATCATAGATAAATATTTAACTAATGATAAACATTTAGAAATAATATAATTAAACAAAACCCAAATTACAATTTACAATTTACATTATTAATAAAAGAAAGTATTAAACAAAATTTAATAAACAAAATTAATTAAACCTAAAACAAACTTTATATTAAATAACATATAAAAATTTAAATAATTAAAAAAAAAATCAAAAAAATCAAAGTAGGGGAGGGTGGGTCTCGCCACCCCTTCTAACCCCATCCCACGCATGGCACACCCCATGTGTTGTCCCCCTTTTGGGGAAACAGCCACAGGCCGCTGTGCGGCCCTCTTAGGGACACTGTTGGCAGACCCTACGAGTGGGGGTACGGGCTCGAGTCCCATGCCCCCCTAAAACTTTATTAATCTAATTTTTTTAACATTTTATTTTTAAAACTCTTTTTAATATATATATTTTTATTATGAATAAAAAAATTTTATATCCAATCCTACCAATTTTTGATACAGTCATATAATATATATATTTTTTCTAAATAGCATAAGATTTAGGGAAAACAAAATGAGGTAATATATATTTTATTAAAACAATCACATGTATACCAAATAATCTGTCCTCTCTTAATTTGGTATTTTCACCATTTTGACTGTGTAAAACTTTTAACCAGAGGGTATTATTTTTTTAATTTTTCCAAAGCAAACAAAAAGAACAGAGAGAGAATATTTAATTTCCAAGATGAATATTTATACCCAGATTGGGTTTTCCATAACAAATTGAATCTTCTAATAGGGAATTATTTATTTCGATCCCTATAGTTAAACTATAGGCCAGAACTAATTTATTGTTTTCTAGGCAAACTATGAAGAATTATTTAACGAAATTTGGCCAGCATAACGGTACAATGCCAAATTGTAATAAAATATAAAAATTAAGTATACTAGGGTTTCTAAATACCCAAAACTAAGATAAACACAGATCCACCTAATAAAAAACATAGATTTCTATACAAACACAGAAAGACAACTAAATGTGAAAACAGAGACAACAAGCAAGATTCAATGCCTACCTCAGATCCAATGCCAAAAACTGAAAATGAAAACCCTTGTAGATTTGAAAATAGAATTTCCTCCAGAATTCAACACAACCTATAGATCAGAAAGCTATGTAGAAAAATAGGTACCCGATCCAGATGCACAAAGAAGTCAAATCAACAAGCAACCACAACAATCCAAAATCCCCAAAATTCAAAGCACACAAGCTCCCTCCCAAAATCCTCTCCAAAACCTGTCTCCCCCAAAAATGAATGCAATTTTTGCCTAATAGAGATTCAATTCCCAAATTCATGCAATCCCTAAGGACAACTCAAAAGCTAACTCACAGTTCAACTCCAAATCAGAATTTGAGGGAAAATCTATTTAATAAATTAAAAATACTTTTTAATGCACAACTCAACTTAAATTTTTGAAACAAGTTGATCACTTTTGAGAACAATTCAATTTTAAATAAATATTAATGCACATGTCACAATTCAATTATGTATTAAATAAATTAAATATTCAATGCACCCTAAAGTCATGCAAATCAAATATTTAATTATTTAATAAGTATGCAAACATAAATTAATTATAATTATAATTAAATAATCATATAATTTTGAATAATCAAACATTTGACTTTAGATTAATTTTATACATTAAACATAGGAATAATAATTAATCATTAAATTCAACTATAGTCCTAACGTTAATAATCACATAAAATCACCTATGAAATCATAAATCAACTAAATCAAGCACAATAAAATCAAGAAAACTAAAACCACGCACATACTCAAGAATAGGATCCATGAATTCATGCCAACTAGGTGAATTTGGGTAAGGTAGTCAAAACTGATACTTGTCCAATCCTAGGACAATTAGGTTTAGGATAGGGTTTTGGGTCTGTGTATTATCTCCCCTCTTTACCATTGAGATGAATGTTTGTGGGCACGCTCACTCCTACCAATTCATGGAAGACGATGCCCTGTACCTATAAACCTATCATCACAAGATGAAGCATGTACATATAATACATAGTAGACAATGATACGGTATGGTTGGACGTGTGCATCTCGACTTTGCAAGTAACTACGCCTCTGTCCTCTACCATATAAACATGTCAAACAGATACAAACACATGATAACCATACACATGCAAGTATGGGGTAAGTACATCATAATCAATATAAAACATGTAATCTAACATCATAAAACATCATCATCTAATCTATGCATACACATGATAAACATATAATAATAATCCATAATCATCATTTAATGGAACAATAACCGATCACATGAAAAGTGACCTAAAAGAATTCGGTCATACAAGTGAAACATAAAGAAAACTAAGAGCAACCTATGGGTGGGTACTACATCCTCCCCCCCTAGGATTAGGCTTACTCTTGGAAGCGTGAAACAAGTAGGGATGTAAGTCCCATAAAACTCGTTGCACTGAAAAGGAAACTAAACCAAGGATCACTAGGAAGATCTATGCCCTAAAAATTGTGTCAATCGATAAGGACAATTGACAGCAATATGACCATCTTGCCCGCAAGAATAACAACCACCTTTACCACCAAAATATTGATGTGAACTCTGAGCTGACTGATCAACCTGATTACGCATATTGCGCTGCCAGTTGCAACAGTTCCCTAATTGAGAATCACCACTACTACCATGGAAGAATTTCTTCTTCTACTGATTTTGATTACCTTTTGAAAAGGTAGAAGGGGTCTGAAAATTCTCATTCCTTTGAGATCAATTCCCCTTGGAACCACTAGGCAGAACACTTCTCTGACCACTATAACCCAATGCTAGATTCGCCTCTGTAAGAGTAGCCTTAACGACCACTTCCTTGAGGGTCTTAGGCTCAAAGAGTTTAACTTCCCCAATTAGGCTAGCATTAAGTCCCCTTACAAAGTGCTAAACTAGGAGAGTTGTATCCTTTCGAAAGCTAGAATACTGCTTGAGCTCGAAGAATCGACACTCGTACTCTCCCACTGACAAGGTCAACTACCTCAAGTTGTGAAATTCATCTACTCTTTGTTGCCTCCACTGATCTAAGAGGAAGTGCTCTCAGAAGTTCTCAAGGAACAACTCCCAAGTGACAGTATCCATCTGAAGACCTAGCTTCTCCACTTCTATCTTCCACCATACAGCTGCAAAATCTATAAGTTGCATAACCACATACCTAGCTTTAGTATTTCTACTAAAGGGATGCATGGCTAAACTCCGCTCTAGAGCTATCAACCAAGTCTCTGCCTCTAAACCAGTACCTTTCCCATCAAAGGGATTAGGTGCCCTCTCATTAGATCCCTCATGTGGTTAGCTGCCACAACCGTAGGATCAATTGTGAAGTCCCTCATTGGAGGACTCCTAGACCTCTCCCTAGCCTGCTCTACTCTGACCTACTCAGGACCAAGATGATTGAGAATCACTCGCAAGAACTATCTCGTGTCTAGTCCTTCAGACTCAGCCTGACTATCCTCTCTCTGATAATCTCTAGACTGTTGGTGGTGACTCTCTTGACTGACACTCGTAGAAGGGCTATGATGTCTACCCCTCCCATGACCACCAGAACAACCTCTACCTCTACCTCTAGTAGCTCTAGTGACAGGCATGATTCCTGCATCATACAGAGATCCCGACAACGTCACACAACATAACTTGAAACAAAAACAAAAAGAAACATAATCACAAAGAAATGGTCTGCAAACAAAATGTTATATGTCTATGTTTAGTTCCAAGTTTAGACTATACAAAACCTAATAGGCGTACATACCCAGAGTTCCCAGTGTAGAAACTCTTCTTTGATACCAAATGTAACACCCCACCAGGGAACCCAAGCGAAATTAACCTAAAACATGCTACTAAGTTTGGTGAATTTTTTTTTTCTAAAGTTAACATACAAGATACACAACAGTACGGAAGCAATTACCATTTACTCACATTGAAACAACATCCAACACAGATTACAAATCTCAAGGGTCCCATGACGTAGAATTACTTAAGAACAAAAATATAACTAAAGAAAGATAACAAAAGATTCCATATCATAAATGATACAATTACAACTTACATCAATAAAAACAATTCTCATGGACATCCATGATAATAAAATAACTGACATCCATTGCACATGTCGCAAGGTATATAATAATAAATCTAACATAGAAGTACAATGACCATATTAGGTATCACATACGATACTCTAATATAGGATTACATAAATGAAGATATCATAAGAACCATCACTGAAGAATCAATGAAGAAACATAAAGGCATCCAACTGCAGAAGTACCAACAACACCGACACCAGGACGCCGAATCTCAAATGGTAAAGAATCACTACCACCTGTCCATGTAGAACCACAAAGGTCTACCCCACCATGCTGAGGAGATAACAACAAACCCCAATCGGATGTCCAAAACCAAACAAGAATAACCACTGAGCAAGGAATCCTGAAAGCTCTCTACTCAAGGTTTACAAAAATAAAGAGAAAGGTGAGACACACTAACCCAAAGGCATCAATAGAAAACTCAGGAGGTGACTTAGGCTACATGCTATGGGAGTTTCATCACATGTCTATTTACTTGAGTTACCCTAGACTGGTCACAGTGGACCTCGGACCCTCAAATGTACGGGCTCGAGTCCCATGCCCCCCTAAAACTTTATTAATCTAATTTTTTTAACATTTTATTTTTAAAACTCTTTTTAATATATATATTTTTTTATTATGAATAAATTTTTTTTAAATCCAATCCTACCAATTTTTGATACAGTCATATAATATATATATTTTCTAAATAGCATAAGAATTTAGGGAAAACAAAATGAGGTAATATATATTTTATTAAAACAATCACATGTATACCAAATAAATTTGTCCTCTCTTAATTTGGTATTTTCACCATTTTAACTGTGTAAAACTTTTAACCAGAGGGTATTATTTTTTTAATTTTTCCAAAGCAAACAAAAAGAACCGAGAGAATATTTAATTTCCAGGATGAATATTTATACCCAAATTGGGTTTTCCATAACAAATTGAATCTTCTAATAGGGAATTATTTATTTCGATCCCTATAGTTAAACTATAGGCCAAACTAATTTATTGTTTTCTAGGCAAACTATGAAGAATTATTTAACGAAATTGGGCCGGCATAACGATACAATGCCAAATTGAAATAAAATATAAAAATCAACTATACTAGGGTTTCTAAATACTCAGAACTAAGATAAACACAGACCCACCTAATAAAAAACATAGCTTTCTATACAAACACAGAAAGACAGCTAAATGTGAAAACAGAGACAACAGGCAAGATTCAATGCCTACCTCAGATCCAATGCCAAAAACTAAAAATGAAAACCCTTGTAGATCTAAAAATAGAATTTCCTCCAGAATTCAACCCAACCTGTAGATCTGAAATCTATGTAGAAAAATAGGTTCCCGATCTAGATGCACAAAGAAGTCAAATCAACAAGCAACCACAACAATCCAAAATCCCCAAAATTCAAAGCACACAAGCTCTCTCCCAAAATCCTCTCCAAAACCTGTCTCCCCCAAAAATGAATGCAATTTTTGCCTAATAGAGATTCAATTCCCAAATTCATGCAATCCCTAAAGACAACTCAAAAGCTAACTCACAGTTCAACTCCAAATCAGAATTTGAGGGAAAATCTATTTAATAAATTAAAAATACTTTTTAATGCACAACTCAACTTAAATTTTTGAAACAAGTTGATCACTTTTGAGAACAATTCAATTTTAAATAAATATTAATGCACATGTCACAATTCAATTATGTATTAAATAAATTAAATATTCAATGCACCCTAAAGTCATGCAAATCAAATATTTAATTATTTAATAATGTATGCAAACATAAATTAACTCTAATTATAATTAAATAATCATATAATTTTGAATAATCAAACATTTGACTTTAGATTAATTTTATACATTAAACATAGGAATAATAATTAATAATTAAATTCAACTATAGTCCTAACGTTAATAATCACATAAAATCACCTATGAAATCATAAATCAACTAAATCAAGCACAATAAAATCAAGCAAACTGAAACCACACACATACTCAAGAACAGGATCCACGAATTCATGCCAACTAGGTGAATTCGGGTAAGGTCATCAAAACTGATACTTGTCCAATCCTAGGACAATTAGGTTTAGGATAGGGTTTTGGGTCTGTGTATTATCTCCCCTCTTTACCATTGAGATGAATGTTTGTGGACGCACTCACTCCTACCAATTCATGGAAGATGATGCCCTGTACCTACAAACCTATCATCACAAGATGAAGCATGTACATACAATATATAGCAGACAATGATAGGGTACGATCGAATGTGTGGATCTTGACTATGCAAGTAACTACGCCTCCGTCTTCTACCACACAAACACATCAAACAAATACAAACACATGATAACCATACACATGCAAGTATGGGGTAAGTACATCATAGTCAATATAAAACATGTAATCTAACATCATAAAACATCATCATCTAATCTATGCATACACATGATAAACATATAATAATAATCCATAATCATTATTTAATGAAACAATAACCAATCACATGAAAAGTGACCTAAAATAATTCGATCATACAACTGAAACATAAAGAAAACTAAGAGCAACCTACGGGTGGGTACTACATCACTGCTCAAGTGGTGAAGGCTACAACCTTCTGATCTCATATACACACTATATATGCTAGATGAACTGTTACTGTGACACTGCTTTGTCAGATCAGTTCCTTTGATGTGCTGATGCTTTGACATCTAGAAAATCTCTAATACATCTTATAGTGTCTTTGCACACTTCTACTCTTCTTATCACAACTCTCTATCAACTTCCATACCAAAAACAATGGGCGCATCTTATATTTATATGCGCATACAAAATAAACAACTAGGTCGGCCCTTAAACCTATTACATACAACGCTTCCAAATGAATTCTCTTAAGTGTGTTTACAATCAAACATATATACATGTTGGCAACCTAATTATAATAGGTGCATAGCCTTTACACCATTATAATATAGTCACAACTCAAAATGATAATTGTCAGCTGCTTACTCTATTCTTCACTGGCACACACTGGCTATGCAACTTCAACTGACTATATCTTTCTCATCCTTTCATATCTGATTATACACTCATAGAATAAGCATGAATATAGTCTAACCAACTTAACTTATAGGGTGCATACCATAATTCTTCTGTACGCACGTGCGCTAATGCTCTAAGCTGCAGGAACTCTATACACTATCCAGTCTTCAACACTTAACCGATTTCTGATCTTCTCATCAAGTGCGCTGACTCCAAACTGCTATATGACTTTTTTTCCATAATGACAACACTATATTAAGTCATATACATCAGTATAGCCAACTTGCCAATAGTATGTTGGAGTTGTTAGTGTTATTGACTGAACAAGCAGAAAAGGCTGAAGGAGAAGGAGTTGTGATTGCTTGAAGGGATTTTTGAGCAGATCAATGATGGAGATGGAAATGGATCACAGTTAGTAAGCCAACATATATTTGTGAGAATTAGATCTGTTATTTGCAAAGTGAGTTGTATGTTTTCAAATCAAACATTGTTGTTACTTTCTAACCATTGTATTAGTTTAAATCTTTTAGTCAAGGTTGACCTAACAGTCATTGTATAAATCCTTTGAACAAGATTTCATTTTAATGGAATGTACTTAAGTCCTTTAACAAGGTGCATTCCTAACAGGGTGGTTGAAATCTTTTAACTGGGTCACACCTAGCAGTGTGTTTCTAAACCTTTGATAGGGTTGGCTTTTCACAGAGCTCACTTCAGAAGAGTGAAAATATCAGTAGCATGTTACAAAGGGGTTTTTCCCAAATTGGGTTTCCACTATAAATCCTGGTGTTAATGCTTGTGTGAATGTTTTGGTTTGAACATTTATGTGTTTTACAAGTTAAATACTATTGGATAGTGGGCGACACTGTTATATGTTTCTGATATGCATTATGTAATGACCGAGTAGTTGTTGGTTGTTAGATCTAAGTTGTTGAAGAGTTTGAAAGTTTATTTTATACATCTAGACCTGAGAACAACTGATTCACCCCCCCCCCCCCTCTCTGTTGTTCTAAATCATATTAATAATTGGTATCAGAGTTGTTGGTGCTTACAAAGAACAAGTTTAAAGGTACTTGAAGTAAATGATCGGGACGTATAAGGAGGTACCAAAGCTAAATAAGGATAACTTCCCTACATGGCATAGTCTGATAAAACTACATTTAGATGGTATTGGAGATTTAGAAAAGTATTATATTGAGCATGACTATGTTACAATTGTTGCACCTCTGACTGTCGAAGAGATGAGAGCTAAACAAGAGCACAATCAAGAAATGTTGGATATTGCATCTACTTTAAGCTATCCTGAATTTGAAGACATCAAAGATTGCACAAATGCAAAGAAAATTTGGGACACTCTTGCAAACATCTATGGTGGTGACATAAATGTACTAAGGGCAAAAGCTAAAAGCCTGAGAGGTAAATTTGATGAAATGAAAATGCAAGAAGGTGAGAATATTGCACAATATTATGGTAGGATAAAAGAAGTTGTAAATGCTATTAGAGGAGCTAATGGAACTATTGATGATGAGACTATTATTGGAAAAGTTTTGAGAACTTTAAGTCCTATTTATGCCATCAAAATTTTAGCAATTCAAGAATCTAGATGTAACCCTGGTAATGTTTTTACTTTGGAAAGTCTTGTTGGTAAGCTTACTGCTTTTGAGCTTTCTAATTATGATAACTTCACTGTTGCTAATGTTGAATCTACGTTCAAGTCACAATTGGTTTTGAATAAGTCTAAGAAAGAAAAGGAAAGATTCATCAGTGAGAGTGAAAGTGATAGTGACACTACTGATGAAGAACTAGAGGATCTTGAAGCTCTTATGGCCAGAAGATTAAAAAGGGGAAAAGGCAAGTATAAAGGTAAACTCACTATCATATGCTTCTCATGTAACAAAGTTGGTCATATAGTTGCAAAATGCCCTGATAGGGATAACAAGGATGAGGAAAGAGATAGCAAGCACAAAGATAAAAGAGAAGATAGAGGTTACTGAAGGTACAAGGACTACAAAGATAAAGGTAAGAAATATTTCTATATTGTTGAAGAAGAAACTAACACTGATAGTGATGATTTTGAAATTGATGTAGTTTATGTTTCTATGAAAGATGAGTCTGATAAGGATGATAAAATTGCACTTGTATCCTATGTGAACAAAAATGATAAGTGGATTATTGATAGTGGTTTCTTACACCACATGATTGGTGACAAAAGTAAGTTTGATACCCTAGATCATTACAAAGGTAGAAGTGTTAAATTTGGTAATGATGCACCATGTCTTGTTAAGGGTAAAGGATTGATTAAGGTGACTGATAAGATCACTTGTGAAAATGCTTATTGGGTTGAGGGTCTTAACTATAATCTACTAAGTGTTTCACAGCTTAATAGCACTGGCTACCGAGTGGAATTTCATCACAGGAAGGCTAAAATATTTGATGCCACCAGTGAACTGAGTGGAAGTGGAGAACAGACAAGAGGTAATTTATTCTATCTAGAACTATCTAAAGAGACATGTTTGATTACAGAACTTGATGATATATGGTTATGGCATAAGAGGCTATGTCATGTTAACTTTGATAATCTTGTAGACATTAGTAAAAAGAAGAAAGTGAGGACTTCCAAGATTGAAGAAACCTGATAATGTAATGTGCAAACAATGTCAATTGGGTAAGATGACAAAGTCTAGTTTCAAGAGAAATACTTTTACTTTTGAAAATGCTTTAGATTTGGTTCATACTGACCTTTGTGGACCTATGGGTGTACAAAGCTATTGTGGTGCTAGATATTTTATTATGTTTGTTGATGATTACACCAGAATGATGACCGTAATGTTTTTAAAAGAAAAATCTGACGCATTTCATTTTTTTAAGTGGTATTTGGCTAAGGTTGAAAAGGAGATAGGTAGGAAGCTGAAGTGTCTGAGATCTGACCAAGGTGGAGAATTCATATCAAATGAGTTTAATCTATTCTGCAATGATAGAGGAATCAAGAGATAGATGTCTGCACCTAAAACACCTCCACAGAACAATATAGCAAAGAGAAGGAACAAATCTATCATGGATTGTGCAAGGACACTAATGATCAAGAAGAATGTTGCACAAAAGTACTGGAGAGAAGCTGTAAGTACAACTATTTATACCCTAAACTAAGTATAGATCAAAAAAAGTACAAATGTTACACCTTATGAGTTATGGCACGAGTATGCACCTAATGTAAAGTACTTTAGAATTTTTGGGAGCAAATGTTATATACTAAAATACAATAGGAATGGAAAGTTTGATGCTAAAAGTGATGAGGGCATATTCATAGGTTATTCTACAAAGAGTAAAGCTTACAAGTGTTTGAACTCTAACACTAAAAAAATTATGGAAAGTGTAAATTTCAAGGTTGATGAATATGCAGAGAAAAATGAACAGGAAAGCAAGAGAGAACCAAAAGATTATAGATCTTTTGTCTATATAGAAGGAGAGGCAAGTGACAAACTTGTACCTAATGCAGAGTATCGGGTAAGCAATGCCAAGCATCAGGGAAACAATGTCAAGTGACAAGAAGAAAATGCCAAGCAACAGGAGGATGTTGGCAAGTATTAGGAAGAGGTTACCGAGCATTCAGAAGCTAAATCTGACAATCTTGTTGGAGAACCTGAAGAGCAAGGAGAAAAGAGAGCATAACATGTTTTGGCATAATATGTAAGGAGACATCACAAGCCTAAACAAATCATTGGAGACAAAAAAACCAGAGTTCTGACCAGAAGCAAGTTAAGAGACCCTAAGACAACAAGAGAGGCACTATAAAATGAAGACTAGATCCAAGCCATGAATGGGGAGATAGATCAAATAGAGAAGAATGATACCTGGACCCTAGTGTCGAGACCATAAAACAAAAATGTCATTGGAACAAAATGGGTATTCATAAACAAGCTGAATGAACATGGACAAATCACAAGGAAAAAAGCAAGGCTGGTATGCAAAGGCTATGCATAAGAAGAAGGAATAGACTATGGGGAGACATTTTCCCCTGTAGCAAGATTAGGAGTGAGAACTCTACTTGCATATGTTGCCTACAAAGATTTTAAGGTATACCAAATGGATGTCAAGTCTGCATTTTTAAATGGTATATTAGAAGAAGTGTACATTGAACAACCTAAAGGATTTGTTGATCCAAACAAGAGAGACATGGTTTGCAAACTGAATAAGGTGTTATATGGACTAAAGCAAGCCCCCTGAGCATGGTATTAGAGGCTGCACAATTACCTGATACAGATTGGATTCTCAAGGACAAATGATACCAAAAATATGTCCATGAAAGATGAATAAGGTAAAGGAATCTTGTTAGCTAAGATTTTTGTAGATGATATTATATTTGGTGGACAAGATGCCCTATGTAAGAAATTTTCAAATGAGATGCAAACTGAATTTGAAATGTCAATATTTGGGGAGATAAAATTCTTTGTTGGTTTACAAGTATATCAGATGGAGAAAGGTATTTTCATTACCCAGTCTAAATATGTGAATGAGATACTGAAAACCTTTGGTATAGAGGATTCAAGGCCAGTAAGTACTCCCATGGCTACCTGACAAAAATTGTCTAAAAATGATGATGCTGCTGAAGTAAACCAAACTTTGTATAGGTCCATGATTGGAAAATTGCAGTATGTTGTTCACAGCAGACCAGATATTTCTCTAGCAGTTGGGATTGTGGCAAGATTCTCTGCCAATCCTAAGGAAACTCACATGATGGCTGTAAAAAGCATAATGAGATATTTGAAAGGGACTGCAGATTATGGAGTGTACTATAAGAAGCATGAAATATTTTAACTGAGATTCTATACTGATGTAGATTGGGCAGGAAATGTGGATGATAGAAAGAGTACTAGTGGTGGAGCTTTATTTCTTGGACAAAGATTAGTTTCCTAGAGAAGAAAGAAACAAAATTGCATTTCTCAATCTACAGCTGAAGCCAAGTATGTAGCTGCAGCAATGAACTGTTCAAACTTGGTATGGATAAAGCAATTGTTGATAGGCATGAAAGAAGAGATCACTGAACCAGTTGTCATCTACTGTGACAACACAAGTGCTATCAACATATGTAAGAACCCAGTGATGCACACAAAGACCAAACATATCACCGTCAAGTATTATTACTTGAGGGAATTGGTACAGGATAAAGAAGTCATAATGCAATATGTGAATACAAAGGAACAACTAGCAGACATATTCACTAAAGCCTTACCTAAAGAAGCTCATGAATATCTGAGAGGAAAATTAGGGGTTCTTCCCCTCACTGAAGCTTCCTAGTCAAGCTAGGAGCACTACATCAAGTGTGTTGTAAAGAGTATCTGACAAATCGATGCAGAAAAAGGTCACACTTTAGGAGAAGCCTAGAGTTGTGGAAAGTACAGTGAAACTGATAATCAGTCATATGAAAAGATGACAGAGGGAGAAATATTGTTACTAAACTGACAAGATGACATCTACATCTGAAGGATGTATGTTTTAGTTGTTGCTTTGGCATATTTGTCAAAGAGGGAGATGAATAAGATGAAAACACATGGTAAGATTCCATGGAAGAAACACAGAAGGGATGAAGTGGAAGTTACTGTGTGGACGGTCATGTAAGAGGCTAAGAGATTTAGAATCATAATGAAGCTAAGGATATTATAAATATTTCTAATGAATAGACAAGTTTTGGATTGATTGGTGATTCATGTGTTATTCATATGTTGTTGCCATCAATGCCAAAGAGGGAGATTGTTGGAAACTGCAATTGAAGCAATTGTTGTATTGTCATTGATGTCAAACCATAACTAGTAAGAGTATTGCTATCTAAGAAAGTACTATATCTATTTGATTGTTGAGAAGGATTAGGGCAAGGTTGATAACAATAGCACCTAAGGAAAGGTTGAGTTATCTTGATACTTCAATGGGTACTTGATTATGTGGCACAATAATAAAATAATGTATTGCTTATCTAAGTAAGAAGTAAGACTAAACAAGTAGGCTTAACCGAGAAAAAGTGAAGAAATATAGTTTAAGCTGAGTGATGTTAGTGTCGACCGAGCCAATATATGCTGAGTAAATTTAGTGTTGACCGAACATCAGTTTATTGCCGAGGAAGACATTATTAGCTGAGGAAATAGTTTCAGTGGTGACCAGGCTACCCAGTGATGACCGAGGAGTGAACACAGTATTGACCAAGTGTCAGTATTTTACATTTGAGGAAGAATTCAGATTCCTCATGGCCAACATAGTTGAATTCTTGGATTATGTAAATTGTGTTGACTTTATTTATTGAATGTATGGAAGCATTTAATGCACTGTAAACCATTTTATTTTAATTCCATAAAGAGATTAGAGATTTTTCTAGAAGGATGGATGAAGAACATAATGTTGGAAGGATTCGATGAATCTGACCTAACCATAAGATCTATGGAGGATATTAAGCAGTAAAAGTTAGATCAACCTATCGAAGAGGTATTAAGGAAACTTAAGTGAGAGGTTGAAGTAGTATGTTGGAGTTGTTATTGTTATTGATTGAATAAGAAGAAAAGGATGAAGGAGAAGGAGTTGTGATTGCTTGAAGAGACTTCTGAGTAGATCGGTGATGGAGATGGAAATGGATCACAGTCAATAAGCTAGCATATATTTGTAAGAATTGGATCTGTTATTTGCAAGTGAGTTGTATGTTTTCAGATCAAACACTATTATTACTTTCTAACCATTGTATCAATTTAAATCTTTTAATCAAGTTTGACCTAACAATCATTGTATAAATCCTTTGAACAAGGTTGCATTCTAATGGAATGTACTTAAGTCCTTTAACAAGGTGCACTCCTAACAGGGTGGTTGAAATCCTTTAACCGAGTCAAACCTAGCAGTGTGTTTGTAAACCTTTGACAGGGTTGGCTTTTCATAGAGCTCACTTCAGAAGAGTGAAAATATCAGTAGCATGTTACAAAGTGGTTTTTCCAAAATTGGGTTTCCATTATAAATCCTGGTGTTAATGCTTGTGTGAATGTTTTAGTTTGAACATTTATGTGTTTTGCAGGTTAAATACTATTGGATAGTGGACTGCATTGTTATATGTTTCTAATATGCATTTTGTAATGACCGAGTAGATGTTGGTTGTTAGATCTGAGTTGTTGAAGAGTTTGAAAGTTTATTTTATACATTTGGACCTGAGAAAAATTGATTCACCCCCCTCCCCTCTCTGTCGTTCTAAATCATATTAACACATTCATGTATATTTAAGGCTCAATAAATTTGGGATGTACCTAGACAACCTCAAAGGCCACAAACATCCTCTACCTTGCCCATAATAAATAAATAAATACACTGTTGGCCTAAAAAATTGAGAGCAATATATCCCTTGCTCCAAGCGTCACATCAAAGCACATCAAATTTGATGTGTGATGTCATCTCCCCTACCAAGTCATTTGTTGTCCACCTCACCAAGCCAACTCATCCACTAAGAAAATTGGTTCACCTTCTATGTCATTACTCCATCATCTTCCATCTTATACAATGAATTGGAAAGAGTATTTCCCTACCGATAAATGTGTGAGACTTTGAAAATTTGAAAGCAATCCAATTTTTCCTTATGATTTCGACTACTTTCTACAAATGCCAATCTTGCATTCTACCAGACGTAATGGCATTGATGACAATATGAGAATCCCCTTTGAAATGTAGGTTTTTGACATGTAGCCTTTGTGCCAACTCAACCCCCCAGAAGGTTGCAAGAGCTCCGACATCATTGTTGGTTCCTACACCTAATAATTATTTTTTGTAGCGATAATATTTCCATTGGCATCCCTTGCCACACACTTTGCATTTGTCAGGCCCGGGTTTCCTTTAGCAGCCCCATCAGAATTCACCTTTATCAATCCCTCCTCCAAAGCACTTCATTTAGTCTCTTCCCTACACCCCTTTAGAAAATTAACCTTTTGACACCCATTAATGAGTCACCATTAGAACTATGTTCTGTGAATATAATGATACTTTAATTTTATGCATCTGAGTTAAGATTTTAGAAGACTCATCCAAGGGGGCCCACTTGGTGATAATTCCACTCATTTTTGTTAGTTACTATTATGTTTAGTAATTAGTATTATTTTTAGCAGCTAAGTGTTCTTCCAGCCATTGGAACTTTGTTTTGTGATTGTTCCTACAGTCATTCAAATTTTTTTTAATGAATAGAATGATACTTTATTTTTTTGCATCTGAGTTAAGATTTTTGAAGACTCATCCAAGGGGGTCCACTTGGTGAGAATTCCACTCATTTTTTTAGTTACTTTTATGTTCATTAATATGTTTTAGTTTAAGTAGTTGATTGTTCATGTAGCCATTGGAACTATGTTTTGTGACTCTTCATGCAACCATTGAAATTTTGTTCTATGAATAGAATGATACTTTAATTTTTTTAATCTGAATTAAGATTTTGGAAGACTCATCCAAGGGGGCCCACTTAGTGAGAATTCCACTCATTTTTGTTAGTTACTTTTATGTTTGGTAATTAGTTTTATTTTTAGCAACTGATTGTCTCTGTAGCCATTGGAACTCTTTTTTATTACTATTCTTGTAGTCATTGGAACTCCATCCTATGACGGTTCCTATAGCTATTGAAACGGTAGGAGATTTTTATTGGACAAGAAAAACCAACTCGAGGAGGCATGAACAAAATTCTTCACTTTGAGCTTGACGAGCTCAAGAGGGTATTCCTATGACATAAGTTTTCATATTGAATAAACTCTCAATACATAACATCATGCAGACACACAAAGTAGATAATTCAAAGAGTTAAGGTAATGGACACCCTTATGCTATGATTTCAATGAACAATCCCATGCATAGCTTCTGACTTCTTCTGAGAATGAAAATAATTTATCACAACACTAGTATACACAAGTATTGTTGGAAATAATTTAGGTCAAAAAGTTATCTCACAATATCAGGAATGAGTATTGACTTTCTATTAGATCCTCAAGGCATAAACCTTGTTATAATTATTCTTCTCATCACCTATTTGTGGGCCTCATAATTACTATTTACCCTATCAAAGTCAATCTTAGTACAAGTAGCACATGCAAAACCAAAGGCTTCAGTCAAAATACTTCTATCAATTATCAGTAGGGCTTTCTGGTCTGCTCTTCTAATAACCCTAGTCGACGGGCAGTATTTACAAGATAATTCTCTTAAGAATTCTACATCAACAAAAACATCAGTTAATTTCAACTTGGCCAAATTAAAGTCCCAAGGGTTTGACATGGGAGGGCCTTTATTACTGGAGAATTAATAAAACAAATCTCATCCTAATGTAGTGCTAGGATTCCTACACATATGACACTCATCCTTCTACTCATGTTCATTGGCAAACAACATTTTTTGTCCTTGACAGTAAATCCATGAAATCTTGGAAATAATACCTATAGCTTTTGTATTACTCCTACCATTACTCAACATAAAATCAAAGGGATTTCACTTTTGACTTTTAAGGTACCAAACTGAAACATCTATAAGATCGATCAATGCCAAAATTAGGGCAACATAGTCAAATAGAGAGCATTCCTCACTATAACATCTCAAACATGTCTTGAAGATCTCAAGAGAATGTTATCACCTAGTGAAGACAAGATCACCAATATATGCACATCGCATAACCATCTTCATAATCCATTTGAAGACATAAATTTATTGTTTCACTTATTAAAACAATTACACTGCTCCTAGAACAAAATGCAACAATAAATAGAATACACGATAGCAAAGGTGTATGCAAAGTATGTATAATCCTTGATTATTTTAACTTAAAGAAATTTTACACTTCAAATTGGAGACAACCGTATACATAACTCAATCATGAAATTCTATTTCAATACATGAGAGATATTACACTTCATAAATTCTTGGCTACTTATTTTGAACCTTGACTCTTGACACTTTACAATTTTACAACATTCTCCCTACTTCTATAGAATTTTGAAGATTTGGAAAATAGAATAAAAGAGAAGAAAGAAGAATTAATAGAGAAGAAAATAAATAGACAGCTTGCTCAAATCCTGGCAGATGTACCTTCTTCAAGATTTGATTTTCTTAGTCATCCTTCATCTAATTGAAATTTGTTGCTATGTTATTCCTTTCGCTACCCACTTACAACTGAAAAACACCCTCATAACAGAAAAATTTGAGTACCTGATGTCCCACTTCATCCATTGTATCTTGTGTGCCATGTCCCTACTACATTGTGGTAAATTTGAATACAAGATTGGGGAAGGATAGGAATTTGGATGGAAGGCAAGGGAACTTGCAGGATTTTCACCATCTCCCCTCTTAGAAGAGAACCATGAAAATAGATCCTAGGGAGAACTAGTCTTAGACAAGTCCATATCTCATGGTCTTGCAGTCATTCCCTAATTTGTATCCTTACATCAAGGGATAAATAGAGTGGTATCCTTAAGGGGCTAAACTCCTAATAGACCCCAACAAGCTCTCACGGTTTGGCAATAAGCACAGACAGAGGTCCAATCAAGTTAAGAAATCCCTACAGGCACTCTTGGAATTTAAGAAATCCCTTCAGTCACAAAGTGCATCATCAACCCGTGATCCTTATATACTTCCTAGAACAATCCCTTCCCTAGTCTCAACCTCATGCAACAGACAATGTCACTCGTGACAATTCTCACTATCGACATCACAAACACATAGAAAGCCATCTAACCAAAAGGGAACAACTATAGTGAATGCACATAATATCACCCACAGTCAGCTATAAATGACATTCCTCTAGGTTTCAAATCGACTGCAACAACTTGCTAATTCAAGCAATCTTTGTACTGAAGTTCATAGCTGTGAAATCTTTTCAAGCTAACATTCTTGGTTATCACATCTCATAAAAGGAATGATGGCAAGTCATAATGATTCTCTGATACACACCATATTTCAAGAGTAAATACAACATCCTTTAGATGTCACTTCTGATATGAAACTCATCTATCGTCACTCTACAATCCCCAAATGGGCCTGAAAATATAGTAAAAATTCTTGAATTGTATAGCATGGCAATCCTGGCTCGCATGGAAACACAAATAGAAACTAGTCACTAGCTCAACCTATATTCGACCACATAACACTCAACATGGTCCAAATTGTACACACTCCCTTCAGCATTTCCCCAGACATGTGTCACCACCTTGCACAACTGTGAGCTTAAAGAACTACCTTCAAACATTATCGCGAGGCTAGGACTAACTCATCACGAGATACCTTTCCTTCATTGTATCCTCGCAAACCCATCCACATTAACTATAGTTTAAACCTTTGAAACCACAACATGCAACCATACCATTATGTTAACCCATCAAATGCATGCCACATGTAACATCATCGGTTACTTGTGGGCCAAAACTGGGTCCCACAAAATAAGTTGCAAGGCCACGACAAGGCATCGTCATAATATTTCATTCTTCCTCGTCGGCTCGTAGATGGAAAACATTTCCCCACTAACTGTCGCGAAGATGCGAGACACCATCACAGTCATCAATAAAACTAAAACAAATTACTACGCATTATCATAGAGTACACATATGTCTTAGTCTTATTCCTATTTTTAATCTGGTTAAACATGCCTCCTAGAATTAGTGACACAAAATCGACCAGCTTGGGATCAGTAAACAAGAACATACTTTTTAATATCCTCTTCGACACCGGCCGAAAAAATGGATTTTTTTGTTTTGTTGTAGTAAATGTGAACAATGTTTCCATCTTCAAACCACAAAACCAAACCATTTTACTTGCATTGATAATTATGATAAACTTTGGAGATATTTATCAAATTTTTGGGACATATCCTGTAATAAATGTCATGTCCTCTCGTTAAACTCACTATCATTTCACACGTCCCACAAAAAATAATTCTCTACACCATACAATGTCATCATCCATCCCGCCACCTTTTATAAATTTCCTTTCTTTTTTAATTTTTTAACGATTACTTAACTATTTTATAGTTTTAAATTTTTTAAGTCTTTAAATTGAATTTCCTCTTTAGTTACAAATGATAGGTCCCAATTCAATAGAATGCCTTCTTTGTTTCACATGAGAAATTCTAAAGTCATTCAAAAAGATAATTCAACACCAATAAGATCTACATAATTCTACAAATGCCAAGATTCCAATGCACC
Organism: Chamaecyparis obtusa; assembly: GCA_027943335.1. Lineage (NCBI taxonomy): Eukaryota > Viridiplantae > Streptophyta > Pinopsida > Cupressales > Cupressaceae > Chamaecyparis > Chamaecyparis obtusa. The sequence continues at coordinate 238,756 of BSBK01006147.1, read as the reverse complement.
TTTAATAATTGCATGCATAATAATTTGGGAATCCCCTTCAAGATGCAGTTTCAATGCCCCTAAACTTCTTTCCATTTTGACTACCACCAATTTTTTGTCTTTGCTTCTGCCACATTGTTAGTTCCATCTTCTAGTCTCTTACCACCTAAAGCTATTATTTTACATGTCCAGTCCCAAATAATAAATCACACACCTAATGGGCCAAAATTTCCGTTTGAATCCCCATCGAAGTTCATTTTCCACCACCCATCCTCTGGTTTTGTCCAAAGACTCCACACACTTGGATCCAACACCATAGACATTGGCTTAACCCAACCAAGCCCATTCACGAACATTCAATCTTCATTTCTTTCAACTATAACAAATCTCAAACCCTAAAACCCTATTAAGCCACTATAAATTAACTGTCAAATTCAACAATGGGAGTGTTCTTTTGCTTTTATTTTCCATGTGGTGTTTTAAATAGCATGGATTTTTTTTCCCTTTGATTATGTATTTGAGCGTTTTGACTGATACAAGGATTGCAAAAATTGATTTTATCTCATTTAAGTAAATGTATGAGTTTCACCTAAAAAAACACTCTTAACTATATTTAGTGTTGAGTGGAATGGTAATTGATATGATTTTTTTGTTGTCTACTCTTGAGAGACAAGTCGATATTAAGACATAACGTGAGATAATCACAAAAATGACTTGCAATTTTTTGGTTAAATAGGAACTTTGTTCTATGACTGTTCCTGCAACCATTAGAACTATGTTCTGTGAATGTTCCTATAGCCAAGGTAGAATAAAGTAACTTCATGTTTGTTTGCTAAGAACTATGTTTCTATTATTTATTTCAATCCAGTATAATTGTTGATTCATCTAGTATGATTATGGTTTCGTTTATATGTTGGAATATTAGATATATAACACAAAAATATTTTATTGCTTTAAATAAATAATAACTTTAAATTAAAACAATTTTTTTTTTGGTTAGAACTCATGTCTTCCTCAAGATGAAGATGATCATCAAGATAAAGATCCAAAATATTTTGGTTATGATCCAGATCACAGGGTAGAGGATGATGATGATGCAGATACCAAGACCGATGATGATGATGATGATGATGATGATGAAGAGGATGTCGATGACTACAGTGGTGATGATGATTGCGTCGGTCATGTTGATGATCGTGAGGTAGTTGTTGCTAGTAGCCATTAACATTCATGATCATATAGACTTCATTATGGATCATTGTTGATATAACGTTGATACATTTTCATAGCCTACAGTACCATATTATTGAGTTGATACATTTGGATGTGTATCATCTTGCCTTGATTCATTTCCAGTTATATAATTTATCATTTTTACTTATATCATTTGTAAATGGATTTGGACAAGCATCTGCCTCTGGTGAGGGGGTTCATGTTGGTAGTTCTGGGTCATCAAGGTAAATTGAATTGACTGGGGTAGGAAGAGGTGTTTCTTCCACTAGCACTGGAACCCTAATGAGTGGAACTGAATATACAACTACATTTGGATCCTAATAGTATAGAACTAAAAGTGCCATTGATGGTGGAAAATCTCTTGCTAGCTTTGGCTTTGCCCCTACACCTAAATGATATGAAATTGGCACTTCTCACAGTGAGGGTGAGTCTTGATCTTGACTTGGTCAAACCCATTTTGTTTCCCATGTATCATTTTTACTTATGTCGACTATTGGGCATGTATCATTTTTACTTATGTCGACTATTGGGCATGTATCATTTAGACATGTTTTTGGTCTACTAGCATATTGGACTTTCAATTTTTTAGTTATATATGATGATCTTATCAGTATTGACTTGTCAACTTATATATATTTAAAGTGGTCGATGATTTTTGGATGAATATTTATTATGTATGATGATTTTAATTTGTTGCTTAGGATGGATGTTGTCAAATTCAATTACATTATAGATATTTTGATGTGCACTTTCTTGGTGTCGACATAGATTACATGATTGCAATAAAACATATTAAATTAATAAGAAATGGAATTAAAATAAGAAGTATTTTTAGAAGTAAAAAAGGAAGCAACAATGGAAGTCAAACTAGAAGAAAAACCTTGTGTTATCTAGGAAGAAAAAATAGAAGTTATTCAAGTAGCAAACACAAGAGTAATAATGGAAGCCATTTTCAAAAGCAACAAAAGATGCAATAATAGAAGCTATATTAGAAGCAAGAAAAGATGGAAGCAACACAAGAAGCAAAATCCGAAGCAAAAAGAGGAGAAAAATTAGAAGCAACACCAAAAGAAAATTCAAAAGCAACAAGTGACATTAAAATAGGCGTAGAAGTGGAAGAAAAACTAGAAGTAACAAATGGTGTTATGATGGAAGCAAAACCAGAAGCAACACAAGAAGCAAAACCGGAAGCAAGCCTTGAAGCAACAAACAATGTTATAATGGAAGCAAAAACATAAGAAAAATGAGAAGCTAAAGAAAAAGTAAAACTAGAAACAAAATGGGAAGCCAATGCAGAAGCAAAACTATAAGCAAAATGGGAAGCCAAAGCAGAAGCAAAAAAAAAAGAGCAAAAACTAGAAGCAAAATGGGAAGCCAAAATAGAAGCAACGAAGGACGTTATAATAGAAATAAAATTGGAAGCATAACAAGAAGCAAAATTGAAAGAACAATCAGAAGCAAAATAAGAAGCAAATTTGAATGCAACTAAGGAGGAAAAGCAAAAGCCAAATGCGACACTATATATGGCATCATATATGGCGCAATTGCTTGAATCTTTTTTTGGTGCCATTTTTGGTGCAGACATAGCTGTGGCGCAATATTTGACGTTGGATACGACTCAAAATGTAGTGTTAACTATGATACTCAATACAATGTCAAAGTCTGGAAGCATTTAGGCACCAAATTTTTTGTCATTGTGAAGTCTCGTTTTCGATCCAAAATTGCACTAAAATTTGGCAGTAATTTAGGCGCTATTTTCCTATTCTATTATTTTAGGAATATGTTCAAACACGTAGACCATAAATGGGTATATATCTTAAAGGCCGAATATTTGGAAAATAATGAGAGAACAAGAATATTGACTAGGTTGGATCCCCCTCGTGGCAGATTGAAGATGGAAAAAAGGTCAAGTTCTAGATTGACTCTTAGGACAAGAAACCAGTGTTAGCAGAAAATGGACACTTGGATTAGGTTAGAGATATAGTAGAGGCTAGATGGGGTGATAAAGTTAATTATCTTGATGAAAGGAATGATGACTCAAAAGTAGAGTGGAGATGGAAAGATATGGGGGGGCTCAATTTAGGTGAAGAAAAGGAGGCTTTGTTGAAAGGGGTTTTTCATGACAAGTTAGTGGTGATAACATGAGCAGAAAATGAGGTTATTTGGTGTGGATCTCAAAAAGGGGATTACTCGGTGAAGTTGGGTTATGAGCTTCTGGAAAATGAGAATAAGAGAAAGGAGTAACCGACTCATTTTTGTTGGGGGAAACATTGCTACCAAAGGTGGGGTGCCTTTGCTTGGTTGGCATTTAGAGGAAGAATTCTTACATGGGACAAATTAAAGAAGCTTGGTTTTGTAGGACCTTTTAAATGTGTGCTTTGTAATAGGACCAATGAAACATTGGATCACTTACTAGTGAAGTGTGACTTCTCTTAATCTTGTTGGAAGTTTGTTTTGAATTGACTAGGATGATAGGGACCCTTACCATAAAAAATAATTGAGCTTGGGCAGTCTTGGTTCATTCCAAAGAGGAAAATATTTTTTCTAGTATTTGGTAGGTGTGCCCATCGACCATTATATGGGAGATTTGGAAGGAAAGGATTCAGCGTGTCTTCTACCTGATAAGTAAAAAAATATGACCACTTTGTAGGTAGATTGGAAAGAACAATCTTAGAGTTGGTAAGTAATGTGACATCCAAAATCAATCTCTCGTATACATCTTTTAGTTTGGATGACAGGAAAATTTAGAAAGCATGGCCAATGGTGAAATTCAAGCTTGGTAATTGAATAATGGTGAAATGGGTTCACCATTATGAATGGGGTTGAATATGGATAGATAGGGTGTGAAATATATGTGATGAAAAATATTATGGACATAAAAATTAAATAAAATAGGAATACTTATCTTGAAAAGAGGCTGATGCAGAAATCGGTGTTTTCTGATGTCTGTGTTCACTTTCGGAAGATTCTGCAACCTGCCCTGGACTGGAAATGCCAAGATAGAGAAAACCCAAAAAAAATTTATCCTTCTGAGGTCAGGTCGACTTTGACCCAGATAGCGGGGCACAATCTTACCCCTCACTGAAGGTCGTCCCTGACCTGAAACAGCTCCGACATAAAATATGTTTGCGGATCTTGGAAGTTCACCGAAAAGGGTTTCCAGATCTAAACTACAATTCATTGTCATGTACTTGTACCTACAAGAAAAATGGTTTTGTTGTTTGGATGAGGGGTTTGCCTTAGGCAAACCCCAATTTGGAATCAACCTTAATAATGGAATTGAAATAGAGAATGTTAGCAAGTAGTAGAAGTAGATCTAACAATGAAGCTATGATATTGAATAGATATGTAATTGTATTTCAAATGTAAACAAGTATGTTGATATGAAAGCTTGAACATAACATTAACAAATGTAAATCAAAACCTCCATGATTGTATGCTTGGAATCCACCTTGAAGGGAGAAAGAATAGATCTTGAAGATGAACAAAGGATCTTGAAGGAAGATCACACCACCATGATGGCTAGATCTAGGGTTTGAATGATGAATCTTGAATGCTTGAACCAAATCCCTTCAAAGGATTGAATGCTTGAATCATTGATCTTCAATGGAGAACTTGAATGCTTGGATGCTTGCTTGAATGTTTCCTTGCTTGAGAATGCTTGAGAGATTATGAGATGAGATCATTTGATTGTGGATGTGAAAATGAAAGAGGAAGGCCTCCTTTTATAGTGATATAGGGCACAAACTTCTAGAGAGGCTGACATTGGAGAATTAAATTCCAATTAACCTTAACCTCTAGAAATGGACCTAGATTAAATGCAATTTAAGAGTTTACCGTTCTGAAACCTGAAACAGCTGATCCGAAAGCGGGAAAATAAAACTTTTTGAAGCCCGACATCCTGAAACTCCCAGAACTTTAAATTTGGACCCACAGTCAGGGTCGAGGTCGACCTTGACCCATCAAGTCGTCCTTGACCCAAAAAGTCAAAATCTTCAGTTTCTCAGAGAAAGTTGTCAAAAAGAGGCTGGAAACAAGGAGAGAGAAGCAGAACAGGGGGAAACATCCAAATCCATGCAAAGACCAATTCACAGTGCTTGACATGACCTCAAACCACTTACTCAGAGGGCTAAATGCTCTTATCATGGAAGTGCTTCCATTTTAAGATGATACATTAAGCCCCCACTTTGGCAAAAGTATGGACTCGATGCAAACTCTCGGTAAAGGAAAAGAAAGAAGACAGCCAAGTGGATTCACAACGAGATAAAATAACACTTAGCTTAAGGACACAAGCCCCCAGAATAAGGATTCTAACTCACACACACACACGAGGGTGCGAAAACATAAAAAGAGGGGTTAGTACTAAAACAAACCCAAATCAACTAGTAGAGGAAACCTTGCTAAGAAATATTTCCTATACTAATATCATATTTGGAAAGCTATCATAAAAGCATAGATGATTACATAAAAAAAGACAAGAGCAACACTATAAATAACATAGCTTCATGATCTAGTCCTACTAGCATGAAAGCGAAAAGAAAGAAAAGAGAAAGTGATTACCTCACCCAGTAAGATGCCCACCTTACCATGAATCACCAAGGAGGGAGAGCCAAACAGGTAACAAGACCCGATAGTTCACCCATAAACTGAGCTTTGAAATTGTAATGCATCTTTTGATAGCTTTTGTAATACTCATAGATCGACCTTCTTGTATCACTATGAATATGAAATGTGTGTCTCCTCAGGATTTAGAAACTTATGTGTGTTACCTTCAGAAGATTTAGCATATTGAAATTTTAAAAAAATGTGTGTCCCTTTAGGGCTTAGCAACCTATGTGTGTTACCTTCAAAGGACTTAGCATACTTGAAAATTGAAAAATATGTATCCCTTTAGGATTTAGCAACTTATGTGTGTTACCTTCAGAGGATTTAGCATACTTGAAAATTGAAAAATGTGGGTCCCTTCATAATTTAGCAACTTATGTGCGTTACCTTCAAAGGATTTAGCATACTTGAAAATTGAAAAATGTGTGTCCCTTCAGGATTTAACAAATTATGTGTGTTACCTTCAGAGGACTTAGCATGTAAATGAAAAACTATAGTACAAGGGATACCCTATGTATGCCCCCCTCCTTATCGTGGTTGTCTACTAGACATGATAAGGAAGAGAAAGAGAATACCTACTTCACAATGTAAGGAGATATCATGTTTAACAACAATGTACACTACATTCTTAGCGAAGGGTATTGACCCCTACATCCAAGAGTATAGATAATCGTGAAAAGGATATGTCACTTAGGGAAAAAGAATCCTCAAAGAGAAAGAGATCTTATCAACAAGACCCCCACCATAGAGGAGTGTTTTTAGATAAAATATCATCTTTCAAAAAGAAACAAAGATTCAATCATCTAACCCCCTGCAATCAAGAGGAAGAGGAATCTTTGAAATGAGAGAAATAACTCTAACACCAAAGCACGGGTAAGAGTTTATATTGAACATAATTTGAAAAATAGAGAAGAGGTGATGACCTAAGACAACAACCTCTCATATAAGAGGGTAGCCATAGATAAAACCTCAGTCAGTATAATGAAATAATATTGTAATATAAACAAATGACTAAGCTAAGGAAAGTAGATCCCTAGACAAATAGAAAGAAAGAAGAACCTTTCCCCACCAGGGATGAAAAGAAAAGGATACCTTAGAAAAGCTATCTTGAATATAGAATCTATGGATGATTATGAACATAATACAAAACCATAGAGAGATAGGAAAGAAAGAATACCAATTAAGCTCAAGATACAATATATGCTAAAAGCCTAATGGATCTTAGGAGACTGGATGAAAATACACCTCTTGCCCCCTAGTTGAGAGACAAGAGGAGAAAAAATCTATATTATATCAAAATGAGGGGTATCTCCTATATCAAAATTATGAAGGAATTGTAAAACTGCATGAGAATGAGATATAATTCCTAAAGCAGCTCTTTCCCTAACATATATTTTGAAATGCTTACAATCAGCAAGTAAATGTGTATTACTATAATGAAGAGGACATTTGTACTCGTTAAAGCATATTTCGGCATAGGTTTAAAGATTTCTTTCTTGGAATTCATTAATTGAACATATACCCTTTTAGCTACATCTTGACGAATATATATGTTATCTACGGTAGGTGTAGGGAGAAGAACATGAAGAGGAGGACTATGATCAACATCACCTACCTTTATTTGAGATTGTGAATAACCAACACCATGCACATCCTATTTAGGGGGTATATGAACTAGATACTTGATACCATGCTCATTAACTCCTAGCCCTAAACCTCTATAACCTCGTTTAGTCATCATATTGAATCCTGTAGTGTATATATTATGTAAAGCTTCTACAGGAGGTGATTGTTTATCATGCTCATGAGTAAAGGTTGTATAAGGTGGGATAATAGGTTTTAAAGAAGTTTCTTTACCCTTTCCTTCAATATCATCATGAATCAAAGGAGAAGGTAAGTCAAAGAACTCTTGCACATCTGCATCCTGAACTATAGCTTGAATCCTATCATAAGTACGGGAAGAACTACAGATAGCAGATGGAGAATTAGGCATTTGATTAGGAATAGGAAGATTAGGAATCAAATTAGGAATGATAGGATTAGGATTAGGAAGATTAGGAGATGGTGTATCATCTACCCAATTCTTTACATAATCCAAAAGTGTAATAAGTCTACCACATGAATCTATAATGAAAGTTTTGAAAGTAGGAAGACTAGTATCAGTCAATTTTACAAAAGCATAGGCGAGTGCAAAATGAAGGATCATCAACATAATGAAGTCAATGATACTCTCATAAACATCATAGGTATGGTAAAGAGATGCTAAAAGAAGAGTAATAAAGAACATAATTACACACCAAAGCATCTTAACAATCTTCATAGTAAATAAAATGCAAGAAATATTTTTGGATTTTGTTGGATATATAGTTTTTTTGTATTTTTAAATTAAAATGCAAGAGCATAAAATAAATCTAATCTTAATGCAAGATACGAAAAGACCTAACACCAAAAAAGAAAGAATTGTAACATAAAAGGGAAATCTAACACAATAAGGGAATCTAAATCCACAAGAGAAAAGGGGTAAGCTTGTCGGGTTCACCAAAATGAATAATGGTGGTGAACACACAAGAAAGATAGTAGGGTATCTAATTCCACAAAAGAAAGGGGTAAGCTTGTCGGGTTCACCAAAATGAATAATAGTGAAATGGGTTCACCATTATGAATGGGGTTGAATATGGATAGATAGGGTGTGAAATATATGTGATGGAAAATGTTATGGACATACAAATTAAATAAAACAGGAATACATATCTTAAAAAGAGGCTGATGCAGAAATCAGTGTTTTCTGATGTCTGTGTTCACTTTCAGAAGATTCTGCAACCTGCTCTAAATTGGAAATGCTGAGACAGAGAAAACCCAGAAAACTTTTATCCTTCTGAGGTCAGGTCGACTTTGACCCAGATAGTGGGGCACAATCTTACCCCAGGGCACAATCTTACCCCTCACTAAAGGTCATCCCTAAACTGAAACAACTCTAACGGAAAATCTATTCGTGAATCCTGGAAGTTCGCCGAAAAGGGTATCCAAATCTGAACTACAATTCACTGTCCTGTACCTGTACCTACAAGAAAAATGGTTTTGTTGTTTGGATGAGGGGTTTGCCTTAGTCAAACCCCGGTTTGGAATCAACCTTAATAATGGAATTGAAATAGAGAATGCTAGCAAGTAGTAGAAGTAGATCTAACAATGAAGCTATGATATTGAATAGATATGTAATTGTATTTCAAATGTAAACAAGTATGTTGATATGAAAGCTTGAACATAACATTAACAAATGTAAATTAAAACCTCCATGATTGTATGCTTGGAATCCACCTTGAAGGGAGAAAGAATAGATCTTGAAGATGAACAAAGGATCTTGAAGGAAGATCACACCACCATGATGGCTAGATCTAGGGTTTGAATGATGAATCTTGAATGCTTGAACCAAATCCCTTCAAAGGCTTGAATGCTTGAATCCTTGATCTTCAATTGAGTACTTGAATGCTTGGATGCTTTCTTGAATGTTCCTTGCTTGAGAATGCTTGAGAGATTATGATATGAGATCGCTTGATTGTGGATGTGAAAATGAAAGAGGAAGGCCTCCTTTTATAGTGATCTAGGGCACAAACTCCTAGATAGGATGACATTGGAGAATTAAATCTCAATTAACCTTAACCCCTAGAAATGGACCTAGATTAAATACAATTTAAGAGTTTACCATTCTGAAACCTGAAACAGTCGACCCAGAAGTGGGAAAATATAACTTTCTGAAGCCCGACATCCCAGAACTTGAAATTTGGAGCTGGGGTCAGGGTTGAGGTCGTCCTTGACCCAGAAAGTCAAAATCTTCAATTTCTCAGAGAAAGTTATCAGAAAGAGGCTGGAAACGGGGAGAGAGAAGAAAAATAGGGGGGAAACATCCAGATCCATGCAAAGACCAATTCACGGCGCTTGACATGACCCCAAATCACTTACTCAAAGGGCTAAACACTCTTATCATGGAAGTGCTTCCATTTCAAGACGATACAGTAATGAACAATACAGGGTTACTCTTGTTTATCAAGGGTCTGTAAGGAATGGATTGTACTAGAAAAAGGATGGATCAAAATGAACTTTGATGGAGCTTCCAAAGGTAGTCTGGGGTTGTAAGGTGCAAGGTATGTAGCTAGATATTATCAAGGCAATGTATTATTGTTGGGAGCTAAACGTCTTGGGGATGGTACCAATAACAAAGTAGAGGTTCAAGCGGCTCTCAACTCAGTAAAGGAAACTAAATGAATAAATGTCAACAAGCTCCACTTGGAAGGGTACTCACAGGGTATAGTGAATGTTATCAACAAAGGTGAAACTGGAATGTGGCACCTTAATAGGTATGCAAAGAAAAACAATTCTTTATTAGGCTCCTTTAAAAGCTTTAAATCATGCATGTGAAACAAAAGGTAATGAGATCATAGATAAAATGTCCAAATTTGTTGTATCACTGAATGACATGGTGGGGGGTGTTGGATGAAGGATTTCTATACTGTGGACAGTAAAGAACTGGCATTAGATGCATGAATTTTGACCACTAAGCTGAAGGGTGGAGCATCATACCTTAGAACGAGCCTTGTAATAAATAAGAGGATAAAATATTAGTGACTTTTTCAAACAAAAAAAAAGCAAGAGATAAGGTGTTTGAATGGGAGAAAATTTGGCCCCAATTTATGCAAAGCAAACATTAATTATTTAAGGAAAGGATTGGATTATACACTCTCTATGAAACCATCAAATTCTAAATCTTACCAAGAGGAGATTAAAAAAAAATTGACTGTCCCTCCTTGGTAGGATTTAGAATCTAATGGCTGCATAAACGCCTCCTAGTAATAATGCATAGACATGGCAGATTGGAGGCTCTTTATTAAAGAGCATGTAGGATGATTAGACAGTCCCCTCATATGAGGCATATGTGTATGCTACATGGAATACCTTAGTAGGGGAGAGGGACCAATAGTCATGAGGGATAACTTTGCCAACATGTAGTCGTTAAATGGGAATGTGCACATATTTAGGTAGGTTAAGATAGAATTGGTTAGAGGGAGGTTAAATGGTTAAGATTGGTTAAATGGGAGGATAAGTGGATAAGATGAGTTGGAAGAAGGGGTTGGTTAGATGGGTTGAGTTAGGATGTAAATTAAATGGTGGATAAGGTTAGGATCCATGTGCTCAATTAGAATTAAATTAATTAATTTAATTCAAAGTGGAGGAAAAACATAAAAGTGAATTATTTTAAACAAATAGATTTATTTATTTTATTTAATAGAGGAAAGGGAAAAGGGGAATTGATTAATTAAAATGAGTGTGGGGACCCATTAATTAATTAAATGGACTATACATATCATACCTAAATTAATTAAATTAATTTAACTAGGTAGACATATTAACATCGATTAACTAAATAATGTGTAACTATTTAATTAACAATTGGAGTGTGTAGGATGAAAGGGAGATTAAATTCAATTTATAAAATTAATCAAATTTAGGTGTCTACAATGATCATTCTCCTCACGTAAAATATGTAAAAATGTAAGATAGCATCATGTTATTATATATTTATGCATGTCTAGTCATATGAAAGATGCGGTATAGAAGAATGTATAGAAGTGGCTCTTCCTCAGGGTTCCAATGGATGCTTTTGTTAATCATGATGGTAAACCATAATATATCCTTGACTACTTGTGTAAATTCTTCTATACTCCATCTTTCATATGATTTGACATGCATAATTACAATAATAACATGATGATATGTGAGGAAAATGGTCACCCACTACTTGTGTGTACATTCTTGTATACCCCATCTTTCATATGACTAGACATGCATAAATACAATAATAACATGAGGATATCTTACATTTTCTACATATTATATATGTGAGGAAATTGGTCATTGTCTGATACCATCTTTATCTTAACTATTATGCATTGTATGCCTATGCATTAACATGGACATATTGAGCTTGATAATTTAATGAGATTATAAAAAAATATTTAAAAATAAATAGTTTGCTAATGAGATTGCATAATCCTTTAACATATGATATTTTGTTCTATCTTTGTCCAAATAGATATGTGGCATCTCTTTTCCAAATCATAACAATAAATTTGATCCCTTGATTCATTTGAGACCCTTTCAAACTTCATGAGCCCATAATTTTCATGAGGAAAATTTGTTTGCTAGATGTAGTGTTATAAAATTGAACATTGTGTAATTTACCATTATATGATGCTCCTACCTTAGCTTAAAAAAAATTAAATTTTATGTAAGCCTTCATGTCCTTCCATCTATTTTATCATTTTCCCCTCCAAGTTCTTGACTGCACGGCCTAATTGGCTTAGGATGTGTCCACGATGCAGAGACATCTGTCAAGCGCACAATCATCTTATGAATCTATAGACACGTGGAGCTATTGAGACATTACAACTGGAACCCCTATAATGTAACACCCCATACCACTACCACCAATATTGAGAATCGTCATAAGAGCTTAAAAATTCATCTTAGAGCCTCATTTGGTCTTCTTCTTCTTCATAATTTGGACTGCTTCTTCACATTTTCAAGCTTCTTAGACACTTTTGTGGCTCACACAAAACTTCTACATACTCCCTTGAGCTCATTCTTGCACTTTGGACAACTTCTTCATAGCGTCTTGGTCTTCATAGCTTCACAACTCTATTATCTTCGTCACCTCAACTTCACTTCATTAACCTCCAACTTTGTGGCTTCAAAGGGGAGTTCTTCATTTTGTACCATTTCATTTTGTTGAGCATATCATATTCTCTTGATCATAGTCTTATTACTTTGATTATGGTTATACCTCTATCGTATTTTAGTTATCTATCACCAATTTTAATCTATCTATCTAACTGCTACGAAGGTGGAAATGCAAAAACAAGGACTTGACTGAGGTAGGTATGTTAGAAATAGGAAATACTGAGAGGGGGGGTGAATCGGTATTTCACAAACTTTTGCCCAAGTATGGATATTATTAATTAATTTGTAACTTGCATAAGAAACTAAATTGAATAGTAAACATAACCATAAAACAATGGAACTCATAACACCATATTTGTTATTGAGGAAACCCTAGCCAAGGGAAAACCTTGGTGGGGATGGTACCCACAAATGATCCACTAATCAAAGGTATCTTGTGAAAGATATTGACCATGTTAGGAGTCTATTACATCTGTAGTGTCTCAGTCCTTGTTAGAGAACTTAAGCCTTGTTAGAGGCCTCAACCTTGTTAGGAGTTGGTATTACAAAATATGAATGTATGTAGGATGAACCCACTACCCAAACATGCATAGTACAATGATAATATTTAATACAAAATATAGTATACAAAAACCTTTTATTGTTGTTGAATATCTTCAATATTTTGATATGTCATTTAAGATCTTCACAAAGCTTGTCATCAACTCGCACTGCTCCGATCATACATCGGATTTCGCATAACACATAAATATTGTACATAATACAATTCATCATCATACATCTTACAAGTCTTACAACTTCTCATTATGAATTACTTTCCTTTATACAAGCTATCACAAACATAGATTTTCAGTCGGCTTACACGTTTCCAAAACATAACATTACTTCTTGTTGACTAAGGGTTAACATCTAGGATGTTGTCCCTAACTAGCTAAGTCAGTATTTTGAAAAACAAAATAATCCCTTAACCCAAACTATTCGTTTACTTGTCGTTGCTCTGTTCTATCGACTCAACATTGTTTCTGCTAAAAAAATAATAACTATGTCCGTACAGGTCGTACAATCTCACGCTCTTGGTTGTAGCTTTTACATACTTCATATAATCTGTACTCAAGTTCGCTTGTGCTGGAAATACTCCTATGAACCTCGCTGATCAAAATAGTCTATGTGCTGACAGATAAATATTGTTATACTTAGACTTTTTTCTTGAGTTAACATCCCAAAACTTTATCCTTGAATCGTGTTGTCTTAATATTGAATATATGTTGCCATAATGACAACATCATGATATCCTACCTAGCCAAATTGCCAACAAGGTCTCCAAACAACCCCAATAGTTTTCCTTTTTCTTTTGTGTACAAGTTTTGGAGAAGGAGGAGTAGGAGCTCTTGGGATTCTTCTAGCTCCTTCATTGTAAGTTTCCTTTATCCTTATTTACTCTTATTTTCATCATTTTCATAAGTATGATCGTACTCATTTTCTATGAGTAGTGTACTTTTATTTTATATCAATTTAAGTTAGTGTCTCAATTTTCTTTTTGTTCTCTATATTCTATCCACATGGTATGTATGCATGTTGCATTGTTGTATTATATCCAATGTTATATAGTCTTGTTGGTATCAAGGATAGTGAGCTCATAGAGCCAAATAGTTAATCCTAATAATTAGCTCTTTGACTTCCAATAATCAAAATATTTGTTTGTTAGCACTATTTAATTATTTGGTTTCTTCATTATGTATTGTCTTTCATTTAAGTATTAAAATCCATCTTTGTTAATAAAGTTGTCTTGATCACCCTAGCTTGCCAGAGTGCTAATAGAAGTGAGGTGGCATTGAGCCAATTCATCCCTTGAGATTCCATCAACCTCGGGAATGGAAAATTCCTTTCTCCACATTTTAGTAAACCCGATGTGAACTAGGGCCTTCTACATTCTTATTTTTTGAGTGATTGTCCACTTGTCAATATGGTGACAATCACTCCCATATAATCACTCAAAATGAACTTACATGATTACTTCAATCAAATTTTTAAACTTGTGACCATGGATGTACTTACAGTTGTGCACTCTTCCATCCTAAACCTCTTCAACATTTTCTTAGCATATTTGGTTTGTGAAATAAATATTCCATCTTTAAGTTGAGAGACTTGTAATCTTAGGAAGAAGGATAGTTCACCCAACAAGGACATCTCAAATTCTTGTTTCATTCTTTGGGAGAAGTCTTGACACATACTATTTTTGCTACCTCCAAAGATAATATTGTCAACATATACTAAAACAATCAATTGATGATCATCTTCAACTTTGAACTAGAGATTGATGTATGATATACCTCTCTTTAATCCTTGGTCTTGCAAGTATTTGTCCAATCTAGAGTACTAAGCTCTAGGAGCTTGTTTTAATCCATAAATGACCTTCTTGAGTTTACATACATATGCTTTATTTCCAAAAAAATTGAATCCTTATGGATGTTCAATATAAACTTCTAGATGTCCATTCAAAAATGATGATTTAACATCCATTTGGTACACTTCAAATTTTTTGTAGTGCAAGCATATGCTAGGAACATCCTTATAGCCTCTACTCATGCAACTGGAGAAAAAGTTTCTTCAAAATCAACTCCTTCTACTTGTGCATATCCTTTTCATATCAATATTGCTTTATTTTTTACCACTTGAGCATCTTCATTTAGTTTATTTTGGAAGACCTATTTGGTATCGATCACATTTTTGTCCTTAGTCTCGAGACAAGTTCCCAGGTTTTTTTTTCTCTATTTGATTTAATTCTTCTTCCATGGCTCTAACCCAATGTGTGTCTTAGCTAGATTCCTTGAAATATTTAGGTTCAACCATGGAAAGTAAAGCCATGTGTCTTAGCTAGATTCCTTTGAATTCTCTTGAGGTGATCTCACCCCCTTTGTCTGATCTTAAGCATTTTATCTTCAATCCTGTTTCATTTTCAACAAAGACCTTGAATATCTTGAACTTTTCCAACGCTTCATATTTTTGTTTTTCAAATGTGACCCAAGTAAATCTGGAATAATCGTCTATCACTAATATGAAGTATCTTTCACCATATATACTTTTGGTTAGAGTTGGTCCACCATGATCTATATGAATGAGTTCCAATAGCTTGGATGTTGAATATTCCTTTGATTTGAATGTGACTCTTGTTTACTTCCCTAGTTGGAAATGATTACAAGTAGTATTTGTAGGTTTAGATATTCTAAGCATGTCCTTAACTACTCGTGTATTGTTAATTTTGACTAGATTGCCAAAATTGATGTCCTATTATTCTATGCTAGAACCACTTTTATCTTCTTTTGTTATAAGGCATTTCTTGCCTCTATTTTCACTTAAGATGTAAAGATTGTTTGACCTTCTTGATTCTTCTATGACCTCTCCTTTCTTGATGTGATATCCTTCTGCATGAAATAGAAGAGTATGACCTTGATCACACAATTGGATTGCACTCAAAAGATTATTTTTTAGCCCTCTAACGTGCAAAACATTACTTATTTTTGTTTCCCCATTATCAAGACCTATGGTTCCTTTCCCCAATATATTGGCTATGTTATTATCTCTAAAATTCACTGTTACTCTATCTCCCTCTTTCAACTTGAGAAATTTGCCTTTGTCACCAATCCTATGATGTGAACAATCATTGTCCACATACCAGTATTCTCCATCATCCTGGGCATGTAATGCAACTTGGATTAATGTAAATCTCTCTTTTCTATCCTCCTCCTTTCTCCATACCTTTGAATTCTTCTCCTTTTTTGCTACAATGACCTCTTTTGTTCCATCTTGGTTTGGGGAATTTACATAGATGGTTCTACAAAAATGTGTTGTAAGCTCATAATTGTTGCATCTATAGCATTCAACATTATCCAGTAAGGGAGTAAAAGAGTTGTAATTTCTACCAAAATTCTTGGTAATACTCTTATTCTTGTTTCATGTACAATTAGTTATGTGAGTTCTACATTTCGTTGCATTGTGGCCAAAATATTTGCATGTAAAACAATGGCCAATGAGTTTACAATGTTCTATTATTCTATGCTAGAACCAACTACCTAAAACTAAGGTTTGAAAGTGTGACTCATCACACAAGTCATTAAAATAGAACACATAGTGAAACGTGTCCAAAAAAGGACTCTTTAAATATTCGGCCAAAACTTAATCTAAAAACCCCTAGTAATTGAATTTAAAAATATCAATTGTTATTAGTAGAATAACATATTTCTATATAAAATATAACATATATGCAACTTAAATGAACCAAATACCTATTAGTAATCATAAATTTTATTATATCTAACTTACACAAAATGACCAATACTTAAACACAAAAAAATAAAATTGTTGTAATAAAAATAACATATTATTATATAAAATACAACTTACATCCAACACAAAGGGACCAATAGTTGATCACTTAAAACATTTTGACAATCTCACACTCCTCTAATGCATATATGTTGCTACCCCAATAATTGTACACATAAGAATTACTATGATATTTTATTTGAAATAAAAAGTTATTTAATGAATTTATTTATGTGTTTTTAGGATAACATTTATAAATTTTCATGTATTCAAGTATTGGTCCATTTTTATCAACATTTAGAAATTGTTTAATTTACATGTAGATTATTTATATTCACAAGTAGGTGATCAACTATTAGCCCCTCTTTCTTATTGTGTTCAAGTTCACCTTTTATATTTATCTACTTGTTAATATGAAATACTCTAATGCATATGCATTGCTACCCTATGTACACATAAGATTAACATTTGTACATTATGTGAGCATCTTCTTTCATAAGCAAACATATTACATAATTATGATATTTTATGTGTTTTTACTATAAATGTGATTCTCATGGTATTGATCCATTTTTATCAACATTCAAAAAAAATCTATTAAATATATCTAAATAATATATTCACAACGAGGACAAAGGTCTAGGGCATTGGTGAGTTGTAGAGCAGAATGGAAAGCTAATCTCACCTTGCACACTCCAAGACAACAACAATGCTTCCTAGGGAAGATAACTAGGAAGAGATTGAAGAGCATTTTCTTCATTGATGACCCCCAGCTCTGGCAGATAATTGACATCCTTAATGGGTGAGAAATACTTGAATACAGACCAGAGGTATAGATCAAATGTTGACAGAGCATCTATGATGCTAGCTTGAGCTTTAGAGTTGGGTTCGAAGGAGGAAGCCATATGAGTATTGAAAGCTTGCGTGAAGTCGGAAAAACTGGAAGGGGGGCTCATCCCTATTGTAGCAGTTGAAGGAGACTGGCATGTGGTAGGTGAACATGGGCAAAATTATCGGCCATTTTTGGTCAGGAGAGCCAATTCAAATATGGAACATCGACAGTAAGAGACTCTTGATGGGTGTGAGCTACCAAAGGGACACATCCAAGTTAGGGAAGCGAAAGAGGGAAAGGGAGATGCTACAAGGAATTAGGGGAAAAAAAAACAAAGCAAAATCTGCGGCTGCAGCTATAGAGGAGAAGTTCAAAGGGCCAACGGTTTAGAAAAAGGTCGAATAAGCCGAAGATCCAATGTCTGGTTTGGGTTTTTATGTTTTAATTTAGAAGTGAAATATCTTCTGCCCAGTCCTAAGATATGCCCTATTTTGGCAGTTAAGGGCTTTGAGTAAAGAACGTACCCTTGTTTTGTTCGCAGAGGGCTTTGCTATTAAAGGTGTCTGGTTTCCAGGCAAGAATGGTGGTTAATTTAAATTGTCTGTAGAGTTTCATTGCCCGGTTTTGGATAGTATGGTCACCGAATTTCATAGATGTAGAGAATAATTTGGATCTATCCCTAGTGGGGTTTCATATACTGGTAAGCTGTAGGCCTTGTGAATGGGGTGGTAATGGTTTGTATTGGGAAGTATGAACGCTGTGAACAGAGATAATCTCTAGTTTTGTGTTTCTGATAATAAATCTTTAATATCAATAAAAAATAATTTTACCGAATAAAACACTTTTACCAATATTTGTTTTTACTACTTCTTTAACCAGCATCAAAAATCTTTACGCAAAGGTTTATCAGATGGAAATGCTTAAATTTCACCAAATATTTACAAACTTTACACTAGTCTTCCCAATTTTAGGATTTGCCCCAAAACTTCCTTCACCTTGAACAAATGCTTAAGTTGAAGCAATCTTTCAAACCCTAGAATTCCAGGAAACATGCTGGAAAGCACCTACGCGACAACGAAAATTTACACTCAAATCTGAAAATCAAATCGAATCAAAGCCGATCAAACAAAAACCTAACAATCCAGCACATATTGAAGACGATCTCATCTACAAACGCAAGATGTGAATAAATCGTAAAGCACTGAGAAACAAAAGTGCATAGAAAAATGAAAAGCCTAAACAAAAGCGAAGTTGAAGTAGCGATTTATACAGAATGTAGTGTCGCTGAGCATAGAGCAGGGACGGTAAAATCAACTGCTCAGCAGCTCGGCAAGACAGGTTCGATTTAGTCAACTTCCGACACGAGATGGGCATCACAAATATCCCACCTCGCTTTAATGATGACATTCATCTGACTTGATAAACAGTTCATACTCGAAACGCTGTACGCAACATAACTGAAGCAGAGCCAAAACATTACAAAATGAAGAACAGCAACAGGCAATCAACAGAAACTCAGCATAAGCTAAGCATGTAATTTGAAAATGAGAAAAAAAATGAGGTTCTGTGTCGTTCAGCCCACCGATTGTTGGTCATTATAGAACCTTTAACTAAATAGAGAAAAATGGTAAATCCACAGAGCAAAGAAGTGTAACCCTAACCCTAAAAATAAGTTTGAAACCCTATGACGATTTGTTTATTTTAAATAATTAGCGAAAAATGCAGAATTGGTGGAGATCCATCATACTTTTAGCCTTAAAGTTTTTGTTCCATAGGCTATCTTTAGGGTTTAGATATTAAAATTATTTTTTTCCTTTCCTTCTTTCTTTCTATATTTACTAACATTTTTGGACCTTCATGCTTCATTCAATGATAAATGGTGCTATTTGTATCAATATAATATCAAGTTTTTACAATCTATTAAAGTTCGTTATCTAGTTTCTAGATTCAATTGTCTAATGTGTTTTCTAATTAGAGTTTTCGATCACTCTCTTCTATCATCACCAGGAAGAGTGTTAGAGGAGGGGTTGGTCTGAATTCAAATATCTAGTTAGTGAGATTGATTCACGTTAAGCGTATATTATGTAAGAATTAATTTAAAACTTTTAAAATTTAAATTGATATTTAGGTGTATGTTTTCTTTTTTTCTAATTAGTGATTATGTTTTGATTTGAAGTGTGGAACTTTTATTTGTCAACTTTGGAGTTGTATTTAAGGGTAAACCTTAACTTATTTGAGGCATTGAAGACTCATTCTAGAGCTTTTATTATTACTTGCATCAACATTTCATTATCTCTTTGTATCAACATCTTGGATATATTTCATATTTGTTTGTTGTTTTCAATCTCTATTCCTAGTCATTAGTTAGCTCATCCAAAGATTTGATTAAGGGAGAATCCCGCTATCTAGTAAACAATATCAATTGTGTTATCGTAGGTCTAGACATCTGGACAATTATTTTTATTTTAGGTATCAAGAGTCAACATCAAGTTCAAATCTATAGGTCAAATTTCACTTGTACACGTACAAGGTTCAAACCCACACCATAGATTTAGTTCATTTCAACATTTGTAGATCTAACCTAGCCAAATTCTAAGCATGTAGTTCAAATTTTATTATTTTTCTTCCAATGCATATAATAATAAGTGACTATGAGTGATGACTCAAAAACTATGAATAAAATAGTGGGTGACTATTTATGAACCACCAAAATCAACAAAGTGCTTTGATTTTCTTTAATTTATATAGTTTTCTAATTTTTGTCATGTGATTGTTGGAACTCTAAATTTGGTTATTTGAAATATATTGATTTTTATATTCCTTGAACCTAATTATAGTAAATAAATCTATTTATTTTCTTTACATTTTGGTGAACTTGTCACTTGAAACTTTCCGAGCTTTTTAATTATAGTTTTTGACCTTCTTCATATCTTTGATTTTTAGATTTGGTGTTTTTTTTATTCTTGTACCTTTATTTCACATTCAATTCAAGTTTGGGTCTACCCTTGCTCATGCTCCACTGACTTATTTTTCAGGTTTAGAACTTTTATTATTTGCCACCTCTACAATACTTAACCAACCAGTATCACTCACTCTTCATTTTTAAATCAATCATTATGGATATCTTTGCTATCCTCATTTCCACATGTATTTTCTATCTCATTACGTTTTATGATAAAATTTCATATTCATGCAATTTAGTTAACCTAGCAAGCATTTTTCTTCTACATCTCATGATATGTATCATCCATTTTCCTCTCTTGATTCATCCTTACTTGAAAATCCTAGTGGCGTGCACTTAATAGATATGGATGTTTCATTTAACATATGCATTTTATCTCATGCCTACTACATTGTTTGCACCTCTTTGAGAAGTCTTCTTTTTGGGTTACCTACTTATGATGACTACCCTAGTTATTAGCATTGTGATGATTATATTTCTATTATTAGTTATTTGTCACTAGATGTTGTTCACCCTCACATGAGCATGTTATCTCATATGTGTGGGTAGTTTTATTTGGATTCTTTCATAAATGTTAAAAACGTGATGATGCAAAGAGGGTCTTCTAATTAAGCACATTCACATTTCCATGTAGTAGCACATAAATTTGACAATGAATAATAAGACTTGAAATACACTTAGTTTTTAAATATTGGAATTGTAGATACCTAAAAAATGTACTCAATTACGTAAATATTTTCATTTATTTAATTAATTATTTAATTTCCACCTCCTTTTCTACTAATAACTAAATAAATACTTAAAATTAATTCAGTATCCTTTTCTTTCTAATTTTAGCCCTCCATATCATTCACATGATTCACAATCTAAATTTATAGGCATGTGACAAATGTCAATCATCTCTTAATTAATTTTTTCATTCTATTTTCCAACATGTCTTAGGTTCATTGAATTCAAATATGTGTTACCAAAGTCAACATCTCTACTTAATCCTTACCTACCACTCAATCTCATTCCTCAATTTCAAATCAAACTCTTAATCTTATTCATTTTAACCTACCCCCTATCTTAGTCATTCATCTTTTAAACTCCTAATCTCCACCCTTGATTCTCTTGAGGACTTCTATAAAAGAACATCTTTCCTCCTCAATTTGGCCTAATCATAATCATAATCATAATCAAAGAATATGACTAATCATCAAAAGCTAACAATGCAATTTTAGAGAACTTGCTTGCTTGCTATCATTATTATCTTGCATTAACGTCAATCAACCACACTCCATTCCTTTTATAGCATGTGCTAATAAATTAGAGAAAATGTCATTTTTACAAGATCTTGAAGGATAGTAGAACAATGGAGTCAAACAATTCATGATTTTTGATAGTACAGCTTTGCTTATTTTACATTTTTTTATTTCATGAAGAAGAGTTCTATTAATTGTTTGTTGAATTATTTTGTAGATCTGGACTTGTGGTTGGGTTGTGTAGACACTTAAAAATGGCTTATTGTTCTAACGCAATGACATTAATAACATTCCTCATAAATTGTTAAATAATCTTTATTATTTAATTAATCGTGTCATTCTACCATATTCTAAGATCAAGAACATCATTTCTCCCTAATTCCATAATTAAGTGATTTTAATTAATTACTTTAATTATTGAACTTCTAAACAATTAATTCATCATCTATTCATATATAATATAATTAAATAAATAGCCTTATTTAATTATATCTTATCTTATAATTATTAATTAAATAACCAAATTTAATTAATTTTCCCCTCCTAATTATTACATTTCAATAATAATTAATCAAATTCTATCCCATGATTAAATAAATGATATTTATTTAATTAAACTAATTATTCCCCTCTAATGATTAAATAAATTATATTTATTTAATTACAACTAACAATTCGTCTCATAAATAAATAAGTAATTATTTATTTATAAAATATCTCCACATGTGCAAATAAATTATATTTTATTTATTTAAATCATAATTATCCTCTTAAATCCTAACTCACACTCACTTTGAGTTAGCTTTTCAATCACAACTCTTAACTCCACAATTCCCTCTCCTAACTATTCAATCCACATTGTTAATTCCTCCATCAATTTAGTCTTCTAATCTATGCAATCAATTAACTCACTAGTCCATTCAAGTCATCTCTCCAATCTATTTGCTGATAGATCAATCAATTATGTTAAGCTAAGCAATCAACTCAGTTGAACTCTCACTCACTTTGAGTTCAACCCCTAAAATATTATAAATAGAGAGCCAAACCTTTGATTTTGGTAACCACAATTGCTTTGAATTTTTATGCTGACATGATTTTGAGCTCAATTCTGAGAGCCCACATTGCATGAGAAGGAGAACACCAAGGAAGGATTTTATGGTTTGCATATTCATGTTTTAGATTGATTTCATAGTATTTGTATGCTTATTATTTGTCTTGCATCATTTCTTGAATATTGGGAATACTAATTGCTCTAACAATCTCTTTGTGGTTGAGATTTTATATGTTATTGTAGGTTTTTATTGATCCTATTATTACCCGATTACAGGTTGTTAGGATTTAAAAATACGTTTTCAAATCCAACATGCATCAAGAAGTAGACCATCAACAAAATAAAGTTTGAAGTTTATCATCCTATACATGGGAACTCAAGTTCATAACTAATTGGCTCTTATTCTTCTTGTGGGTATTGCATAATTTGAGCAACATTGGTTTTAGAATTGATATTATAATTTAAAAAAATCATGAAATCAATTAGCCAAATCCACAAAAGAAGTGATGAACATAGGGCAATATATAAAACCATGTGAATGAATGACCACTAAAAATTATTGTAAACAATCTAGAAAATAACTTTTTTTCATGAAAATAATGGGCCCATGAAGTTTGAAAGGATCACAAATAAAACAAGGGATCAACTCCATTATTATCACACATGGAAAACCCTGATGACACGACTTCTCTATTCAAAACGGTTGTAGTCTTGTTTAGATGCAATGCAGCCAGTATTCACAAGGCCCTTTGATTTAATGTACCATAAGAACAAGATGGATGAGGCTATGGGGTTGATTTCTTTACGGGTTTCAGACAGTTTGCAGTCTCATCTTGATGGGTGTAATACCCCTCAAGAGATGTGGGCTAAATTTGAGATCTTATTTGGTACCATCAATGAGTTCAGAGCACTTCATATTGAGGCAGAGCTTACCTCCCTTGTACCTGATTCTTTTCCCTACATTGAGGACATTCTGATGAAGTTCAACCAACAAAGATCTTTGTTACACGGGTGTGGAAAGTAAAAGATTGATAAAGAGTGCATTTATCTGATTCTGTATAAGCTTCGGGGAAACTTTCAAATTTTCTCTTCTACCTTCCACTCTACCATGGATGCTTTGGAACCTAGATTCACCATGCCCACTTTTGAGGTGTTTTGTGATCATTTGACTAGAGAGCGGGACAAACTTACTCAGTTGAACTCTCTAACAATATCAAAGAACCAAGCATTGGTTGCCTAGTCATCCAAGGGAAAGAAGAAGTTGAAGCAGAAACCCAAGCCCCAAAAAAATTTAGCTGGCAGTGAAAATTCCTCCAAGCCACCTCCAAAATTAGATCCAAAGAAATCTACTCCGAAAGGAAAAACTTCTAAGTCTTCCTCCAAGATTGTGAAGTACACAGGTGATCCTTGCAATTTTTGTGGCAAGGAAGGACATATAGTTTCTGTGTGTGAAATTGTACCTATCTACAGAACACAACACTTCAGTAAAACATTATTGGTTAACAAATCAAAAAATCTGCAAATAAGACAAATATCATTAACCAGGCGATTTACTGCCTTCTAATAGATGTGAGTATTGTATTCTCAGAAATAACTGAGATCAGTGACAATGTAACACCTAAACGAAGGATTTGAATGATGAAAGCTAATGAAAATAGATGCAAATTAAGCTATATTTTTTATATTTTCTATGCAATATGGATAAAGACTTGTATGAAATGATGTAAAACTAGATGAAAATGAATTGTAATCTAATCTAGCAATGCTATGAATGCTATGAAAATGAATGAAACAATGATAACAAGAATCTCAAAATTGCACAATCTCACAATTCGCTAGATCGCACGAGCAAGATTCTCCAAATTCGTGGTCATTTAATCAAATATTCGACATATTCAATTAATTAATTTTAGGATAAATAAAATAATATCATTTATCGCCAAATAATATTTATTAAAGATAATTAGGATAAATTAGGAATATTTAGGTCAATTAATCAAATATTTGACATATTCAATTAATTAACTTTAGGATAAATAAAATAATATCATTTATCGCCAAATAATATTTAATTAAAGATAATTAGGATAAATTAGGAATATTTTAGGAATATTTCCCAATGCAGAATTAAGATAAAATCGATTAGGGTTTCGATGATTTGATGTACAGATGTGCCTTAAGTTAGGACTTTAGAGTCGATTTTGATTGATTTGTCGATGTAGGAGGTCAATGGTCCTGAAGCCCATTTTTGGGGTATTACATTTTTCCCCTCTTTGAATTACTGTGCGAAGCGCAGTGGTTCAAAGATTAATATGTTTTTTATGAGATCCGAACTCAGTTATGTGGTGGGAAAACTGATCCTGAGAGATTAACTGATTCTGAGACAGAAACCGATTGAAAGTTTTGAAGATGTTGATTCAGGTCTTGATTGACCAAAGAATTGAGATGATGTTAACGGTACCAGCAATGAACTGGTGATTACAAATAAGTGTCAAAATGTCTGATTCTGAACCTATGATTAGGAGGAAGTGACTGTACTGACTCCAGACCTGATTGTCCAATGGAATCGAAAGGATGCCAAATCTAAACCCTTTAGTTACGAAGAATCAAGGAAATAACACTTATAATGAACCGATGGTTACAAAGAGCTGATATAGTTCACAAGATTAAGAGAACATCATATTGATATGAATTTCGATGAATCTTATATGCCCCAAGTGATGTGCCCCAAGCGACAAGGACTTTGATGAATCAGCAACTAGACGTGGTTGTTGTCGGGATGAAAAGCGAAATCTAGAAAGATGTCCAATTTAAATGGTTTAAAGGTGATGTAATTGATTTTAGAAGTGGTTGTACACATCTGGGGATGTGTTCTGCATCGTTTGGAGAACCTATTGACCAAGTTTGACTCAGGTTGACCATGAGTTGACCATGGTGGACCAAATTGAAAATTGAACAGTTTGATGTAAGATAATCAATTAAGTTGAATACTGGATTTCTATGATGTTACGAAGGTCAATTATGCAAGTAGTGGGTCTTCCTAGGTCCAAAAATTTTTAATTACAATTTGGACAATATAAATGATCTCAGATTTTGATTTTGATCCCAAAAATGGGTTTAGAATGTCAAAATTAGCCAGGGGTGCAATTTTCATGCAAAACGGAGCACTTTGAAAAATTAGATCAAAACCTATATAAGGCCCAAAAGAGTTATTTTCAATTCATTTTAACCTTTTGACTTTATAAACTTGTGGAGCCCTCTAAGAGCCAAAATGCAAGTTCTTGTGACATCTCATCATTTCGAGCGCAGCCAATGATTCTAGAGACCTCGGCAGTATGGTAATCTAGTAAGTGGACCTCTATGCCTCTTTGTGAATTCAAATTTCTACGTTTTAATGCTTTTTAGGATCTTTAGGACGATTTTTGAAATTTTAAATTTTGGAATCACGTAAAGTCATATGACAACCTACAGGGACTCGTTTGACATTCCAAGTCCAAATAGAGTGTCGTCCATGTTCTTGTAGTGTGTCGTCTGAGGGATACCCATTTGTTGTATGACATTTCATCAAGTCCCTCAAATGTCATGCGAGAACCTATATAGTGTCATGTATCCAAGAAGTGTCGTATGAGTAATGGAATCTTGTCGTACGAAAATTGGCACCACTCTAAATTGTCATATGGAAAATAGAGAGCATTTTTTAGGTCCTTAGGCTAAATTTTCAAAAAAATTGATTTCATAGCTGATTTCTATAGCCTTTAATGCACTTATTGATATGTTCAATTTCTCATTTTCTGTGCTTATAGCCTTATTTTTTATCAAACTTCTGATAGTCATCCCATTTTTGTGTTGTGTAGGTCTGTTATTCAGATGTCCATGTTCGTATTTCACATCCGGCTACAAAGAGACTTTGTGCGGCTTTACCTAATTTGATGAGAGTGCACCTTGCAGCGTGCAAGTTTGAGTATCTTATTAGGTTCCTTGATATTTGGGTGAACCATGGTCTTCTTACTGCATTGATAGAGAATTTCCATTTTGAGATGTAGACATTTCATCTTCCTACAGGGGAGATCATTGTGACGCTTGAGGATGTCTATAGGATTCTTAGGATACCTTTTCATGGCCCTCGCCCAGACTATCTTTGTTCGGGTAACACAGGATTACAAGCATTATGTACTTTATTCGGAGCAGATGAGCAGATCGCCCAATAGATTCCCTGGGAGGTTCTTGTGCAGAGATACGGGAAGACCCATCGCTTAGAGTGCATCATAGCTGGGATGATCGATGGGATCATCATGTCTGACCGTCAGTAGAACGGTCTCCTAATGGGTTGGGCTCCAATGGTCCAGCATTTGATGGCGCAACCTACAGAGTGTGGATGGGGTCAGTGTTTGCTGGCTCATATATTCTCAAAGATGCATGAGATCGTCTATCATGAGGTGAAGACATTTGCATCAGGTGCCATTGTTCTTCAGATATGGGCATGGGAGCACATCCCTATTTGTCGGCTGATTTGTGGCAATGAGAGGCAAGCGCAGGAGCCTATGATATACAGGTATTCTAGATTCATCACACAGCTTCGGATGGGGCACCGAGTACTTGATAACATGATAGTGGTCATTTGGAGACCGTATCTTTAGATTGAGGCATGGCCAGCGGTGAGGGCACAGTTTGGATATTTTTGCCAGAGCCAGATCTTGATAGGGCATTCGACTGCAATCCTAGAGAGGTTCTTGATTACACACGTCTAGAGGCAGTACGGGCTTAACAAGGACAAGCCATAGGAGTTTACTGCCTATGCACGACTGGTGCGAGAGATTGGTCTTGGATGGTTGGTGAGACTATCTTATGTAGTGTGCAGCCCGGAGTACAATAGGCTAGTGAGCAGAGATTGGGATTATCGGCCACAGGTTGCTAATGCAGGTGTTACTGATGCGTTCCTTGCATACTTGGCGGAGCATCTAATTAGACATTTATCTGATCCTACAGAGCTAATCTCGACCATGGAGGAGTTAGAGGATGTGGTTGGTGCCCCTATGGGCAGAGGACAGAGACAAAGGGAGGTCCAGATCCTGATCGGGCATCCCATTCCACCTAGGCCGACAGCAATGATGACCCCGCCTAGGCCAGCAGGACAGATGAGACCCCCTCCTAGACCACAGACTGTTACAACACGTAGATCAGCAGCTTTGCAGTGTTAGTACACCAAAGGTGAGGGTGGGACATTAGGTTGGGTTGGTAGTGCAAAGGAGGTGCTAGGTGCTCATCAGGATGCACCAATGGAGGAGGCACATGATGTGCTAGATTTTGACCTTGGAGTAGAGGTTCGTCATTGTAAGGTGTGGACAGATACAGGTGTCGATGGTGGCAATGAGGCCATGGAGGAGGGTGAGGCAACAGTAGAGGCACAACCTGGATTGGGGTTGACTCCACGGGATGTGATCCGACAATAGTTGAGGGATTAGAGGTCACATAGTTTATCGTTGGAGGCACAGCTACGGGAGTGGGATAGACAGCTCCAAGATCGAGAGGTCGATGTCAAGCGCTTGCAGGTAGAGATTGTACACCAGACATGGTGTGCAACATATTATGTATCAGCATATTGTAATACCCCAAAAATGGGCTATAAGTTCATTAATCTCCTACATCTTCAATTCGAACGAAATCGACATCAAAGTCCTAATCTAAGGCACATCTAAACATCATCGAATCATAATTGATTATCTTAAATTCTGCATCGGGGAATATTCCTAGTAATATTCCTAATCATCATAATTATCTTTAATTTTATAATTATTTGGCAATAAATCACATTTATCCTAAAGTTTGATTAATTGAATATTTTCATATTTAATTAATTAGATTTAATATTTGCCACTTAATTGTGTAATTAAATTTAATTATATCTATTATTAATTGTATTATTTAATTTTGACAATAAATCTAATATCATATGAATAATTGATTAAATTCTTATTTAATTAATTAAAGCAAGTTGTCATTATTTAATAATATAGTTTTTAATAAAAGTTTGATTAAATAATTGATTAACCCATAAATCAATTGTTTTATTTTTAAAAGCAGTTAAGTTGGAAATAAATCACTTTATTATTAAATTAATTCATAAATAAAACATGCACAATCATAAAAGCAGACAACTATCAATTATCAATTAAAGCTAAACTCTATTTTGAGTTAAAACTTAGCTTTTGCATGTTTTTGTGAGTTAATTATCTTTTATTTAAAAATAACTCAAAAATCAAGCTGAGTTATTTGAGTGATTTATGGCTTTTTTTCATGCACCTCCAAAGCCCTGGATTTCTATAAATTAAGGCTTTAGCTCTTCACAAATCATCTCATATTTTGCACAATCACGCTGGAGAATTGGAATTGAAGAATCAAAGCTCTTGCGAATCGACATCTTTGTGAGATCAATCTTATTTTTGCATTCATATTTCATATCATTTCTAGATTAGCATAGCATATCAGTTTTCAATAGCATAGATTCATATCAAGTTTTTATCATTCTTATTGCATAGAAAAATCCAAAAAAATAGAATAATTGCATTCAATCTCATATCTAGATCAATTGCATTCAAATCCTTCATTTAGGTGTCGTCTAGGTCACTGATCTCGATTACAGTCTGAGAACATTAATCTCGCACCTATTAGAAGGCAGTAAATCGCTTGGTTAGATAGCTTTCAATTTTGCACGATTTTGATTATCACTAACCTCTAATGTTTTACTGAGTGTTGTGTCTACAGATCAGGTACAATTTTCACACACACACATATTACTCAGTGGTGCTACCTGGGCAAGGAGTCACATCATACTCTCAATACATGATAGATTTTGAGGGAGCCAGGGCCCCACGCATTGAGCCACTACTTGATGCACTTGCAGGAGGAGGAGAAGCACCTGATGTCGAGGACCAAGCGGATAGTTGATACCTAATATTCCTCATTTTTGTCATTTTGATCACACTTGATAGCTCATTGTAGCGTATTCTTTTGTATAATGTGCCATTAGTTCACCCCTTGTACTATTATGACATTTGATATATATGAGATCAGATTCGTGGTTATGACTTCATTGCACTTGTCATTTTGAGTTATGATGATTTATCACGTGGTGCAATTGTATGAAATGTTTTCTTTTCACTGTTGAATGTGATGAACATGCAATATATCTTTATTTTGAATGTATGAATATGCAATGCAATGATACATAATACATGAATAAATGCAATGTATGTTTCTTTTATGTTTTATGGATGCACATGTATGTATGCAATGAATATGTGAAATGTTTATGATATGATATGTAAATACAGCAATACACATGATATTTTGCAGGGACATGAAAATTTCAAGTGCTTAGTTGATTGTCAAAACAGATGTTTAATCCAGAACAACGGCTGCTTGCTGATGAGTTTAAGGGACCTTCTCGTGACACTCAGTCCTTGTGATGTGTTTAGTTTAAGCATTAATTTTGGAGAATATCAAACATTATGCTTCATTTAATTCATGAGAAAGATGCAACCACGCAGAATGCCAATGCAAATGTAATGCAAGACCTAGGACTTAGTCACTGATCATATGTCATTTTTTATCATCACTGAATATTTTTAGGTAACATCGAATAATCGATACAATGCTCACTATTTAGGCAACCATGAACATATGAATATTGATTTTTATTTTGAAATGTCGGATTAGATATAAGCACCAAGGCACAAAAGCCAGGATGACCTGAATATCATGTCCATTTTGATTTAGCAATTTGTATAAGCATCAAAACATAAATGTTGTGATGACTTGAATATGCCTTGCGTACAAACACACCAAGCAGTGGGGAGATCATTCTGATTCTAGTGTGAATTACCCACAGTGACCCTTTATCATTCACATCCTTGGGTAGTATCCAGTTTCATAGTAGGAGTAAGAAATCACTCAAAAAGATAAAGTTAGATCCAACTTCCCTGAAGCTTCTGGGTATTGATGGTCAAGGTACACATGGCCTCCAATTCATGATGAAGGCACTTATAGTGGACACCAATTCAATCCAGAATTTCCAAAGTTGTTAGATTTTCACTTACAAATAGAAGACAAAGAAAAGATTATGCCCCCAGTCATCACTCTCTAAATCCCAGAAAGGACACCATCGAGGAGCTTGAAGGGACAAAATATGCAAAAAATTCAATGTGAATCAGTTAGCATACAAGAAGATGAAAGCATTTGCACAAAGATTGTTTTGTTTGTTGTTTGTAGTTCGTTTAGTGTGCAAAATCCTTTTCTGGTAGGGAGGCAAGCAAATTAACTCAAATATAGCTTTGAATGATGCTGACTGGATATGACTCATCGGAGGTATACTGGGGACTGTAGGATAAGACATTGATTTCCCCCAAGTTTGAAACATTGATAGGATACAGACGCTTTTGTTGCCTAGTGCATAGACCGACTTTATTGAAAATAGGATGCAAAAGCAAACAAGGAGATATGTACAAACTAAAGTAGTACTGAAAGTTGGTAAATACCAAGATTGCGCTGATAGATGGAGCGTTTTGATACAAGTGGCGCTCGTTTGCTGAGTTTTCACCATCTTGGCAGAGATTCTATTTTTGCTACCAAGGCGCCTATTTACTAGGTTTTCACCAAGGCACTTTTTCTTTTTCTTCTTTTTTTTTTGTTTTTTTCCATTTTTTGATTTTTTTGTGAGCCATCAAAGTGCCTATTGCTAGGTTTTCACTAGGATGATCATTTTTTCAGGACTTTTTCTTATTTTTATACCTTTTTCAGGACATTTTTGTAGACTAAATGTATTAGGCGTAGAATTTCTTCAGATGGAGAACGTTGATTGGTTTTCGGAGTTGTTCTCCTTTAGTCGTTGAGAGTTGATAGGCGCCAGAGCCAAAAGTAGCAATGATAACAAAAAGACCCAGCCAGTTGGGTTCAAACTTCCCTTTGCATTCTTGATGGGATTGATTTTTAGTGTTTTCTCTCCAGACTAGATCGCCAACCTAAAATTCTTTGTGTCTGACTTTCTTATTGTAACCTCTAGACATTCGTTTATGATATAATCTGAGATGATCATATGCAGCTTGCCTGTGCTCATCTAGTAGTTCAAGTTCTTGTAACCTAGACACTTTGTAATCATCATCAGTTACCAGACCATGCATTTTGATTCTTAGTGATGGGATTTCAACCTCAATAGGTAGTACCTCTTTAGTCCCATATACTAAAGAGAAAGGAGTAGCCCCTGTGGGTGTTTTGATACTCATTCTATAAGCCCAAAGAGATGGATTTATCATCAGGTGTCAGTCTCGTCCTATCTTGTTAATTGTCTAGTGTAGAATTTTCAATAAGTTCTTATTAGATGCTTCAGCTTGTCCATTCCTTTGTGGATAGTAAATGGACGACCAATGTTGAGTGATCTTGAATTTAGAGCATAAAGAATCTAGGTCCTTGTTCTTAAATTGGCCTCCATTGTCTGTGATGATGGAGTGTGGTATACCATATCTGCAAATGATGTAATTCATTATGAACATTGATATTTGTTTTCCAGTGGCCTGTGTCAAAGGAACTGCTTCCACCCATTTTGTGAAGTAATATGTAGTTGTGATTATATGGGTGTGACCATTAGAAGAATGAGGATAGATAGCCCCTATGAGATCAAACACCCATTGTTGAAAAGGTCGTTGTGTTGTAAAAGGAATCAAATCTCTCCCTGGCGCATGAATCAAATTACCATGGACCTGGCATTTCTGACAATTCTTAGCATATTTGATGGCCTCTTTTTCCATGTTTGGCCAATAGTACCCAACCCTAATGAGTTTTCGAGCTAGTGTCAAATCGTTGGAATGTGATCCACAAATACCTTCATGGACTTCCTCTAATACACTTTGTGACTCTTCACGTTCTAAACACCTAAGAAGTGTACCATCCAGGCTCTGTTTGTATAAGTCATTACCAATAATGACATACCATGATGTGTTTTGGATAAGGTAACATTTTTCATGATGGTTAAAGGTATCGGGAATTATTTGGTCTCGAAGGTAGGAGTATATATTTTTGTAGCGGGAGGAATCATGACCAACAACGTTGCAGATCATGCAGGTTTCTGGACAATCATAAGCAGGGAATGATAGTGCTTCCACTAGGAACTTGTAGTGTAGCTCATGTTCAGGTTGTTGTAGTAAAGATGATAGTGTTTCCATAGCATCAACAACCTTTTTCTCCATTCTAGGAATCTGTTCAAATGTGATAGATATGAAATATTTCTTTAAATCCTCTACTGTACGTTTGTATGGAATAAGTTTCTCATCTTTTGTCTGATACACATCATTGACTTGGTGTATGACCAGTTGTGAGTCTTTGTGAATGTGTAGTTCTATTACTCTCCAAGCAATTGCTATTTTCATACCATTTAGTAAAGCTTCATATTTGGCTATGTTGTTGGTACAAGGGAATTTGATTATGAATGCCTTCAGAATGGAGTATCCTTGTGGTGTTATGAACAAGATGCCAGCTCCAGATCTATTCTGTGTGTAGGATCCATAAAAGAATAATTGCCACGTTCTAGAAGATAGGTGCATGATAGAAGAATCAGGAAATTCCATTTGCATTGGTCGATCATCAAACATTGGCGCTTCAACTAACTGATCTGCAATAACTTGTCCTTTGATGGCTTTTCTTTCAACATATTCAATGTCAAATTTTCTCAGTAGCATGACCCATTTCGCTAGCCTACCTGTGAGGGAAGCCTTGCTCAATAAATACTTCAGTGGATCAATCTTTGCTATTAATTGTGTAGTATGAGCTAACA
The DNA here is from genome assembly GCA_027943335.1 of Chamaecyparis obtusa. Classification (NCBI taxonomy): domain Eukaryota; kingdom Viridiplantae; phylum Streptophyta; class Pinopsida; order Cupressales; family Cupressaceae; genus Chamaecyparis; species Chamaecyparis obtusa. The sequence goes on along the minus strand of BSBK01006147.1, from coordinate 204,973 downwards.
TACAGTGTCTTAGCTTTTGTGATGCAAAGATAACAGCTAGGCACCTTTTTTCTATCATGGAATAGTTCTTTTCATAAGCTACTAGTGTTATGCTGATGTAGTAGATAGCTCTCTCCTTCTTGTTTTCATCATGTTGTGCTAGTAATGCCCCGAGTGATGTATATGTGGCAGAGACATATAATATCAATGGCTTCCCTTGTACAGGAGGCATCAGAATAGGGAGATTTGCTAAATATTGCTTGATATGATTGAAGTTCTTTTTACATTCCTCGTTCCATGCGAAGGTCACACCTTTGTGTAATGTCTTAGTGAAAGGTTATGATATGTCTGCTAGCTGGGATATGAAGCGTCTGATTAATTGTACCCTTCCTTGTAAGGTCCTCATTTGACTAATGTTCTTAGGAGGTTGTATCTCCATGATTTCTTTGACCTTTGCTAGATCCACTTCAATTCCTTTCTTTGAAACAATGTACCCTAGAAGTTTTCCTGAAGTGACACCAAAAGCACATTTCTTAGGGTTTAGTCTAAGACTAAACATTTCCATTCTATCCAGTATTTTGCTTAAGCAAGCTAGATTCTTAGATCTTTTCATTGATTTAGCTAAGGTGTCATCAACATAGTCCTCCATAGTTCGATGCATCATATCATGGAAGATAGATGTCATAGCTCATTGATATGTAGCACCAGCATTCTTAAGACCAAATGGCATGATGTTCCAGCAGAAAGTACCCCATGCTTAAGTGAAAGCACTACAAATCCTTTGGGGGTGGATCAGTGGCAAACTAGCTTAGGCTTTTAATCAAGGCATCTATTCACAACTGTCTCCCATAGTCCCGCAAGAAGGATTTAGGATGTTAACCCTATGAGCACTCTGAACAGTGTAGTCTTGCAAGCAAGATTTAAGCGGCTCCGCTCTACACAAAATCAAAGCATGTTCATGGAATGAATCCAAGGAACAAGCGCAACTATGTCTTCTAAAGCTTTAACCTCAAGGAAGCATCAAATTTTATAGTGGGGTGGAAGAGTCGGCGTAAGACTTGTCCCCACTTGGGCCGTTCCTAGGAGATTTTTACCTCTCCAATAGCCCCGCTAAAGGATTAATTGAAAAGTGAGGTTGGGGACCACAGGATTTGGGTTTCTGATTCTCTGAAAGAAAAGAGCATAATCCCCTAACCTTGTCCTTTTCCCTATCCAAAACACATCAAGCAGAATCAATCCAGAGACAGTACGCAAACTGGCACTAGGGAAGATACCTTCATGGTTTCTAATTCTCTAAAAGAGAAGAGCATAATCCCCTAAATATATGCCTCAATGGCAATAAGCGCACATACCTAATTAGCTAGATGCCTATGAAAAATGAAATCTAAGCAAACAGAATATTTTTCTCGAAGAAGATTAGGCAACCTGCAAAACCACCTGTCAAAAATCTTGTTGAATGAGCATCTTTGACCAGCGACTTTCTCAAAATGGCGTTATCTACAAAACAAGGGTTTGGAAGTCAAGACAAGAAGAAGCTAAAAATGTCATTTTTATGCTCAGTCTTCATCTTTTCATCCTGCAAAGATGTGTTAAGCTATAAAAATGATCAACTGACAGCAAGCAACAATCGTTAAAGTTAGCCGTTAGTCAAAATCTGAAATCCAAATCTCAAAAACGGCCCAAAAAAATCTGATACGGCTATTGAAAACTGGAGTAAAAACTAGTATGACACTATACCAGTTCCCACATGACAATCTGTGTATGATACAATTCTGGGTTCATGCATACACAACAATTGAAAGCTCATACGGCAATACCAAACAACTAGTATGACAATGCAAATTGTCGTCTGTCGTACGACGGACAGATACTTCTGGTACGACAGTCTGCAAATGTCGTACGAGATTGTATGAAAGAAAAAAAATCGAAGCTTGAATTTCAAATGTCAGAAAAATGAGAATTTGATAATGGAAAACCGTTGTCGGACCCCGCAGTGGGTGCCAGAAATGTGTGTATGATATTGTACCTATCTGCAGAACACAACACTTCAGTAAAACATTATTGGTTAAAAAATTAGAAAATCTGCAAATAAGACAAATATTGTTTACCAGGTGATTTACTGTCTTCTAATAATGTGAGTATGGTATTCTCATAAATAACCGAGATCAGTGAAAATGCAACACCTAAACGAAGGATCTGAATGACGAAAGCTAATGAAAAATGGATGCAAATTAAGCTATATTTTTTATATTTTCTATGCAATATGGATGAAGAACTCTATGAAATGATGTAAAACTAGATGAAAATGAATTGCAATCTAATCTAGCAATGCTATGAATGCTATGAAAATGAATGAAACAATGATAACACGAATCTAAAAATTGCACAATCTCACAATTCGCTAGATTGCACGAGCAAGATTCTCCAAATTCGTGGTCATTTGTAAAGGATCGAGCCTCGTTTATATAGAAATCTAGGGTTTTTGAGAACTCATGAAAAGCCAAAAATCTCTCCCTGATTAACTCAGATTGATTGTTGAGTTATCAGAAAATTAGAAAGAGTTAACTCATAAAATCATACAAAATCATCTTTTTAACTCAAATTAGGAGTTCAGATCACTTTTAAACTCACAATCACATGTTGAGTCCAAAAAGTTAACAAATTGAATTGAATAATTGATTTAAAGTTTAACTATTTTTTCTGATTGTGCATGGATAATCATGAATTTATTTAATATTTCATGTGTTTTATTCTCAACTTAACTGATTTTTGAATAAAAATAACTGATTTATGGGTTAATCAATTATTTAATCAAACTTTATCCCAAAACTATATCATTAAATTTGACAACTTGATTTAATCAATTAAATGAACATTTAATCAATCATTTTTAGAATTTTGATTTATTGTCAAATAAAAACAATATTAATTAGGAGTAAATTCAATTAAATCTAATTAAATAATTAAGTGGCAGAATTAAATTCAATTAATCAAATATTCGACATATTTAATTAATTAACTTTGGGATAAATAAAATAATATGATTTATCGCCAAATAATATTTAATTAAAGATAATTAGGATAAATTAAGAATATTTTAGGAATATTCCCTGATGTAGAATTAAGATAAAATCGATTAGGGTTTCGATGATTTGATGTACGGATGTGCCTTAAGTTAGGACTTTAGAGTCAATTTTGATTGATTTGTCGATGTAGGAGGTCAATGGTCTTGAAGCCCATTTTGGGGGTATTGCAGTTTCCAGGTGTTAGAAATGACTTGAGGCTCTAGAAGAAGCCATACAAAAGCATAGTATTGCTTCTCTGAAGCCTCTGCCTTTTCCCACAAGGAAAGGACATGCTCTTTATGCTCGAGCTTTGTCTTCCAATACCTCATGGATCATTGGTTCAGGTGCTTCGCACCATATGTCACACTCACCTGGATTGGTTACCTCACTTGCTGAGAGTGTTACTACACGTATTGCAGTTGGTGACTTAGCACTACTTTTAGTTGGAGGTTCTGGAACTATTTCATTGGATAGCGGTTCTCTACAAGATGTTCTTTTGGTTCTGGCCATTTCTACAAACCTCTTGTCTGTTTATCAGATTTGTCATTCTTGCTCTGGTAAGACAGTTGAGTTCTCACCACATGATGTGGTTATTCCATACCTCCATGATCCTAATTTCATTGTTGCTACTGGGAGTGTTGATTCAGAGACTCACTTATATAGGCTTGATGACTTTGAGAGATCTGATTCTACTCTTGTTTCTCTTGTTTCTCATGCAGACACAGTGAGTGAGATTTGGCATAAGCATTTTGGCCATGTCAACTATAGATATCTACAACAGATGAGTACACAAGAGCTAGTGATTGGGCTACCTCAAAGCTCTTGTATTGATGGTGTTTGTCACAGTTTTGTGCTTGGAAAACATCACAGAGATCCCTTTTTGACAGGTAGATCCTCACGTTCGCTAGCACCTTTTGAGTTGATACACAATGATCTTATGTCATTTCCCACTCCTTTTTCTCGTGCTTGATATGTACTCACCTTCATAGATGATTTCTCTAGACGCACATGGGTGTACTTATTGAATTACAAGTTTGATGTCTTCGATTCATTTTGAATCTTTAAGACATTTGTAGAGAAGCAATCTGGTCTTTTTGTCAAGCATATACACACTGGCAATGGGAGGAGGGAATATGTGAATCAGTCTTTCAGATATTTTTGCACTGAGCATGGTTTACAATATCAGTTCACAGTTCCTCATACCCCTCAACAGAATGGGACTACAGAGAGAGATAATAGAACATTACGGGAGATGGCCAATTGTATGCTATAGTCTCGAGCTATGAGTGCTTCTTTTTGGACTGAGGCTATCAATTGTGCCAACTATATTCATAATCAGATGCCTCGTAAGGCATTATGAGATTTGACTCCTGAGGAGGCTTGGACTCATCTCAAGCCTGATGTTTCTACATTCAAGTTTTTGGAAGCGAGGCTTGGGCATTTATTCCAAATGGTCAGAGGAAAGACATGGAGAGGAAAAGACGACCACTCATATTTGTTGGCTACTATGAGGATGTGAAGGTGTATAGGTTGTTTGATCCTGATTCCAAAGAAGTCTTGTTTCGGCGAGATGTTCAATTTGATGAGCTCTATCCTAAGATGGATCCTCCATCATCGACTTCTTCTTCACTACCTAGTACTTCATCTTCTCCTCTACTAGATTCTATCTCCTCCGAGGAAGATTCAGATGATGCTCCACCTTCCCCATCTCCACCAGATGTTTCACATGTGTCCAAGTGGGCTCATGATACTATTGATGCAGTTGTACCTTTGGCAGGTGATCCTTTAGATACTCGTCGCACTCGTGCTCAGACATCTGGTACTAGTTTATTGAGTCATGCTATTTCAGATGATCCTCAAAAGTTTTCAGAGGCGAAAGGTCAGCCTGAGTGGGATAGGGCTATGGATGAGGAGTATTCTTCTTTGATGAAGAATCACACTTGGGATTTTTGTCCTCTTTCGAAAGGAAAGAAGTTGGTTCGATGCAAGTGGATGTACCGTGCCAAGTTTGTTGCAGATGGTTCTATTGATAGGTATAAGGCACGTCTTGTTGCGAAGGGATTTTCACAGGTGGAGGGTATTGATTACTCTGAGACCTTTTCTCCTATCGCCAAGATGAATTCTATATGCCTTGTACTATCTCTTGCAGCTTCCCTGGGATGAACAATATATCAGATGGATGTAAAGAGTGCCTTTTTGCATGGAGACCTAAATGAGGAAATATATATGGAGCAGCCTCAAGGTTTTATGCAGTACTCTTCTATGGTGTGCAGACTTCAGAGGTCTCTATATGGTCTCAAACAAGCCCCTAGGGCTTGGTATGAGAAAATGGATTCTTCTTAAGGTGGGGTGTTAGAGTAAAGTATTAATTTAATTATGTTAATTAAATTAACTTTACTCCCTTCTTAAGATTTCTCTTTATGCACATGCATTAGTCATTTTATAATTAAAACACTCATGCATTAGTCATTTTATATTTAAAACACTTATGCTTTAGTTGTTTTATTATTAAAACATACATGCATTAGTCATGTAATAATTAAATTAATTATTACATGCACTTTTGCTTTTTGGGGTTTTCCCTTTTAGGTTTTCAATCTCCTTTTATAAGGATTGATCCATTGTATATTTCATTATCGTTTTCATTCAGGAAATATATTATTCATATTTTTCTGAGTCAAACCCTTGCCCTTTTCTTGTTTCTACCTCCTTGTGACAAATTTTTGTATGCAGGTGATATTCGGGTTTTGTAGATTTGTATTGCTCAAATCCTACAATGATAAATATGGTATCAATAAGTGACTGTATGTAGCTAATTGTGTGTCTAAAAATGATTAAGATACCATGAAAATTAATGTAAGAAAATCACAATAAGCAACAATAGTCAAGATACAATGATAAAAAGAAACAAGTGAGGAAATAGAAATAAAGAAAATAAAACGTAGACCACAAGTTCCTTTTGATGTCGATCTGTCCTTCAATTTTGGATTATATGTATGCTCACTTTCAAATTGAAGGATGCTCAATAAGGATGCTAAAAGGCTATGATAATGGATGCAAAAGGATGAAGATAATGAGGATGCAATTTGGCTTGATATGAATACAAAATGACCTAATATGGATGAAAATGCAAGATTTGGATGCTAAAGCTTGAGTATAAAATTTGGTAGAGTAACTTTTCTTTGAATGCTTGTGGATGGTTTGTGAAGGAAAATGGAGGGAATGTGAAGGCTCGTGAAAATGGACCACTTGTCCTCTTTGTGGGAAGATGAGAAGACAAGTGTTGGATAGGAAAGACAAGTGTTAATGAGGAAGATGAAATGTGGATGGGGAGGTTGGAGAAGCCAATTGTTTCATTTTAAGAAGGGATGCCACCCAAAAATTAGAGATTATTTTCCCAATTTGAATTTAATGGGAATGTGCACATATTTAGGGAGGTTAGGATGGAATTGTTTAGAGGGAGGTTAAATGGATAAGATTGGTAAAATGGGAGGTTAAGTGGATAAGGTGAGTTGGAAGAAGGGGTTAGTTAGATGGGTTGAGTTAGGATGTAAATTAAATGGTGGATAAGGTTAGGAGTTATGTGCTCAATTAGAATTAAATCAATTAATTTAATTCAAAGTGGAGGAAAAATATAAAAGTGAATTATTTTAAACAAATTGATTTATTTTTTTAATTTAATAGAGGAAAGGAAAAAGATGAATTAATTAATTAAATGAGTGTGGGGACCCATTAATTAATTAAATTAACTATACATATCATAGCTCAATTAATTAAATTAATTTAACTAGGTAGACAGATTAACATTAATTAATTAAATAATGTGTAATTATTTAATTAACAATTGGACCATGTAGGATGAAAGGAAGACTAAATTCAAATTATAAAACTAATCAAGTTTAGGTGTCTACAATGATCATTCTCCTCACGTATAATATATAAAAATGTAAGATATCATCATGTTATTATATATTTATGCATGTCTAGTCATATGAAAGATGGGGTATAGAAGAATATACACAAGTGGTCCTTCCTTAGGGTTCTAATGGATGCTTTTGTTAATCATGATGATGAACCATAATATATCCTTGACTACTTGTGTACATTCTTCTATTCTTCATCTTTCATATGATTTGACATGCATAAATACAATAAAAACATGATGATACGTGAGGAAAATGGTCACCCACTACTTGTGTGTACATTCCCATATACCCCATCTTTCATATGACTAGACAAGCAAAAATACAATAATAACATGAGGATATCTTACATTTTCTACATATATATGTGAGCAAAATGGTCATTGTTTGATACCATCTTTATCTCAACTATTATGCAGTGTATGCCTATGTATTGGCGTGGACATATTGAGCCTGATATTTTAATGAGATTATAAGAAAATATTTAAAAATAAATAGTTTGCTAATGAGATTGCATAATCCTTTAACATATGATAGTTTGGTCTATCTTTGTCCAAATAGATATAAGGCATCTCTTTTCCAAATCATAACAATAAAGTTGATCCCTTGATTCATTTGAGACCCTTTCAAACTTCATGAGCCCATAATTTTCATGAGGAAAATTTGTTTGCTAGATGTAGTGTTATAAAATTGAACCCTGTGTAATTTACCATTATATGATGCTCCTACCTTAGCTTAAAAAAATAAAATTCCAGGTAAGCCTTCATGTCCTTCTATCTATTTTATCATTTTCCCATCCAAGTTCTTGACTACATGGCTTGATCGGCTTAGGATGTGTCCATGGTACAGAGACGTCTATCAGGCACACAATCATCCTACGAATCTATAGACATGGTGAGCTATTGAGACATTACAACTGGAACCCCTATAATGTAACACCCTGTACCACTACCACCAATATTGAGAATCACCATAAGAGCATAAAAATTCATCTTAGAGCCTCATTTGGTCTTCTTCTTCACAATTTGGACTGCTTATTCACATTCTAAAGCTTCTTGGACACTTTTGTGGCTCACACACAAATTCTACATACTTTCTTGAGCTAATTCTTTCACTTTGGACAACTTCTTCATAATGTCTTGGTCTTCACAACTTCACAACTCTATCATCTTCGTCACCTCACCTTCACTTCATTGAGCTCCAAATTTGTGGCTTCAAAGAGGAGTTCTTCATTTCATACCATTTCATTTTGTTGATAATATCATATTCTCTTGATCATAGTCTTATTACTTTAATTATGGTTATACCTCTATCATATTTTAGTTATATATCACCGATTTTAATCTATCTATCTAACTGCTACGAAGGTGGAAATGCAAAAACAAGGACTTGACTAAGGTAGGTCTCCAAACAACCCTAATAGTTTTCCTTTTTCTTTTGCATGCAAGTTTTGGAGGAGGAGGAGTGGGAGCTCTTGGGATTCTTATACCTCCTTCATTGTAAGTTTCCTTTATCCTTATTTACTCTTATTTTCATCATTTTCATAACTATGATCATACTCATTTTCTATTGGTATTGTACATTTATTTTATATCAATTTAAGTTAGTGTCTCAATTTTCTTTTTGTTCTCTATATTCTATCCCCATGGGATGTATGCACGTTGCATTTTTGTATTGTATCCATGTTATAGTCCTAGAGTCTTGTTGGCATCAAGGATAGTGAGCTCATAGAGCCAGACAGTTAATCCTGACAATTAGCTCTTTGACTTCCAGTAATCAAAATGTTTGCATGTTAGCACTATTTAATTAATCTAGTTTCTTCATTATGTATTGCATTTCATTTAAGTATTAAAATCCATCTTTTTCAATTAAGTTGTCTTGATCACCCTAGCTTACCAGAGTGCTAATAGAAGTGAGGTGGCATTGAGCCAATTCATCCCTTAATATTCCATCAACCTCAAGAGTGGAAAATTCCTTTCTCCACATTTTGGTGAACCCGATGTGAACTAGGGTCTTCTACATCATTCTTATTTTTTGAGTGATTGTCCAATTGTCAATATGGTGACAATCACTCCCATATAATCACTCAAAATGTACTTATATTAATCAAAATTTACAACCTATGACCATGGTTGTACTCACAGGATTGCACTCTTCCATCCTAAACTTCTTCAACATTTTCTTAGCATATTTGGTTTGTGAAATAAATACTCCATCTTTAAGTTGGGAGACTTGTAATCTTAGGAAGAAGGATAGTTCACCCAACAAGGACATCTCAAATTCTTGTTGCATTCTTTGAGAAAAGTCTTGACACATGCTATTTTTGCTACCTCCAAATATAATATTGTCAACATATACTGCAACAATCAATTGATGATCATCTTCAACTTTGAACTAGACATTGATGTATGCTACACCTCCCTTTAATACTTGGTCTTTCAAGTATTTGTCCAATCTAGAGTACTAAGTTTTAGGAGCTTGTTTTCATCCATAAAAGGCCTTCTTGAGTTTACATACATATTCTTTATTTCCTAAAAAATTGAATCCTTATGGATGTTCAATATAAACTTCTTCTAAATGTCTATTCAAAAATGATGATTTAACATCCATTTGGTACACTTTGAATTTTTTGTAGTGCAAGCATATGCTAGGAACATCCTTATAGCCTCTACTCATGCAACTGGAGCAAATGTTTCTTGAAAATCAACTCCTTCCACTTGTGCACATCCTTTGCATACCAATATTGCTTTATTTTTCACCATTTTTTAGGCTTCGGGATTAGCTTGGTTTGACGACTCTCGCAGGCTAATCAAGTGATCAGAGAGGGTCAAATGTCAGAGCCAATGTTGGGATTCCACACTGGGGGTTCAGTTTATCAGGTCTGCTCTTCGCTCGGGTCAATTCAGTCGACTTACTATTTTTAGTAAGTGGTATTTTGGGGATGGCCAGGATTACCAAGGTGTCTGCACGGAGTGTCACATGATTTAGGATCAAACCCTGGGGAATCTCCAGTTTGAGAGACTTATTATTTTTAGTAAGTATATTTTTAGCAGATGGCTATTTTTGGCTGTGGGTTATTTTTGACAGGGCAGTTGGTGCTTGAGGCTCTGGTGTCGGGAATGAGTTTGATTCAGTCAATAGAATTCAGTGGCTTTGTTTTTTAAGTTATCGTTATTAAATTAAAGTATTTTAATTTAATAACTTGAGTACTTTATAACTTTAATGTTATAAAGTGAAATATTCATTTAAAAGCCTTTAATATGAAAAAAGTGAAATTGTGCGTTTTCCAAAAAAGCTATAAGTACAACTCAAAAAAGCACTTTCATTCACGGAATCATTATTTGATATTTTGTTTGTGAGAGAATTCTGCTTGGCTTTGGAAGCTAGAGTTTGAACTCGGTCTTCAACTTTTGGAGAGAGTTCTTCTGAGATTTGTCGAGTTTGGTCTTCTTCCAGGAGAGAACTCGTTCTGATTCTTAATTGAATCCAGTGCTGAGGTATACTGGATATATATGAAGTTATTCTATAGACAAATGATTTCTTCTCAAAAAATTCAATTTGTTATTTGCAAGGGTTCTGAAAATTGTTAGAGTACTTGCTGTGATCCATTAATTGGTTGTGGAATTATGAATTTGTTGTGGCTTACCAAATTGACAAGAGAAAACGTAATTACCATAAGTAGCATTTAGGGAAGTGTTTCAGACTGGGCGTGAAGCTTCATTCTTATCACGCTAGGGCTGTGTGAAGATCCAGCAGGATGGACGTGTGTGTAGAGGTTGCGTGACCTCTTCAACAGCAAAGACGACCTCCTTTAGCGGTCGTTTCATATGATATAAGGACTTGCGGTTTGTATACAAGGAAAAAACGTGACAGTATAGCAGATTTGACTCAACTTAGAGGCAGCCGTATTAATTCTGAGCCTGCTGCGTTAAGGGTTATTGGAAATTAATTCAGATTACAATCAACCACTGAATATTGGGTGCGAATTTCTGAATGAATATGTTATTGCTGTGTGTGTTTCCAGTGGGTTGATGTTATGTATTGGAGCTGTGTTTTTTATTCGGGTAAGCAGCTTGATAATTGTCAGGTGCCATTTCTTTAAGGAATTAAATCATGTTGTGTTATCAATTTCAAATAAGAATTTATGATGTTCATGCAGAGTTATTAAATTGATTACTTTTTGGATAGTGAATTTGTGGAAGTTGAATTTAAATTGCAAATTTAAAGTTTTTGGACAAAGTGTTTGCAAAATATTTAAATTCAAATTAGTAGATTTAGAGGAGCCAGCCTGGGTTCTTCACAAATGCTTTGCATTAATTTAAAGTATAACAAATTGATATAAAACAAAACATTTATTTGTACAATTAATTGATATTGTTAGTAGAAAAGAAAATATTAGAGCATATTTTCAAAGGATAAAAGAACTTGACTTGCATATATAGACTGAATGTTGGAGGATGTTATGTTCAATTTGTAAAGTTGGTCCAATAAGAGGTCTTACAGAAAAAAATCGTGAAAGGTGTGTATAGACATTGCGATCCTTGCAAACACTTCAAATATCAGAGATAGTCAAATAGGTACAATAGCATTCGCTACTTCATATATATGACTTAAGAGTTCAAACCCATGGCAGTTGTGGTTGAATTTGCGGCACTCCTTTTACAATTGAACTACAATGCTTCCTATTAACAAGCATTCCTTATCATTAGTTTTCGAGCTAAGCCCCTCTATCCTCTCATCTAGTTTTTGAGTCTTATTGTAAATTTATCAACTACATTTGCTAGCGCAGTCTTGTCCTTTAAATAGAATCGTTGGCCTAATCTCATACTAGATAGATAGAAATTACTACAAAGGAGCATCACACCTAACAAGGTTATTGTTACTATACAAAAACAACACTTATCATATATCTGCACAGAATTCTACAGTCCAACTATCCTTTATTCAAACACTAAATCACCGGCAGGAATTGGAAGCAGTGCATCTCTTGTTTAAAATAGTGCTCCTATGCTTTACTTGAATGGGCTTATGATTAGGCTGCCAAAGGCAAACTTTACAATTTTAAAATGCCAGAGGAATATTGAATGTATGATGAAATTCCTTATAGCTCTTTTTTTAAGTTTATTTTGGAGGAACACAATGTTACATTTTTGTCATTGCTGTTTGTATGTTTATATGTGTGAGTTTTAAGCCTCAGTCGGTCTCCCTGGCATGACACGTGTTGAACTTCTTTGTGTGCTGATCCATCTTGTTTGTCTTGTGTGCCAAAAGCTAAAATGTGTGATGAGATGATTATCTTCGGTGAATGAGGCACGATTGCGGGCAGAATGTGAAATAGATCACTGCAGTCTTACACCTGTTTAAGGATTACCGGATTGAGACAGCAAAACCGTGGTGATGTGTTGAGTAGCGCACAGGCCTGTTGAAGATGTGAACCGAGTGAACTGCAATGGTTCTAAAAATAAATATAGTATCATTTTCGTATAAGGAGAATACTCAGAGCCACTGCAAGATACGGGAGTGCGTCTGCAGTAAGGTAATGAGTGATGCCGTTTGGTGTGGAGAAAATGCGATTATTGCAAAGTGAGTGTAATGGTTGAGTAAAACAAAACGCATTCACAGTCACATAATACATATGTATATTCTGGCATTTTTAGAACTGGCGTTTTTAAAATACAGGAGCTGCAACGGCACGAGAGGAAGCAGCCGATGTGTTGTCGACATACAAAAATAAACAGCTTTCAAGTGATGATGAGGTGTGACCAGTCGGCATCGGGTGATAGGAAGTCGTTCAATACAGAAAGACACGGAGGTAAAAAATACATGTGATGCTGCGTAACAGTATTTTTTTTTGGAATGTGACTAAAGAACGTGTGTGAGTCTTCAACAAAAGAAAAGTGGCTCTGGTGTGACAGTCTCATAAAAAAATTTCTGCCGAAATATGAAACAGTCTTCTTGAGACCAATTACGGGTGACCAATCTGGAATCCGTGTAGCAGGCAGTCATTAAAAAACAGCACATACAGGAGTAGAAACAACACGTAGTAGAAGGTTGAGAAAGACGACAGTGCATGGATATAGTGTGCGAAAAAGTGTGAAGACAAAAAAATGGCAAAAATAAGGAATACGAGCACAGAGAAGATGATACACACAGCCGTGAGGATGAAAAAAGGATACGGATGTGAAAGTGTAAAAAGAGAGTAACAAAAAATACCGTTAAGTGCAGTAAATGAAATAGACGCACAAAAATACATAGTGAGGAATGTATTAAAAGTTTTCTGCAGGGCTGGAAGTTAAGTGTGGATGAAATGCTGTTAAACAGCATCAAACAAAAGATACTGAGCAATGAAAATGTGGAGTTACAGACTGTTGCAAAAGACTATTGTGTAGCGCTTCTATACGGAGAGTAGACAAGAAGGAACATGCACGCATAAACAAAAAGAGGTGCTGGACGGTAAAAAGAGACTGATAAAATACACAGCTGAAGTCATAAAAAAAAAACATCAATAGAGCAGTGGGTTGGTAACAGAGATACAGAGAGAGACAGTTTTTTGGAGTTAAGAGGGAAGCTACAAGATGTGTAGTAGATGTTGAGAGACAGGATGCTCGACACGAGACTAACAACAAAACGTTAACTATCTCAGGGGAAGAGTGAATAAAAAGTTAAGAACCTTGTTTTCTGTTATGACAGCGCAGAGTGCAGTCTTAAAAGACATTAGATCAGTGTAAGCTGCTGGTATGGACAGATAACAGTAAGTGCAAAAGGGACACAGTTTGAGCAAGCCTGGATATCCTAAATTTGTTGAGATCACTTACAGTCAAAGGGTCTTCATGCTGTTGTGAAGACATTGTAAAACTCTTTGGTCTAATTTGTAACTCTTTAAAGTGAAGGTTCTAGCCTTCAAGGTCGGGTTGTAGCCTGATTAGCCAAGTGATAAGGAGAGTTGTAGCTCTCAGTGTAAAAGGGTTGTTGCCCAGCTGTTAGTAGAAGCCGTGGTTTTTTAACCCTGTTGGGTTTTCCACATGATAAAATTATGTGTGTCTCTTCCCTTCTTGCTTGTGTGTTTTTGCTTTAATTGTTTTGTTTTAAAGTTTGAAACGCTGATTCACCCCCTCCCCCTCTCAGCTTTTCTCCGTTTTTCACACAAAACCCCCTCAAACTAAAAATTTGAAATTTCGCAATAGTGTCAGGAATGATGCTAATTTGTCATAATCCTCAAAGCTCATTTTAGAAAAAATTTCCTTTACCAAAGCCAAACATGCTAAGGAAAATGAAACATGACTTAAACCAAACGGCTCTTAATATCTGAAACAAGAAGAATGTGATTCCCAGATAAGAGTTTTTCGTGGTTTTGTCTAATCACAACAGAAAGAAAAAAATACAACAAACTAGCAAATTTAACTGTCAACTTGATTTCCCTTTGAAGCAAATATTCAATAAGAAAATCACTGCTAACTTCAAAGCCAATCCCTTTCAACTAATATTCAAAAAGCTTTCACTTTGCTCGCTAGAAAGTAAAAAAGAATAAATTACAAAATCTGAGAATAGCAATTGAATTGTAACAGATGGTTTGTACTATTACATATTGCATGTGGATTATCTTCTAACCCATATTGGCATCAGCCGGTTTTTTCCTCAACTCCTACTTGCACAGAATTAGAGAACCTCTTTTATCAGAGATAATGTAAGGTTCTTTGGTAAACCCATCACACTATCTATGGTTCCCACCTGCAAATATAAATGTATAATTATAGCTTCAATCATGGAAGCAAAAATATAATCATTTCAGGAAAGTACATATCAACGGAATCCAGATCTCCTACGCATGCTAACATCTTCACAGTTAAAAAATTTGCTACCTTACCATTGCTTCCACAAAAGGTGAGGTCAGTGGGTGTTCCACAAGCAAGCCACCTGCTGCATTGAAAACCGATCCATCCTTGATCTGTTCAATGGAAAAAGGTTCCCATGTTAATAATGAGGAAATCATGGCAGCCCTGCTCATTCAGTCTTGGCCTTGGGATTATGGCTTTTAAATTGCTAACCAATCATGGCTGATTTTGTACAAAAATCTAGGAATTCAATGAAAATCTTACCAGGCTTTCTATTACATCATCAGGAATTGGATGAAAGTAGATCTGGAAAATCAAAACAAAGATGACACTAAGCTACTATAAATGATAAAGGCACTCATTTTGGAAAGTGGGCATTACTGGATATGCATTTAAGCAGGCAACAAAAAAGATGGATTTTTTATGACTACCCATAAGAATTTGATACATACAAGTACAAATATCAATTTCACATAGCCTGTTGAATAAAGATCTTTTTCTTTATTAACATACGTAATGCCAGAGTATTTACCTCACACTTGTCCCATCCTCCCTTCCTGACGCCTGTCTTGAGATTTGTAACCATCACCGATCCAATGGTGCTTGCAGGGGCCCTTGAATAGCCTATATCACAATAATAGGACATTAAACAGACTAATGCAGGAGTAAAAACAATACCTGAGAAATTGCAAAGCCACCATGATCCATATAACATGTCCGTTAGTCATTTTGGATTTGAAAGACAATTTTGTAAGTACAAATTACACCAGAAGAGTTACTATTCCTATAGAAAATTCCATGCAAGATTCATGAGAATTCAAGATTTTCCAAAACTAAGAAACATGAATTAAGTTAAAATTTTGTACCTTTGATAAATTCTCGTGCCTCCTCTTCACTAGATGGTTTCTCCCTGATAGCACCCTCATGGACCACCACCTACAATTCCAGTCCAGCCTATCTGTGTTTAATATGCAAGAACATATGGGATAACAAAAAATAACAAGATAACAAGCAATAATGCCAGGAGAAAAGCATCTGCAAATGAAGCATAATTAATTATTTTATCTAACAACATGCCCATTAGATTAGTATATTCAATTGCACATTTAAGAATTAAGTGAGAAACCATGAAGCCAACATTCTCATAGATCAGCAAGTCTTGAAATCCACCAGTAGGCAACTCAAAATCATTCACATATATTCAACAAAGATGTGTATAGTAAGTAGAGGAAGCTACTTAAATTTACTACAAACAAAGCCTCTATAAACACACGGAATGCTTTCCCAAACATGAGTTGGGCCATCAACTTTGTGAAAAAGATACATTCCATACACAAATAGCATCATTATCCCTAACAGCTTGTATCGGGAGAGTAAGAACATTAAGGAATTGAGGAATCCTAAAGTATGCACATCCCCCTTCTCTCTCTGTCATCAGTGTTCTATACACAACCACCCTCTTTCATCACTGATAACAGACCTTACTGTCTAATTCTGGAAGAAACATCGGCAGTGAAGTCATGGCCTCCACTCCCATGGGTTCCTTTAAAGCAGCACCAAATCTTCTGTCATGAGCTCTTGGAAATTTTACATCTGCATGCTCAGAAAACAGCCATCTAACCAATATTTCCTCGAGAATGACAAGTGGCAGCTTCCAGTAAAATTATTCTTCCTCACCTTGAATGTCCTCCCTTCCCTCCACAAAAAGAAATTAATTCCCCCTAAAGAGAATGTAAAGGAGACTAATTTATAAAAGAAAAAGCTCCGATCAGCAGATTTTCTGCAGAATACCCAGGGCCCAAGACAGTTGATTCATTAAAACTAGAGTAATTGCATCTAGAAGAGACAAAATTTTCTAGTGAGGAATGAGTCTATAACATGTCAGGACTACTCATGAGAGCATGACTGTCAGCTTTCAATCCAACTCAAGATCTTGCCACCGTGGTTCAATTTGTTTGAGTTATCCATGTAAAATCATGTTAATTTTGAGATTATTACTAAGGATAGTAAAAGATTTCAATCAGATAGTTGTTGGTACTTTGGAGGTTACTTTGAAAGAAGGGATTCTTTATTATGCTATGTGAGTCAATCTTGATCTTGAGAAACCACTTTCTGAAAGGCTTTCTTTTGAATTTGGGGAGTTGACTGGAAGAACCTATTTATGAGAATATCCAAACCAATGCTGACTCTGCCCTTGCTACAGGCATCGTGCTAGGATCTTTCAAAGGAACACAGACAAACAGACTCCCTGCAGACAGAATGAAGAGTCACGGAATGATTAAAACATTGCCAAAACCCAGGAGCAGAAAACACAGACCATACCACAGATGAATACTCAGGTCTCAGAAAGCAATTTTAAAAATCCATTAAAAACCAAGGAAGCATGTGCTAGGAAGGAAAGACACATATCCATGCAGCATTATTCCTCTCTGAAATTCCTTCAATGTTCCAAAAAGAAAGAAGCAGAAACAGCAGGCAGTGCTGAAACAAAGAGACTTCATAATCAACAGATACTATAGAGGAATATATAATATATAAATCCCGAAAATAGACAGTTTTGTACATGGATTTGACATCAATGGATCTTAAAGAGCTTGAATTTATGTTTTTGTTCATGTTTTTCAGTGCTAGAAGAGGAAACATGAGCTCAAGAATAGATTTTCTAGCTCATACGACTGCCCCAACCAATCAATTGGGTAAATAAATATTTAAATTGAGCTTCTTTCAATCTCTTTTGGTCCGAATAATATCAAGAATTTCTAGGTATTTGAGAATGACCAACACATCACAAACTCAAATATCTTTGAGACATTCTAGATGAAGATCAGAAAGAATTATTGAATTACATGAGAATGGGGTAGTAAATCTAAGGACAAATAACATTCCTCAAGGCATGATCTTGTTAGAGAGGTTGTTCAACTTAGACAATCAAAACAATAAGCATAGCCATAAACTGGTTTCTTCTAAAAGTGCACAGCATGATCCTTAGTCTTACCACCTAGGGATAGCAAATGATCTTAAGAGTATTTTCTTGGGAACAATTTCTACAGAAGCAAAGAGGAAAGGAATCATACAAGGTTTCCAAGATTACCATGATGTTAACGGTTATTTCTTAGAATTACATAATTTCAAAGATTTAGACAACTCCATCATGACACATACCATTACTTTGAAGCCAAGGGTCAAAACATTTTCATCAAATACAAAGACTAATTTTTAAAGGAGTACAAAAGTTGTTATCAGTTGAATCATTTTTCCTATTAGGCATTCCACTTGGGTTCTTAATCTTCTTCCAGTTGAGAAAAAAAATGATTAGATTAACGTGTGTTGATTTTTAGATCTAAATAGGGTTTCAAATAAGAATAACCACCCTCTCCCTTCTTTGGATGAGGTTAAACAAATTTTCAATGGTTCATTGATAACATCTTTCTTAAATGGCTATTCAAAACATCATCAAGTGATAGCAAATTTTAAAGCCCAGTTAAAGACAACTTATACAACAAAACAGGCAACATTTGCATACGAAAAGATGCCATTCAGTTTGATAGGTTTAGGGGCTACAATTGAACATGCTTGGGATATTGCATTCAAAGATTTGATCAGCATGTGAATTATTATTTGCATGGATGTTTGGAGTCTTTGGCCGTGTTTTCTAAGAACTGTGGAGAATGTGTGACTGACTTGAGGACAGTAATACAGCAATGGAGAGAGCATGGTATTTCCTTGAATTCAAAGAAATTTATTTTTAGGGTAATAGAAGGTAAATTATTGGGACATTAGATTTCTAAGAGAGGTATATCTATAGATCCAGAAAGAATTCAAGTTATTGCGAAGATCCATTTCCCTAGGAGCAAGAAAGAGTTAAACTCCTCTAGTAAGATTAATTTTGTTTAGAAATTTGTCTTAGGATTGACTGAAATCGTCAAGTCATCTAATGCAATGTTGAAGAAAGATCCCAAGATTGATGGAGCAATAGTTGAAAAACTCAGACCTGACAATAACTCGCAAGGCCCAAAAATTTTGAAAACATGAAGCTCAGCAAAAACTCACGAAAACTTGGCAATAACTCAGCAAATGTATCGAACATTTGAAAATTCATAATTTTTAAAAAATATTCTTCAAAAACACACATTGAATTGTTAGAACATATTACTGATTTCCATTATATATGAATCAAAATTTGAGTTCAATACATATCGTAGACCACAAAACAAGTACAACCTCTCAATACATATTAATTTCAAGTTTTGGTATCAACAAAAATTATAAATCATAAATCTCATCTACGACTAAAGCTCAAAAAGTTTGATGTCGTCATGCGGGTGTTGCTGAAGTAGATGGTACAGCTGCAATATCCTTAGCCTCTACTAGATGACCAACCTCACCTTCTGCCTCCTCATATACTACCACTTTTGCTTCCCATTCAGCTAACTCCCTCTGAAATTTGTTAACTCATCATCAGTTAACAATGGATCCACATCAACATCATTAGGCTCACCAATCCAATCTGAATATTGATCAATGTCATCAAGGTCAAGTGCTTCATGTGAAACCTGTCCTTGTACGTTTTTTCATGCACTGGAGGTTGGACCACACAGACAAGGTCATTCAAGTGCTTTTGAATCAACCTATTGTGCATCTTTGTGCAAATGGTCTCAAAAATGCTCTGGTTGCACTCAACCAGATGCACTACAAGGCTGAGATAAAATGTGGATGGCAAGCTTTTAAAGATTAGGCATTGTGCCACCATAATCTTCCTACCATAAATTTGCATGGATATAAATTGTCATTTATAACTTGGTGAGAATTAATAAACTTGAAAATTGCAATAAATGGTAACATAAATTTAAACACGTTTTTTTTACCTGGTCGTAAGGTGTCTCTCCCATGAGTGCAATCATCTGAAGAAAACAATGGCCATTTTCCCTTCTTATAATTCAGTAACTCATCGAGTATGAGATCCCAAAGGTTCTCATCATCAACCGATCTCGCAATACATGAGTTGAGGCCAACAAGAACCTCTGCATCTGCTTTGAAAGTAGGTGAGAAATAAAACTCAGGGCTCAAAAAGTAGGCAGCAGCATGAATATGTTGGTGGAGTTGTTGGTTCCACCTCTGATCAATTATGCACCATATGGGTTCATATCTGGTCTTGTTTGACCCATACAAATACTGAATCGCTTCAATGGCCTTCTCCATGGCCTTTATAGATACCCCATAGGGTTTTGATCCCCATCCACCAATTGTAGAACCCTAGCCAACGGTTCTAAAACCTAAATATAAAAAAATTTAACAAAATCAGCAAATTGTAATATTAGAAAATAAAAAAATAAATCATCAATCGAAGTTTGAAAACTTACATTGATGATCTCCTCCATGATTTTGGCAAATCTATCACTAAAAATGGCCATTACAACCTTCTCTATACAAGCTTCCTACAATAAGGACTCTCCAACCATTTTTCATTTACAAACATGTGCTCAATGTTGGACAATGTAGTAACATGCTTTGCAAAGTGAGGAAAATAGTAGCAAAGCGTGTGACTCCTGATTGCATAAGATTCTTACCATCAATGTGTTCTCTCATAAGATTTAGGCTCATGTGTGGTTGTAGATGTAATTTGTGATATTTCTTCCATCTTCAACCACATTCTTCACCCAACTTAGTTTCCCTACGTCCTCAAGGAACAAGTCAATTCAATGGGCAGTACAAGGGCTCCAAATTATGTTGGCTGCCTCACCTATAAAAGTTTACCAGCTACCACATATGTAGTTGCATCGTCGATCACAATTTGAATGATATTTTGCACTCCCACTTCCATCACCACCTCATCCAACATTTTGCACAATGGTGCAACCTTTCTTTTTCCAGATTCTTCTTTGATCTTCCACTAGTCAACGTGTGTTTTGGACTTCATCTTGCAATAATGGCTCCCTCAACTCATGACAACTTGGGGCCTTGAACCCCTTACCTACCATAGTCAATGCAATAACCATTTGTTCCCAATAAGGACTAGAAGCAACATTGAAAAAAATATTGTTGTGGTACCAAAAACTTGCACATACCAACTTTGCCTCGTGTCTTTATTCCATACAGTACCTTGCAATCTAGGTTGTGCACGAGGAGTTTTACAAGGAACCAAAAAACTGGAAATGTGGCTTCCCGTACTTCTTGAATTTTGTGATCCATGGCCCAATGGAAGAAAAGGCCCACAAATCTGCCTATTACCCTGTAGAATTGAGATCTACAATTGGGGCTGTCATTGCCTTTGTTGTTCTCTTTTTATTTGCCTTCCTTTTCTTATATGTTGCAAGCATTGCTCTCGCCTCCTTCTCAATCTCTTCACTACATAACTCCCATGGCTTGACATCTCGGCAAATGATACATGCGAGGTGATATTTGAGTCAATTTATGCCATCGTTCATAGGCTTAGTGCAATGGATACAAATAACCTCTCCTCACACAGTGCCTAGTGTCCCATGTTTCCAGTAAGGATCCCTTTGTCTACCACCAATTCTACTTGTTGAAGCCATTTTTCCTTATAAAAATAGGAATGAAACCTAGCAAAAGGGACACAACATAAAAATTCTATAAGACATGAGTCATTGAGCTTGTTCATACTTGTATAACAGTCCTTAAACTCCAATAAAATTTGAAATTGTTTGAAGTTTTGTAAATATGAGTAACCTGAACATTATCAAAGCTATGCAAGATTCGCTAAAAATTTAAAAAGAATGGGACATTATTTGACTGCAACAAGCTACGAGTTTCAATGACGAGTAACTCTGAAGTTAAGTGTAGCAACAAGGTTGAAGATGCAGATGCAGAAGTTTTGAGTATCAAAATAGTGTCAAAGGCTTGGGTTTTTTTAAGGTTTGCAGTTCAAGGCAAAATCTTGACAATAGAGCAACTGAAAACAAGGTGGTTTTAGGGACGACCTCAATGCATTTTGTTCATCAATGAGAAAGTGATGAATCACCTTCTTCTAAACTACAAATATGCAAACAAAGTTTGTCAAGGTGTGCAGAGCTTTTTCAACACAGAGTTGGTTCTTCCAAATCACTTGATAAGAACTCTTGCCTAGTAGGAATAAATCGCTTAAAAAGAACTCTTGCCCAGTGGGAATAAATCACTTCATAGATCATCTTGTGGAGCCAAAAATAAGAACTCTTGTTCTCATAATGGGAGGACAACACATATAGCTGATAAATGTTCGCAGTTTGTATAACAATCCATTTAATTTTGCAAATTTAGTCATTTCTTGGATAGGTATTTTTACATGTTCAGATTATGGTCCAATCCATCTTGACACATACCATTGCAAGTTTTCTTAAGAAGAAGCTCCAACCGCTCAATTGATTATTATATTTTATGAGAAAACAATTTAAAATTTGATAACCCAGATTATTTAAACTTGGATTCCTCAAACATCAATTGTGATTTCAAATGGTGGGAGCCATGAAAACAAATATGCAGAATCGCAGAGCACTTCTAAAAGATGTGGGAGATAATTATTGATGAACAAGGGGTATAAAAGAGCCACAAAGATTGAAGATGAATTTTAAAGTTGCATTGATTTATATTCAGTATTTATTCACTCAAAAAAATAACAAGTTGAAATGATAATTGAATGTTGTATTAAACAAAGGAGAGGAATACTCGTTATTAGAGAAGATGACAGTCCCAACCGGTGCTGAGAGGGGAGGGGTGAATCAGCACCTATAAAACTTTAAAACAAATCTGATGTAGTATACTATAACTGTAAGTAAAACAAATTCTAGCACAAGAATAGCAGCAAGCAATCAACCATAAAGCAACACCAGATTTATCACGTGGAAACCCAAATCGGGTGGAAACCACGGTGTGAGGAAACCTCACAAATTTTGCACTCTTCTAAAGTGTGCCCTGTTAGGAGCCTTCCTTGTTAAAGGATTACAACGCACTGTTAGATGCGACCGGTTAAAGGATTTGATACAACAAGGCCTGTTAGTGCCTGCCTGATTGGAGGACTTAGAACACCTAAATATATGTCACCTAGTTAAGGGATTTAGTACAAGGGACCTGTTAATGTCCACCCAAAATACTGGGATTTAGCTATTGTAATTGTTAGAGAACAATAGAAGGATTGACCTTTTAGAAATGGTTTTGCATAGCCTGATAAGATCTCTATTATACTCAACTGAGAAACATCACCGATTGCTGCAGGTATGTTCTCCTTTCCTGTTGTGCTTCTCTGCACGCTCTTCTCTCTTCTATTTTCTATTCACCTCAACTTCTTCAGCGTACAAGTTCACTCTTTACTTTGGCAGAATGAGGGAAAACTATATTCTTGACATACTGAGGAATATATAGTCTTTTCCCTAATTGCTTTTCTCATGCATGACCTATTTACAGATCCCCTTCGGTTTCATCACCCAGTGGAATATTAGTTCACTGAGGAAAACATTTGATGCATGCTATGCTTTATCTGCTTTAACAAAAGAAAACAATGATGCGTGTCAAAAAGCTTTCCTTCGCAAGAGATAACTCCATGTTTTAAAGCCAAAAACTTCAGCATTAAAACCTTCAATTGCGCCTTGTACCGATCATCTTTATAACTCAAAGTCTATCAGATTTAGTGCAGTAAATCTTGGTCAAAGAGTTAGATAACAGACAGTTGACTAAGACTTCCCCTGTTCATCTATTATAACGAAGTCTTCACTTGATCGATAAAGATCCTTAAGTTGTGTACAAGTAAGAGCCTTGACTTGTCACCTTTCCTTCCTTTGTCTATACCGGTTGCATCCTTTCCTCGGTTGCGTTGTCGATTATCGGTGCACCTCTTTTGTTGGTTACCGGTGCTCTAATGATCGGATATAGTCTCTTCTTTCTTGCACATTGTCACCGGTTGCCAAACCAGTCTCTCCTCGCACTCGTTGTTGTCAATTGTGCCTGTCCCTTCACAGATCCTGCACTGGTGCCCCTAGATTGAAATGTCAGCACCTCTTTCCTCTTTCCTCTTTTTCCAATCAATGACAATACTTAATTGCCATGTACCGGTAGCAAGCTTACCGGTTACCAGCCCTTAATGCCAATAGAAGATCTTTCCATAACGGAAATGATCAAGAACGAAAGACATAAACGGAAGTTACTAAAACTAATTAACTGACTTACAGAATAGAAAGTTACTAATAAAACAACTTAAATGAGCATTATGAGCTAAATATTACAATATTACTTTAATACTCTCTTGTAATGTCCCCGAAATAATTAAATAGCTTAATTAAATTAATTGTTTGCATGGCCCCGAAACCTAATAATAATATCTCTCGGGCCCCTTTTTATTTATTAATTAGTTATTAATGTTCCTGTCGTGTCAGTTGTTTGTAACCCTTTGGGAAGTTTCCTGGGGCCCATTTATAAGGCCGAGTTTGGCATAGTTGTAGGCATGGTGAATCTTATGTTTTCTTTGTATTTGCGAATTCCCGTTGGAGTTCAGTTTGTCTGCCATTTTGGAGGTGCAAGATCCTCCCTACTCTGGCACTTTGCAATTTCAGTGAGAATCATCCCTCACCCTATTCTGCTTGCAAATCTCAGTTACTGTAATCACGGGTATATTTTGTGTGAAATTCTATATTTGTTCCTTTGCGTGATTATCTCCATTATAACTGTGCAATTTATCAAACATTGTGTCCGGATCTGGCATAAATCGATAACACTAAGTTCCTTATCTTGACCATGTCCGTGTCTGTGCCCGTGCCTGTGTTCGTGTCCGCGTCCGCATCTGCATTGGCCTCCATGTCTGCGTCCATGTCCGTGTCTGTGTTCGTGTCTGCATCTACGTCTGCATCCGCTTCCATGTGCCTTATCTGCATCTGCGTCCTTGCCTACATCTGAAGGGTGCCTTGTCCACGTCTGAAACCGCATCCAAAGGGTATTTTGTCTGCGTCCAAAGGGGGTGAGTGGGCCCACAAGGACTGTACAGGCCTCAAGAGAGCCGTACGGTGTTGTGCATTCCGCATGCAGGGTTCTTAGAGCCATGCACCAATAGGAGAACATTATAGTGGTATCAGAGCCAAAATCTTGTGAGCCTATGGAATGGTTGGGATGATTATAGAAATGGAAGAAAGGGACAATGAAATTGCTGCCACTAAAATCGCCAAGTGGTATAACAAATATCAAAAGAGGATGGATCTTTTGACATTTCAAAAGTATCTAGTTTTGACAAGTTATCCCTGTGCATGAGGAGGTTATCAGAATCTTTGATGAATATTTCAATGAGCCTGAGGAGATCAAGGCTTTTGAATCCTTTGATAAGTACTATGTAAGGAAAAGAAAAGAGGAGTTGGATCGTAAATTAAAAACTCAATCAAAATCAAAGTAAGGCCAAACTATGTATAGTTATGAGAAAGATGTTTGTATGAATTCCGTCAGGCCAACAGTGGTTGATCAATCTCATGGAGATGCGAACTCTACCAATGATCCCTTGCCGGAGCAATCTCTACAGTGGGTGAAAGAGTTTACCCTTTGGCTAAGCATGAGGCGTACATGATTGCCATCTCATCGTGTGAGGGGCTTCCCCATGGAAACAAGTTGTACTTGAGCTATGAGATTCCAAAAGAGATTGATGGGCATGATAGCATGAAGGCTTTGGATCTGAGCATCGATGTGTTTCAGTGGGATCTTGATGACTCCGAGCATGGCAACGTTTATATCAGAGTGGAGCAACAGAAGCTTGATGGATATTTACTCTTCTCGCCTACATCCAAGTGCGTGTATGTGATCATGATGCAGCATGGAGATTTCAACGGATATGGCTACCAATGTCCATGCATGGTTTGGGATCCTATAGTTTACAGATTGCTTGAGGACAAGCAATATTTGGGCGGCGAGGATTTGTAATGTCCCTGAAATAATTAAATAACTTAATTAAATTAATTGTTTGTATGGCCCTGAAAACTAATAATAATATCTCTCAGGCCCCTTTTTATTTATTAATTAGTTATAAATGGTTTTGTCATATTGGTTGTTTGTAACCCTTCAGCAAGTTTCCTGGAGCCCATTTATAAGGACGAGATTGGCATAGTTGTAGGCATGGTGAATCTTATGTTTTCTTTGTATTTGCGAATTCCCATTGGAGTTCAGCTTGTATGTCATTTTGGAGGTGCAAGATCCTCCCTACTCTAGCACTTTGCAGTTTTGGTGGGAATCATCCTTCACCCTATTCTGCTTGCGAATCTTAGTTACTGTAATCACGGATATATTTTGTGTGAAATTCTATATTTGTTTCTCTATGCGATTATCTCCATTATAGTTGTGCAATTTATCAAACATTGTCTCCGGATCTGGCATAAATCGATAGCACTAAGTTACTTATCTTGACCACCTCCACGTCCATGTTCGCAGCGACCTTCGTGTCTGCGTCCATGTCGGTGTCGGTGTCCGCGTCCATGTCCACGTCCGCTTTCGTGTGCCTTATCCACGTCTACGTCCTTGCCCACATCCAAAGGGTGCCTTGTGTTGGCTAAAAGTTTTGTAAGTTACTAAAACTACAACTTACGAAACTGTAACTTTAGGCAACATCTCATGAGATTTCTCTCTCCTCTCAACAAAAGGGGAGGCTCCCTTCTTACCGTAGGTGGCTTCAACAAAGATCTAACGGAAATTAACAAATGGTGGTTCTATTTAATCAATTCCTTTTTTTTCAAGAATGATTTTTGCACAATTTCAACTCTTCAACTTAACAAAAGATTTAAACTATTACGATAATACCGGTGACTCGAGGGTTGACGTAAGAACAACTCCTAAGACAACAGTCTACTATAATATTTTGGTGGAAGAAGAACAAGAACCCAAAGTCTCCTACGATTAATCCGAATTCAGAAATCACTTAGAGCAACTAGTAGGGCACAAAGTCTCTTACTAATTATTCTTAAACTAAAATGAAACTCAAAAATGAAGCCCAAAGCCTTCAGTTCTCAGTAGTTGCAGCCTCTAATTAACTATATCTTGCTGACACCCCAACCGTGTTTGTTTACCAAGTTCAACTCTAGTGAACTTGTAGTCAGCAGTTTGAAGTTCTTCAGTTGGTTTATCAACAAGTGGCTCAACAACCTCGACACACTTGATTTCATGCTCATCAACCACGACCTTAGAAATTGTTTTTTTTTTTTGTTCTTTGAGGTCTTGCTTTTGTTTAGCTACCTGAAATCAAAATCTTCGGGAGGGGGTTCCTATTTCTTCCTCTTTTGAGTAATAGAACTCAACCACAGAGGTAGAGAAAAGAAGAAGGCTCAGATGCTGAGTTAGTAGCTATGGTAGTCACTGTCTCCACCTATGTAATAGTAGTAACTATAACAAGAGCCTCTATCTAGACCGCTACTGTTGTTAGGCTACTCTGTGCAATCTCAGCCATGAACTGCTCAAATTGTGCAGTTGTAGTGTCAGGCAATGTCATAGGTGTAGTAGATATAGTGGGGAATGTAGAGTATGCGTCAAACACATTGTCTAAGCTGCCATATTGATCCTTTGATATATATGCAGGAGCAACATAGGTGATGAGCATAGCAGGTGTAATCATGATAGGGTCCACGAGAAGAACATGTACCGTGGAGAATGAATCCACAACTGTATACAATGGAGAGTCAAGAGACTCATATGACGTCGATGCGGAATCTAGAAGTGTTGTCATCACTGATGTGTCCATGGAACGAGGTACCTCAAAAACAAGCTCCTCATGCATCTCATTTTCACTAGAGTCAACATGTATCCTTTTAGGTTCTATGACATTGATCTCAAGAGCCTTGCCTCCTTTGATCGTAAGCTTCAGAATAGTTTGAACTTCAGATTTAGAAGTTCCATCTTTTGCTTTGCCTCTAATTTCAGATCTTAGCCCAATCGGACCAGCAAGATCAAAGCCTTTGCCCGACTTGATTTTTATGCATTTAAGACCCCTTCTTTTCAACCAGATGTTGGTGTTAGCCAAGATCGGCTGAAACCTATCCCAAATGGACATGTTCTCCTTCACTACCCATGAAGGCAGCAGAATAGGTAAGTTCTCAACATGGTGTTTCTCATATTCTGGATCTAGAATATCTCCATCATCCTCAACTTCGACAGGAATCTCTTCCAAGCTGAAGTCTAGTAACTGCTTTACAATTAACCTGTAGTAAACTAACTTTTTGACGTCAATCTCTGTATGCAAATCAATCCAAAGGTCCTCAAGATGATGTACATGCACAAACTGTCTTCTCGTCTTGTTATTCAAACCTCTCCAGTCAAAGAAGTTCCTGGACATGAACTTCTTAAGGGTGATTTCTTGAAGCTCAATTTCCATGTTCTTAGCCTTGGGCATAGTATCCAAATAATATCCTCCAATCCCGAGTGGATTTCGTGAGGAAATCCCCACTCCAGGCCTATGCAGTGTTGATTGATATGCCTGTACCGCCATTCGTTGCCTTGCCAATTCCATCAAAATGATCTTGTCTGTGGGGTATCGTGGCAAGGAGTAGGGTTCACCCCGGAAGTAGCCAACTCTAAGATACGTGAAGTTAGGAAATTGTAGAAAGAGGCACCCATACTCACTAACTTTATTTCAGGCCTCATCAAACACATGCTTCTTAGGAAGCTCCTTGTCAAAAAGACACATGTAATGCCCAAAGAAGACATCTTGCACTCTGCGATAATGAACTCGGTTGGGTCTCAGAGTTAGTTGTTCATAATAATCCCACACAGGGACTAGAGATCTATCTCCCTTGGTTGAGAGACCAGAGAAGGAACCCAGGGCAAAAGCAATGTACACTAGATAGGAGTTCATGTAAAATGTACACGTGGAAGTTACCTCAAATAACTGCTTGCACAAGATGTCACTGATTATCTCCCCCCCAGAATATCTTTTGTTTGGACCTGATTATCAAGGAGATAAACTTGTACATCCAAGGCTCAAAGGTGTGAGATTCTTTAAGGCCCGCGATCCTACTAAGAAGCGTGATGAGATCATTGAATTCTTCTTTGAACTCTAAGTGGTGAACTCCTCCCTTAGGCCATCTGGATAAGTTAGGCCTCTTATTGATTAACCAGTTATTATTGACATACTTGATACAATATCGCCTAGATTCATTCCATCTTTCAAGAGCCTTTTCCTTCGTAATGTTCATAATCACAGGAGTAGGTGGTACTCAGAATATCATGTCAAGAGTATCAAGATCAAGACTTTTCATGGTGTTTCCATCTTGGTCTCTGATAGTTTTGGGGATGTAATCAAAATTCTTGGCACATGCCATGACAAATTCTAGCTCTAGGGCAGCCACAAGAAAATTTGAAACCAAGTGAATGTAACTCTCTTTGATGTAAACCATGTTCTTTGTAATTGGAGTTTCAACTCTTTTGAGAAACTCATCCATATTCAGGTGCAAGAGTTTTGTATCTCGAATTTGATCCACATAGGAGGTAATCTGAGAAGAAGGAAAAGATTTTTGAGACTTATCATATTGGTACTTCATTTTCTTCTTCTCTTTGCCTTGCGGTGAAACAGCTCCTTCTGACATAGTAAGCCTGTGAGATACTGTTACATGAAAATTCCAAAGGGTGAGTACATCCTCATGTGATGGATCCATGGAAAGCAGAAAAATCGTGGATCTAAGACAAAATGGCTTGGATCTGAGGTTATACAAGTAGGAAAAAGGATTGGGAAGCTTTTGGGCAGCGAAGGGCAAAGTATTTCAAACGAACTTGGCTCTTCAAAAGAGGGAAAAACTCAAAAACAAGTTTTTCTGGGAGCACTACATATATGCGGACAGCAAGTTTGGAGCAAGAAAATGAGGTGAATATGTATATATATACAAAGAGGGAAATTATTCACTCATAGGTGGGGTTTTTATGTCCCACTACAAGTCAACCGGAAAGCTCATGATGCGTATAAACAGGATTTTTAAGTCCATTTACAGCTTTGGCAAAGAGGGGAAAAGTGCATGCAAAACACTTAAAAAGTGGACTTTTTAACTTGCATTGCATAAGGGAAATACTTGCTCTTTTTGAAGTGGTTCATTATTTAGAATGGGGTTTTTAATCCCAACTGCATATACAAGAATGATGAAGTTCTTGCATATGCAACTTAGGAGAATGATTGAGATGGAAATAGAAGAATCCACATTAAAAAACAAAAATGCACAAATCTGAAAATGAAATGAGAGATTTGCACTAACATGAACAAATGAAAATATATACAATGAAAGCCCTTAAAATGGCAAAAATAACTTACCTCCTCTTGAGAAAAATTTGAATCAATTCCAAGAGATTTTTGGATTTAGAAAAAGATTACAGGAATGGACTTATATAGGCTACGAGTTTGACCAAATCCCCTTGTAAAATCAATGCACATTCGAGTCAAGAAGAATTGCTTGACAAGTGTGGATGATTGAGAATTAAAATGCACAAAGATAGCAACAAGAAGAATTTGTCAAACCTACAAATGCTTGTGTATTGCACAAAAACGGGATTTTTGGTCGCTATTACAAGTATGGATGCTTGCATCAATTTCTCATGAGCCGTTTTTGGCCAAAGGATGCCATAGATGGGTTTTGATTCACAAAACACAGGTGTTAAGATGCAAAATGCAGCCTTCTCCTACTTGTTTCCTGCACAAAGGCCCTAAAAACGGGCTTCTTTGATCAAAACGCAGGTGTCAAGGCTGAGAAAATTGTCGTTCAACCTTATAGAGGAAAAAACACAGGCCCTGGGACTCAAAAACGGACTTTGGAATGTAGTTTACATATATGCGAATGCCAACGTTTTAAATCAAATGCCCTATTTTAAACTTAAAACATGTGTGATGCTGTTCACATATGCGATCTACTCCAAAATCACCGCCCAGCATATACAAACCAAAACGCAAGTATATAATGATTAAAAACGCATTTTAGGAAGCACATTACATGCGCTGGAGATTATATCGGGTTTTGGAGAGCACTTTAAACGTATCGTTTTGCATTTGGAAGAGACTAATTAATATGTAAATGCCGTCAAAAAAGAGGCCATAGGGTTTTTACTCCAAACGCACCATATAAAGAGTAAAAACACACTTTTTATTGCCAAACGCATATAACACAAAGGCATTTAAAATGTGTAAGTGATATAAAAATCGCCACCTTTAATATTGAGAGTCAAAACAACATTAAAATGTGATTTTAACTATATTTTACATGCCCTAATACCATAACGCATTTTGGATCATTAATTGCATATGTTTGAATGCATATCAAAACATGTAATGGTCTTAAAAATCGCCACTTATGACTTAAACGGAATTTTAAATGCAAAATGCATACATATTAAAATGGTTTTTTATATATGCATGTAGCATGTATCCGCAATGAGATGAAAAATTGCCACCTTTAGATTAATGACAGATTGTTTTGGTCCATTTACATGTGTTCTAAACTTTGTTTTAAATAAATGTAAATGTATTTAAAATCTTCACTATTGATTTGTAATGGATTTTAAAACAAAATACATGTTCAAATATGATATGCAATAGACACAAAAATCACCACCTTTGCACATGATTTTATGTTTAAGGTTTTATGAGTTTTATCATTCATATTTACAAGCAAACTTTTTAAAAGAGAAAATATGTAATGGGAGATTAAAAACCCACCTTCACATTACAAACTCATTTAAAACTCGTATATCCTCATGTGAACATACAAAGATGGAGTTTTATTTCCATTTTACATGTAAATATACCCAAAGTATTATGCAATGGTCAATGAAAAGTCCACTTAGGCAAGATTTAATTAAAGAATGTCGACATGCCGAAAAAGCCCACCTGCTGAACAATTAATTCTCTAATATCTTTTGATAGCCAACTTCGATTGGGGCCTAAGATAGCTCGAAACGAGCAGATTTGAAAATGCTACAATCTTAGGGCAAAAACAAAACTAAAAACCTAAGTTGCCGGTTCGGATGCGGGTTCGAGATTCGGTTTCAAAATTCGTCCAAAAAAATTTTGGGCTAGGTTCGATTTGTTTTGGGTTCGTCCGTACAAGAATTATATATATATATATATATATATATATATATATATATATATATATATATATATATATATATATATATATATCAAATAACCACTATGCTAATATTAAAACTTAAGATAAATAATAATATTAATATAATATTCTATATTTCATAATATGCTAATATTAAAGCTTAAAATAAATTTTAATATTAAAATAATATTCTATATTTCATATATGCTAATATTAAAACTTAAAATAATATTCTATATTTCATATATGCTAATATTAAAACTTAAAATAAAAAATAATATTAAAATAATATTCTATATTTCATAATCTCGATTACGAAAAATGTACACATTAAAATTTTATAAAACAATGAATATGATGATAAAAAAACTTAAAAGAAAATCTAAATAAAAAATAAGTCAACAAGTCGCGAGATGTCACAAACTTGCTGGAGCGGCAGCCAATTTGCAATGGAGCCTGGGTTGGGAGTGGGAGCCGTCATTGGTAATCTCCGAATGAATTGCCGCCTGGGTTGGGAGTGGGAGCCGTTTTTGCATGAGCAGCCGAACTGTCACCTTGAGTCAGCCCAAACGCTGCACGCCTCATTTCTGAGAGTTGTCGTCATTTATGGGACCTCCTAGATTCATGCCCGAATATCAAGTTGCGCCTCCCAAGACAGCCGCCATCTCTAAACATGCAAACAACATTAGTACTGCTCGGGGATTTGAATTTGAAACGAATACGCACCGTATCCGAATTTGGAGCAAATCGACTCCCGACTTCGGCCTCTTCTGAGCGAATGTGGTAACTTGGCTAAAAACGAAACACATGACCAAGAAAAATCAAGAAAAAACTTAAAGGTTACCAAAGATCAAGTGCTCACAGTTAGAGAAGAAAAACCCCATTCTGACAAGCAAAATAGTGATAAACTTGATGGAAACTTTCCAAAATGATGTTCAGAAGACACAAAACTTAGGACAATTCAAAGGATAGCGAATTGCCTTCATGCCGCATCATTTAGAACACCTAGACTAAGAGGAAACACCTACGAATTCATGAGAAAATTGCATAGGGTTGCCTCAATTTCGTGAT
Organism: Chamaecyparis obtusa; assembly: GCA_027943335.1. NCBI lineage: Eukaryota > Viridiplantae > Streptophyta > Pinopsida > Cupressales > Cupressaceae > Chamaecyparis > Chamaecyparis obtusa. Next base: position 172,076 of record BSBK01006147.1, on the reverse strand, counting down.
GTCAAAATTGAGGACAACACCTTGTCCACGTCCAAAACCGTGGGGTGTCTTGTCCGCATCCGAAGGTGGTGAGTGGGCCCACAGGGACTATACGGGCCTCAGGAGAGCCGCACAGTGTTGTGCATTCCGCACACGGGGGTTCTCAAAGCCGCATGCCAACAAGGGAACATTATACCTACCTTAATGGTCATTCTACTAACTACCATGCAAAATCTACTGGGTTTTTGGCCACAAACGTGTAGAAGACTAACTCCTTTCAATGCTTAGCAACAAGAGCTTGTTGTTGAGATCCCCCCTAGTTGGATTTTTTATCAGTGAACCGCTTTCTATAGAACTTTGTACATGACCAAATTTATCACAATAATGACATGTGATAGATTTTAGATTCTTTGAAGAATCATCATTTTCACTTTGTCCAATCTGCTGAGTAGACTTGCCTTTGCCTTCGTTCTTGCAAGTAAATGCATGTTCCACACTAATTGTGTCACTACTACTACCAAATTGTTTTTTGCAACTCGCTTGTTGTAAGAGCTTGTTGCACAAATCATCAAACTTCAAATCAACATTGGTAGAGGTGACATAACCTGAGTTTTTCAATGAAGTGCTCATAGGATCGTGGTAAGCTTTTCGACATGACAACCACCATATCTTCTTTTTCCATCTTATGATCAATGGCCTCCAATTGATCACAAATGTCTTTGATCTTCATGAGATGGCCCTGCAAAGTCATCTTGTCATCGATCACATTTAAGAGCAGCATATTTTTAAGGAAGAAAGCCCTGCCTTTATCTGACGTCTTCTATAGATCCTTCAAGTGACTCCAGATCTTTGTAGCACTTTTGTCTTACAAGAATTCTTGAAGCATCTCATCAATGACAGATAACTTAAGTAGCACATTCGTTTCCTGATTATACTCATCAAACTTGTCGTGGTATTTACCCGCAGTAGTGGGATGAGTAGATTTACCAATAACAAGTTGATCAAGACATCGGTACTCAAAACTAGTGAGCATCCTCTGCTTCCAGGTATTGTAGTTCTTGTCGTTGAACCTCTAAACGCCTTCCAACATGATGTTGGGTAAGAAATCCATCTCTCCCACTATCCAAAGACAAAAAAAAACTGAGATAAAAATCATCTTCTCAAAAAACCTTGATTTTTGCTGATAAAAAATTGGTAAAATAACTGGAACACATGATTTGTTTTAAAAAATCATGCAAAAATTCTTTATACCCACAATTTTGTCCAAAAATTGTCAAAAAAAGCTGCTGCAAAATAGCACGACTTTGTGGAAAAATTGTCAAACCCTAGATGCAACGTTGTAAGTAGAAATCACACAATTTTGTGAAAAAATCATCAAAAACCCTTGTTTTGTAGAAAAAAATGGAAAAAACCCATGATTTTGTCAAAAAATCGTCAAAAAGCAGCAACCTTTGGGCAAAATACACCACGATTTTTTGAAAAATATTGTAAAAACCTTAATCGTCCAAGAACACCGCGATTTTGCACAAAAATCATGAAAAAACAGTAAGATATTTCTTTTTTCAAATAAATAAAATTATAATAGAGGAAAAAAATCTTTTTTCAAGTAGAACCAAACCCTTCTTGCCTACAACCTCGTCCGATCACGGAAAAAAACACTCAATTTTTTTCTTGCAGAGCCACCGCAGTAGAAAAACAAAAGAACCAGCGATTATTTTAAAAATCATTCAAACAAAAATAGAGAAACCCTAGACACAAGTCACACAGGCATAACAGATAGGTCATAGCTCTAATAAACCCTTGCACACAGCAGAAAACTTCACGTCGCATCAGATTAACAAGTCACAGGTACAATCGCGCGCCCAAAAATCAGATAAAACACAATGTAGAAAGAAAAAAACCCTCAGACAAAGCCGCTTTGTTGTAGAAATGCGAGTAGAGAAACCCTCCTAAGTCACATTAGACTGGAAACCACAATTTTAAAAAAAAGTTGCCAAAAAATAGTCACTAAAAGCCTTATGAAAAAATCGTTGGGATCCCATATTGTGTCCTATATGTCATGATGTGTTAATTCTATCCTACAATGTGTGCACATTTTTTTTGTAAGATGTAATATGGTGAGTATCTGTCTGTGAAGTTAGTATTCTACACAGAATAAAAGAGAAATTCACTAATAAAAGATATATGTGAACATTAACAGTACCAAAATAAATTACAGTTATCCATAGAGAAAAGAAAAAAGATGGCGAAATTTACTTGATCTGCAGTTATCAGCAGCAATGGTTCTGCGCTTATCTCACCATTTTTAAAAGTTCCAAGCTTTGACATAATAGCCTCTGCCTGAGGAAGAACCACTGCATTAATATGGGACTGCTAAATAAAAGGCATAAAACCTACTAAGTAGTATTTTGATCTAAACAGATATCTCTGATCACATTCCATTTTTGGCATGATTTGGTAGAAACATAAAATTGCAAGTAAAACTAAACCAAAAATTTATCTATTAAACTATGTAAACATGCTACAGCTTAACTGCAGTTGAAAGCATCATCAAGTTGGCGAAATAAACTTAACACCAGTTCCCATTAAAATAAATATTAATACCAAATGTGGCTCACTGCACTGGTTTGAATGCTTGATTAGAAAAAAATTCTTGCGTTGTTTAGTTTGCACTAAAATAATGTTCTTAGTATTAAATTTTATGGAAGTTAATTGGAAGCTACCACACCAAGTGTCATTATGTGTCTCTCATGTGTGGCAACAATGGCAATATTTAGTTTAAGTTGTTTAAGGGAATCCCTGTCCTTGCCATCTATGTCTCGTTTCTTGTGTATTCAATGTTGATACATTGCATTTCGTTTTCTAAGTTGGAATGCAAAGCTCATAATGTTTCCATCTGTAGCTATTAGCATGAGTAGGAGATGCAAAGACTTGGCTTATAGCAACAAAATCTCAAACAGACACGTAAGCCATACTTTTCAGGTAGCAGATGCTGCTATATTTGGCTTTATCAAAAATGTGTTCAGTGAATATAGCCAACTAATACAGCAGAACGGCACACTAACACATCCATGATTTTTAGTATTATGCACATTCAATAATGTGGTATGTTTTGTCATTAGTTGGGTGATTCAGGAATGTTTGTCTTTAGGGGACCAACTCATATTGCAAAAATTAACAGAACACAACATTTTATTAACTAATTGAATGATCATTACAAAAAGATTCATCTCCTTATAGAGAGATTGGAGACAAACAGATAATCATGACAACTGAATAACTACTAAAAATAAAAAACTATAAAAACAGAAAGAAAATAGCGCTTGCCACTAAAGTGGCTTTATTTCAATTTTATGAAGAGCGCACGGTTATATTGAGAGGGGGGGGTGAATCAGTACAACATTATTTTTACGAATTCAAAATTTATCAGTCACAATAGTATTATTCACTAACTTTCAGCAATCATGCACATAAGAAATACACAATAACACAATGTTTACGTGGAAACCCTAATGGGAAAATTCATGGCAATGCTTTTATATAAATCTTCTTTTACAGTTGTTTGTAGGCATCAACCTACTAGAAGCTCTAACCCCTAACTTAGTTTGTGAGCACCAACCCACTGGAAGCACCAATCTCTCCTTTAGAAGCACCAACTTCCAAATCATGGTTCCACCTTCAATGTGTTGCTTCTCCAATGAATGATAGACAATATTTTCTCCACAAACCCTCTTCTACATCTATACATACAAACTCATACTTCTACTAACATGACTGATTTGTCTTCAACACCCCATCCACTATTCTTCAAATTTAATCTCTATAAATATCTTTAGCAAGTCGTGCTTTCCCTTCTAAAGAGACCTGCTTCTTCAACAAGTAGACACATCAATCACGAAACGCACCTCTTGATAAATATTTTCTTTAACAAAATGCATCTCATTAAGTCTTCACAATTAGGTTCTACGAGTCTTCATAAATCTGCTTAAGGCTTTTTCATATACCTGATCACTAAACCTTCAACCTCAGTCTCTTCTCAAATCTGCATATTGATGATGTAACTTGACTTCTCTTCTTCAAACTGCTTAATTAATTTGTTCAGTATGCTCCATGAATCTGCACTAAAATCTGCTTTTAGTAGTGCATATAAATCTGCTTAAGATCAGAATAATATTTTATTTCATTCCACACAATTCGTACCGCATTTCATATTCTTTTATATCTTGTAAGATCCCCAAGAGGCGTCTTTATGAGAAGATATGACTTTATAATAAGAGAGGGGTCTATTCCTAGGGTCGGTGTAACATGCAAAAGCTAACTATCCGATAATAAAATCAAATAACGAACATTTCATGGCAAATCAGAATTTTCTTTTAAACTTTAATAACATAAATAATTGCTTTCCTTTTTCCTATGAACATGAATAACTGAAAGTTAGTTAACAAACTGAAAGAAAGAGATATAATATCACTTGAGTAACTAACTTCACAAGAGAGTTTAACTAACAATTTCCATTTCTCTAATGCCGAAAGAAAAGAATTCAATAACTAATTAACTAACAATGCATAAACCATAGAACCTGAATAAGCTTCATAGTTTGTTCATATTTCTCTTCTACAAAAGCTCTTGAATGCTTTCAAGGGAGGAAGAGTATCATTAGAGGTTTTACTTCCCAACCATTGATCTTACGATCTCGACCTTTAACAATCTCCTACACAACTTCCTCACAGAAGTGACTTGGCCCTACACGAGAGATGCAGGCACAAGATCCAGTCTTTCATGTCATCTGAGACTTGGTGTAAAACCCACAATTGTCATTGTCAGTCAACCTATAGACATCTTTGCCTATGAGAATGACCTTCCTAGCTAGACATTGTGCTACTAGTTATAGTGACTAATGGTTACTACCCGTAGCGTAGTACCACCTTCACCAAGGTTTTTGTAATGTCCCATTTTTGGAACATTAGAAGGTCAATTAAATAATTACGTTTTAAGTTGTCAAATTATATCATATTTAATGACAACTTAATTCAATTATTTAATAAAGTATTAAAATAACTTTAATGGTGAGTTTAGAGAAAAGATTAATAAATTCATTTTACTATGATTTCCCTAATTTCAAATTAAAGAGGGGATAATAAAGAGACAGAAAAAAGAATATCAAGAGAAGCAGAGGGAAAACGAAGAGTCATGGGATGTGCTATTAAAGAACATTGAGAGACTCATTTTGATCGTGCTTGGTTTATTATTTTCTCTTGGAGAGTTCGGGAGCTTCTAGCTTTCAATTCTAAAATTTAAGGTCAGAAATCTTCAGGATTTCTTGGTGGATTGGACGGAAACCCAATTCATTTCTTTGGTGGATTTGCGACAGAGTTCACAGTGGGGCAAATTTGTTAAGTGTTCATCTGAAGACAAACTTGCAGTAATAGAGGTATTTCATATCTGTTTGGAAAATAAGGTTGTAATGATTTATCTTCATATTTAATTTCAGATCTCTATTTCAGTCTGATATTATATGGTTTTCAATATAATTTGTTGGATAAATAAAAGTCAGTTTGCATGTAAATTGTTTGATTAAATTCCTATGGAATATTTGGGAAAAATTTGGAGCAAATATCCGCAGGGGATTTTGCAGTGGTATTAGAGCAGTGTATCCTACCAGCCTGGGAGGTTTTATGAATAACAGAGAAGTGCAGCTTGGTTGCCTGGTTGGATTTGGGAACGGCTACATTGGAATATAAAAATAGATCATAACTTTGTTGCTTCTATTTTTTTAATTGGAAAATAAGGATATTATATTCTACATATTATAAGTTCAACAAAGGTTTGAATAATTTTTTCAATTTAAAAGGGAGATGGTATTCTATTTCTTGGTGTGAACTTAATGAAGGATTATGTTAAGAATATTGGAAACGATTTTTTCATGGTACCTCCAGCATAAATAAAAGAGGTTTACGAGAACGACTACATTGGAATATAAAGATAGATCATAACTTTGTTGCTTCTATTTTTTGAATTGGAAAATAGGGATATCAGATTCCGCAAGTTATAAGTTTAACAAAGGTTTGAATAATATCTTCAATTTAAAAGGGAGATGGTATTTTGTTTCTTGGCATGAGCTTATTGAAGGATTATATTAAGAATATCGGAAACGATTTTTTCATGGCACCTGCAGCATAAATAAAGGAGGTTTACAAGATTGAATATTTCACTTATGTTGTTCAAATTTCAGAAGTACAATAGCAGTTGATGTAGTTGGCAAATAATACCATGAAGTGCTGCGGAAATTGTCCCAAACATATATAATATTGTTATTGAAGCCAATATATCGTAAGCTATTTCATTTTGAACAATCCACGTGGGTCCCGATGAGTGTTTCTTCTAAGGTTGGGGCAAGTAAAATATTGTCAACAATATTAATATTTTGATTTTAAACATTTGAATAAAGTATTTGTGCGGAATGAACACCTTGTAACTAGAAGACTCTTCATGGTTTTTCAGTGGCAACCCTTGCTTGAAGAAATCATTTCCTGGATTTGACATCTAGCATCTGAGTTTCAGCAGTATTTTCTATCAAGATTAGAGCCTCCTGTTGTTTCAATTGTAGACAACTAACTTGGAGAAAGATAACATCTAGAACTTGTGTATCAAATTTTGGGATTTGTACGTAGTAGAGACTTAGATGCTACAACTGCAAGCTACTTTGTAGCTATTATGAATGAGGGATGCTGAAAGAATACTGCTGAGGAGAATACAAAGAGCCATCGATAACAGAACTTAGAGCCAGACCATCTAGAGATTATTCTGGAATCGGCATGGGTTTATTCTCAGTTGGTCGAATTCATCACATAGTCTGTTGTGAGTATTCTTCTACTGGGCAATAATTAAAACGACTCTGTCGTAATGAATTAAAGATTCGAATGAAACAAGACCTCATATTTGTGTAGTTCGTGGATTATAATGAAATGATTATTCATTGATTGGTCAAAGAAATATTTAATTACTTGAAGTAGCCCAAAATTATAAGTTTCTTTCATATTAATTTGCAGAATTACTATTCTGAGTTGGGTGTGACTTCTATTAAAATAGGGAACATTATTAGTAATGATTTCCTTCCCTGCTGGGTGTAGTTAGATGTCTAAGTCATTTTGTGTAGAATGGGTGTGGAAGGTTTTTGGGAACCTGTTGGGTTTGTGGTCTCCCATTTTCAAATTATAACAATTCAAAACATTACACTAGACTGTCGTTTGGCTCAGAGGAGCAAAAACGCTCAAGTATGGATACATGCGATTGTAGTTTTCAGTGAGGAGGTGCTTTACCTATCTCATGGTTTTGGCCCAAGTCATAGTTTGTGAGTTGTGGAGTTGGCGTTGTTGTTCAAGTTGTATTATGCAATAAGAGGAAGTACAGAAATTATTGTGTGAGAATTTCCCTCTAGGCTCGTTTTTCCTTGTCTAGACCATCGTGTTCATTATAATAATTAATTTCCTGAGTATCTTGGAAATATACTAAGCACAGGAATATGATGTGTGAAGTTTGAAGATTTGATTGATTGTTCTATTGGGAAGTTGAACTGTGGTTTCTTCCAATTGTTAATTCAATTCCAGCCAGAACATAAATGTCTTATTACTTCAAAAGAGTCTTACTGCTGTAGAGGCTAGTATATACACAGTAGGGGCTTAGTCTCTAAGTTGAGCTTCTTGCCACGTTTTTATTATAATCACCTTTCTCAAATCTTGTTCATTCTTTCCTTGGCACGGATTATCTAATCCTATGCGTCTTGGAGTGGTTACTTGCTAGAGATTACTCAAAAATATCAATGTATGCTTCACAAATATTCATGCTAGAACTGAGTTTTGGTATTGGAACTCTCATTGCAAACATATATGACTGGGGAATGTTTATTAGTTTCAGGAATTATATGCAGCATTAAGATCAGACTTTGTTTGTTGATTTATTCTATGTTCAGGAATTTTCAGTGAATATATGTTACTTGTATTCCATCTATTTGTTATGTGGTGATAACCTTATAGAATTAAAACAATTACATTGACGTGAACTTAATCATCAAGGGAAACCTCCAACCAAGGGAGCATGAAATGTGTGTGAGGAGTGGACAAATGTATATACTAAATCTAGTGACCTCTGCTTTGATGTTCTGATTAGTGTTATTTCCTTTTAATACTATAAGTACGTCACTTTCCATAAAACCAACTCAACATGATCTGATTAGGACCGATCTATCACGATTTCCAGTTCAATGCTAATACAATTTAAATTTTGTTTACAAAAGGGATTTAAACAAACATTACAAACTTAATTTTTAAATACATAAATGTAAATTAGGTTTTAAACATGCAAAATTGAAATTAAGAGAAGAGGAGAGAAGAGAATGCAAACATAATACATAGGTTGATTACGGAGTTCGTCCGAATGGACTACGTCTCTGGGTCCTCCAAGTAGAGTGACCAATCCTTTGTTCAGTTCCCAAACATGATTACAATAATCTGACGCCAATCAGTTAACATCTGGTTGCACTGAGCTTCAAGCTCTCTCCTAAGCAAGATTACAATCTTCAACAGCCTAGAAGAACACTCAAGAGTATTTTCTCTCCCAAAATCCTAACTCACTCTCCCTTTTCTCCCCTTTTTATACAAGAAATTTACTCAATATGGTAGATAACCATATGATTTACAATCTCCCGTTTTTAACAAGCCCCTCAAAATAGCATACATCTTAAAAAATCCCACAAAAATAATCCTTATGATATTTTCAGGTTAATTAAATCTTATCATGTTTAATTTTGATATTTTACCTTTGTTAAATAGGGGATGTTCAAGTCTTTAAATACATATTTATCCTTATCATTCCCGTACTTTTCACCTTTCATTGTGGTCAAACTTGATAATGGGAATGTGGAGGTCGGTGGTTCCAATGACCGGTCTTCCATTTTAAATGGGCGCCATTTTTTTAAAACATTTATTAAAACAAAAATAGTGCCACCATATGCTCAAAGACCTTGCATGGCGCATTGGTAATGGGGCGGATTAAAAGCGGAGTGGTGGGGAAGGTCACGAGTTCAAACCTCCCCACCATTATACTGTTTTTTAGCACATGTGGCGGGAAATAAAGTATAAATTCCGCTACCACCACTTTCTGACTCCAGTGATGGGAATGGAGTGATTATAGGATTTGGGACCTAGGTGTAGTTTTTAGTGATGAGTTCGGGTCACGGGATTGGAATGGTGGATCAATTTCTAGAGTTGTACTGCTGCCCACATCCCAATCAGCTTATACATGAGTTCAGATTCTGATCTACAGATGAGTTGGATGGATTCTTTGGTTCAGCAGATGAGTACTTCCTGGTTGAGGGTGGATGGTAGAAATGATTTGATTATAGGAGATGGATTTTCAGCTACTTCCATACTCATGACTCCTATGTATCCAATGGTATTTCAGATTGTTTATTGTTGTACTAGTTTCTTCACAATGTTGGTGTTGACCTCAATTATGGAGCAGTTTGATTTTGTGCACTTGAAGACTTCAGTATAGTTAGTTGTGGGACATCCTTTGGGCACAACTCAATTACTCTTCACTTCCACTTGGGGGGATCTGAGTTACTACAATCACTTCATAGCATTATTAAGTGTGCTTTCAAATGATGATAGGTTGATTGCAGTGAGTTGGGATTGTTGGGATACTCACATTTGGGGGTTAACTATTAGTGTCATGTTTTCAGTGGTTGACCACAGAGGTAATATTTGGTTAGTTTATGTCAGGGTTTGTTATGCTAACTTCTATTCCAATCCCTCGACAATGATGGATCAAATTCTTGTATGGGATTTCATGAGGGAGGATACTGAAATTCTTACATTTTGGTTGAATGGATTATTCTTTCTGTTACCCAGGATCATGATTGGCAGGGAGTTTGCTAGTGTGGTCTTTCGATGTTGATAGCTCCTTGAGACACAACTATCTCTTCATATTTGACAATTGTGACAGCATGATGATTTGGGATCTTGGCAATGGTATGTTTAGTACATTACTTCCGTGGGATTTTGATGAGTGGCTTCACAATTCCGGGCATGGTTATATTTATATCAAAGTAGCACAGCAAATTGGCAGAGCAACATTCCTGAGGTCGATATGGGATCCAAGCATTAGGTTTCAACATGCAAGTGCAAATTGCTTGAGGCTAAGCAATCTCCGGGAAGGAAGGACTATAATGTCCCCTTTTTGGGACATTAGAAGGTCAATTAAATAATTAAGTTTTAAGTTGTCAAATTATATCAGATTTAACAACTACTTAATTTAATTATTTAATAAAGTATTAAAATGACTTTAATGGTGAGTTTAGTGAAAAGATAAATAAAGTCATTTTATTATGATTTCTCTAATTTCAAATTAAAGAAGGGATAATAAAGAGATAAAGAAAATATAATATCAAGAAACAAGCAGATCAAAAATGAAGAGTCACAAGATGTGCTATTAAAGAACATTGAGAGACTCATTTTGATCGTGCTTGGTTTACTACTTTCTCTTGGAGTGTTTGGGAGCTTCTAGCTTTTAGTTCAGGATTTCTTGGTCGATTGGACGGATACTCAATTCAATTCTTCGGTGGATTCGCGACGGAGCTCATAGCAAGGTAAATTCGTGAAGTCTTCATTTAAAGACAAACTTGCAATAATAGAGATATTTCAAATCTGTTTGGAAAATAAGGTTGTAATGATTTATCTTCATATTTAATGTCAAATCTCTATTTCAAAATGATATTAGATGATTTTCAATATAATTTGTTGGATAAATAAAAGTCAATTTGCATGTGAATTGTTTGCTTGAATTCCTATGGAATATTTGGAAAAAATCTAGAGCAAATATCCATAGGGGATATTACAGTTTTATAGGTACAAGCAATGTACTTCGTGTTGTCATTGTCACCACCAAATTCATATATTGAATCCTTTAGACTCTTTAAGGTCTCCATCACCCATCCAAGACTTGTTGTCAGGTTTCGGCATTAATGGTCCATTGACCTAAGACTGGTACACATTAGCTTAAGCTGAATCTTTGTGGTTCCCACGGTTCATGACCAATCGACAGGGAGTCCCTTCCCAGAAGTTCACCATTGTTATAAGCATTTAAGTACGACTAACATTTTGTAGTCTTTTCTATTTTCCCTTACCAAGATAGAAATGGAACTTTTCCCAAATGCAACTATGCTTATAACTAATCAAAGTCAATTTCAAGATGATACAACATTCTTATTGATGACTTATTGTCATATTTCATAATGATATGAATTTACATAACCGAAGGATTGTTCGTTACCCATGAGATTTACAGTGTTATTAAACTCTCGAGTTTCATTGCACGTTGATTAATCGCTTAAGTATTACTCCGCAATGGCGACTCCTTGAGCAAAACATATTGTTAGATGGGAGAGACTAAAAGATATGATTGTTGATCCCTAAGAGGCTCACGCCTAAATAAGGGCAGTCGGGAAGCTTCATAGGAGTTAGACAAATTAAGCTTTACAGGAGTGGGACAAATTACACCCTGGGAAACAACCTTTGGGATTTTAGAAGTCAGCCTTCATAGTGGTGTTTTTGGGAAAAGGGTAAGGAAGAAAGAATACAAAAACGACTAAACTAAGGTGATGCCCCAAAGATTTTGAAACCCTTTGAATTTTCCTTCAGAAATAACAAGAACATATGACCCCAAAATATGAGCACAAAACACCATAGACTCTTCATTGTTGGAAGGAGAACAGAGTGCTAAAGTCAAACAGGCAAAGCAAAACATTCAAATCTTCCCGTAAGAAGCACCCACTAAGGCTCACAGGAGATGTTCCTATTATCTCACTAAAACAATCATTCGATGCAAGTTTTGCTCACCAAATGGCATAGTATAACCCCAAATCACAAACATTATAGATTATTCAAGGTGTATAAAACATGACTCAAAGATCTGCACATTCATTGTTGAAATTATAAAAGCCAAAAAACATAATAGATAATAGCTACATTCATTTGAAAAATGACACGGAACTTTAAAAACATCTACAAACCAAAGAAAACACACAACAAAGGGGCACAATCTAATATGTTTTTTTCTATTGATTAACTAAATACAAAAGCTAAGGTCTGAGAAATGAAACTGTAGTTATTTCTAAGCGTTCTTCTCTTTGAAGACTGGTGAACAAAAGACTCCAGAACTCTACAAGATCCTTTTTACAATGTGCCCAAGGGCTCTTATAGAAAGAATTCCTTGAATTGAATCTTGCAACCGAAAAGAGGCTCTACAAATGTGCCATGTGGAGATCTCATCATGGCAGTTGTTACAACTGTTTTGCCATGCCGATTTCTGCATCATTTATGTCGTTCTGCATGCATAGCATGGGCGCCACTTGAGCCTTTTTAACTTCCTCATAGTGATTAGTTGCTTTTGCCGCAAGGAAACAGTTTCGTTTTTGGATCAAATCTGCCTCGGGATGCGCAATGAGCTGAAAAGTGAGATTTTACCTTGAAGGATGTGGGCCCTGCAAGTCCATTGACTGACACAACCACAAACTGGACATGTGTCGCACAAGCGGAAGCTTTTGGAGCTCCCTTCGTTTGAAATTGGGTCAAGGGCACACGGTGCTAACACATGGCACACTAGCGGTCTTTGTTGAATTTTCTTTCCCTCTCAACCCTCAAAACCTCCACAGTTCTAACATGTGGCACCCACTACAATGAGCGCTCTTTGCCTTGAAGAAAAGAGCTCACAGATCCAATAGAAACCATGTCGCACCATTTTGGCATTCAGTTACCCCAACTTCGTGGGGTTGTAACTTTCCGCTCGTTGCTCAGAATTCAGAACAACATACACCGTTGGAGAGGTCTTCAAGAGATCAAATTTTGGTCCCCTAACACAATGCCTTTGGCAAATCGTGTTAAGAGATGGATGATGGTTTCGAACCCCAATTCCCTTTCGAAGGCCTTCGAAAATGCACATTTTTGAAACATAGAAAAATACCAAAATATAGATTTTTCAATTTTTTTTATTTTCGTTCACTCCTTCACTTTTGCACTGCCTTTGATCACCTTCAAATTGTTTTGGACAAAGGTTGCAATAGATAACATCTACAACGACCACCAAGAATTTCTAAGAATGATTGAAACATGTGTCATAGCATTCGGCGAATATGAAGCATTAAGTTCAGATTTTCCTGAATTTCAAATATTTCCAAAAAAATCAATAAAATTTGTCATTTTATTCGTACAGAGAAATTGATAGTTTTTTCATTAGCGTGAACATCTAAAAAATGTTATTTATAAATTTTGTAAAAAAATTTACAGGGTTTCCTGCCATTCTTTTCTATAAAGTTGTTCTCGAGCCCCTTGAATACACAGATTTCTTGAACTCGAAGGCAATTTATGGGTGATTTCCTTGCAAATTTGAAATTTATGTTGATTTGGGGTAATCTACGTGCTGAGTGGCGGAGTAATCTAAGTACTAAGTGCAATTTATGTGTTGATTTTGTCGAGCTGAAAGTTGGCTCTGTTTTGAAAAGAGCACGGATTCCTTGTTGTTGTCGCTGCATGGTGGAGAGAATTGAAGCACTCCTCTGCTGAGGCAAAATCGTTCCTTCTTTGCCTCTGTTGACTGCCAATCCTTGCCTCTATTATGTCGTGTTCTATCGTGACGCCATGTAAGAGGTAAGTTATTTAATTGAATTTTTATATGACTTCTCTATAACTATAGTTTATTAAATTATTTAGTCTTACATTAATATATATTTAATAATAGTTTATTAAATTATTTAGTATTGCATTAATATATATTTATTGATAAATTTATAATAAAATTTAAAATCCATAAATCAAATATTTTAAAATCTTATATTAAGTTTGTAATAATAGAATTGTTAAATATGATCAGATATTTATATATATATATTTATTAAATATGATGAGGACCTTGACTTTATGATAACTCAGGAAATTGTGAATTTCAATATTTATATTGCTGATTCACTATGCTGCAAATACTTCTAAAGGACTGTGTAATGTATGTGCTTCTTCGGTATTCAAAACATAGGATGCAGAGTGTATTAATACGGAAGAGGGGGCAGACCATTGTGGAGGCATCTCCATGATGGTCATGACTCCTCATGGAGTCACGTCCATCGTGGAGGTGTCTCCACAATGGAGTCCCTCTACGGTGATGCAGCAACCTTTAATTTGCTTAATGAAACCCGTAATACACATGCTTAGTCGGTTCATTATTTTATATTAGCATGATATATATATATATATATATATATATATATATATCTTGTTTTTATCCGACATAAGCTATAACATTAACACTCCCTCTTAGCTAGGGAGGATAACAAATATTACCACAAGGTAATATGTGAGTATAAATAATCATTTTATATTTATATCATTTTACTGATATAGCGAGTAATGGCCTTCAAGTATTAAGTCCATAATACTTACCAAGTACTCAGAGCAATAGTCTCCAAATATCAACTCACAAGATATTCACCTAAGTGCTCAAAATGATTATTATGAGTAATGGTCCTCAAGTATCAAATCCATGATACTCACCAAGTACTCAGAGTAATGGTCTCCGAATATCAAGTCTGTGATATTCACCAAGTACTCAATGTGAGTATAGATAATCACTTTATATATATATCATTTTACTAATATTAAGAGTAATGGTCCTCAAGTATCAAGTCCATGATACTCACCAAGTACTTAGACCAATGGTCCCCCAATATCAACTCACAAGATATTCACCAATTGCTCAAAATGATTATCATGAGTAATGGTCTCCGAATATCAAGTCCATGATATTTGCTAAGTACTCAAAAATGTCTAGCATAGTATGTGCACTAGTATTACATGAGTAATACTTACCATGAAGACATGACTAAGTTGTTATGAGATCGTCACCTTATAAAAACTTTTTATAACAAGTGGAAATCATTTGAAAGTCGTCACTTCCAATGATATACACAAGGAACACATGATTATGAAATATCACTCATAATAAAGAATGTTTTATTTGTACAATAAAAGTTTACTGAGATAATTTCTCAGGAATTACAATCATACCAAGTTTACCTCTAAAGTGCTCTACCTTTACCTTTGCTAGAGCCTTGGTGAGAATGTCTACTGATTGTTCCTCTGTACTAATATACTTTAACTCAATAACATTCTTTTCCACCATATCTCTAATATAGTGATAAGGTATCTCAATATGATTGGATCTGTTGTGAAATACTGGGTTCAAGGAGAGCTTTATACAACTCTGATTATCACAATGAATAATGGTAGGTTTTAAGGATTCTCCAAACAACCCAAAGATAAGTTTTCTCAACCACACTGCTTCACACACTCCCATAGATGCGGCAATGTACTCTGCTTCTGTGGAACTTTGAGCAACTGAGGATTGTTTCCTACTAAACCAAGATATCATTGCTGAACCCAAACTAAAACAACATCCTGAGGTACTTTTCCGATCCATAGTGCTTCCGGCCCAATCTGAATCAGTAAAACCAAGTAGTTGTAGCTCTACATCTTTGTACCTTAGTCCAAGATTTATTGTTCCTCGAAGATACCTTAGTAAGTGCTTAGCTGCTACCATATGAATTTGTTTTGGTTCACACATGAACTGACTGAGAGCATTAACTGCATAACAGATGTCTGGTCTAGTATTTACTAAGTACATTAGAGATCCAGTAATCTGTCTGTAAAGAGAGAAATCTGTAGGTTCTGAACTTGATGCTTCTTCTTTTAGTTTAAGTAGATTTACTTCCATAGGAGTGGACACGGGCTTACAATCCATCATTCCAAATCTTTTTAGAATGTCTAGAGTGTATTTTCCTTGATTTAGAAGTACCTCATTAGCATGTTGCCAAACTTCTAAGCCTAGGAAATAATGTAGTAGCCCTAAATCTTTCATCTCAAATTCAGCTATAAGATCTTCTTTACATTTATTAATTAGATGATCTTCACCTATTATTAACAAATCATCTACATAAAGTATTAAAATCAACATATCTCTTTTTCCACCTTAAAGTAGAGGTTGTGGTCAGCGTCATTTTTAGAGAAGCCGAGTTTAGATAGATAGTGATCTATTCCTTCATACCATGCTCCAGGTGCTTGCTTAAGTCTGTATAATGCCTTCTTTAGTTTACATACATGAGTTTGTTGATTGTGTACTATGAATCCTTCTGGTTGTTCTAGATATACTTCCTCCTCAATCACACCATTTAGAAAAGTTGTCTTTACATCCATCTGATGGATCTTCCAACCTTTGGCAGCAGCAATGGCAATAACTATTCTTACAGAGGTATATCTTGCAACTGGAGCAAAAGTTTCTTCATAGTCAATGCCTTCCTTTTGAGAGAAACCCCTTGCAACAAATCTTGCCTTGTATTTATCAATACTTTCGTCTGCATCATGTTTAATTTTGAATAACCACTTGGAGGAGACAACTGATTTATTTTTAGGTCTAGGTACAATATCCCATACATCATTTTGTAAGATAGAATTGTATTCTTCTGTCATGGCATTCTTCCAATTTTGATGTTGAAGAGCTTCTTTTGGGTTAGAGGGTTCTGAGTTTAGAAGTTTACTCATAAGCGCGACATAACTGGAGAATTTATGAGGTCTTTTGTTCTCTCTGATAGTCCCATTTGGAGCAGCATATCTCTCACCTTCTTCAATAACTTTTCTAGCCCAAAGAGGTCTCTTCTTTCCTACTTCAATTTCATTAGGAGTATCTGAAGGTTCATTATCTATAACTTCTTGATTCTCCCTCTGAATCTCAGGATTTTGATCTTCTGGAGGATCATTATAGTCTTCCTTGGACCTCTTGAGAGCAGTATCCTCTTCAAATATTACATCTCTACTTAGCTCAATATTTCTTTGTCCTGGAATATAAATTCTATAGGCTTTGGAATTCTCACTATATCCCACAAAGATACCTTTCTTTCCTGAAGGTTCTAATTTGTTTCTTTTCTCTTTAGGAATATGACTCTATACAGGACACCCAAAGGTTCTTAAGTGACTGATATTAGGTTTACTACCTAAAAATGCTTCTTCCGGGGTTTTATTTTCAAGGTGGGAGTGAGGGCATCTATTTTGAACATATACAGCAGTATTAGAGGCTTCAGCCCAAAGATGAGTTCCTAGGTTTTGATCATGCATCATTGCTTTAGCAGCTTCTACTATTGTCATGTTCTTTCTCTTAGCAACTCCATTCTGTTGTGGGTTGTATGGAACAGTGAACTCCCTCTTGATCCCAACATGTTTACAAAAGCTTTGGAATATTTCTAAAGTGCATTCTTTACCATTGTCTGTTCTTAATATTTTAATTCTCTTACCTGATAAATTTTCCAATAGAGCCTTGAACTCTTTGAATTTTAAGAGGATTTCTCCTGACTCCTTACATTTTGGAAAATATATCCAGGTCTTCCTAGAGTAATCATCAATAAAGATGATATAATACAAATATCCTCCAATAGAGGGAACAAACATAGGGCCACATAGATCAGAGTGAATAAGTTCCAAAATATTCTTAGTTCTGCTTTCACTATGATGAAAGGTACTTTTAGTATTCTTTCCTAGTGCACAACCTTTACAAGCTCCAATATGTTCGGATCTTAGTTTCGGTAGCCCAGTAACCATCTTCTCTAAAGAGGTTAAACCACGAAAATGAAAATGTCCTAATCTCCTATGCCATAGTTCACTTTCATTTGTTGTAAGAATTAGGGCTTGATTTGAAGGAATACATAGTTTATAGAGAGTCCCATCTCTAACTCCAATAGTGTGAGCATTCTTTATGTTTGAGTTCTTAGGCCAAGCTAAAATCTTCCCATCCATGAAAGTGATTCTGTACCCTTTGTCTTCTAGTGCTGAAATTGAGACTAAGTTTCTTCTTATGCCATGTACAAACAGAATGCTAGTAAGTTGTATGGATATTCCAAATTCAAGATATATGGTGCAGGTCCCAATTCCCATCGCTGGATAGGCAGTATCATCTCCAATTGTAACTTCTTGTGTAGAACATTCTTCTATGGAGTCTAAATGCTCTTTGAATCCAGTGATATGTCGAGAGGCTCCACTATCAACAACCCAGGTACTCTGATTATTTGAAACTTGACTTGATAGAGCAGAGTAGAAAACAAGTCTTTCTAGATTCATATTCTCCTTTGTATTACTTAATTGGGCAAAAGATGCTTCTATTTTATTTCTTTCAGGACACTTTTGGGCAAGGTGACCAAATTTGTCACATCTATAACATTGTATTTTTGATAGGTCTCTATGTTTGAATGTTTGCCTTTTATTTGACTCATTTCCTCTTTTCCTTTTGAAGTTGGTCCTCTTTTCCTTTTGAAGTTGGTCTTCTTTTTCTTTTTGTGTACTTTTGTATTGAGTACTTGAGAGACTTCTTTTGAAGTATTTGTATTGATCCCTCTGATTGATAATCGAGACTCTTCTTGAATACAGTCTGATTTCAATCGATCAAATTTAGGAATTTTGGTTCGAGCACTTATTCCTTGAATGAAGGATTCCCATGAAAAGGGTAGTCCGTTAAGTGCAATCATTGTTAATTCCTTACTATCAAAAGAGTGACCAATTGTGGAGAGTTGATTTCTCAAATCTGTAATTCTCATGAAGTAGGATGATATGGTTTCTCCTTGTTTCATCTTTATCTGATGGAGTTGACTCTTAAGAGTAAGTGCTCTGCTTGTGTTGTTAATTTCATACATATCTTTTAGTGCATTAAACATCTCATGTGCTGTTTCTAATCTTACGATTATCGGCACTATGTGATCTTTTACTCCATCTACTAACAATTTCATTGCCTTGGTGTTGTCTTTATCCCATTTAATTTGTTCATCTTTTTCACTTAGTTCAGTCTTGAGTTTTTCCAATGTTGATGTTAAATCATGTTCTTTTAATGTGAACATCATTCGTAATTTCCACGCCACATAGTTTGATGCTCCTTCAAGACGATCTTCTAACCTCATTCCATTCACCATTTTGAATATGTTAAATGAATTTTATATATATTATATAATTCTGATCTGGATCCTTTTTATTTATGCCTGCTCTAATACCATGTTAAATATGATCAGATATTTATATATATATATTTATTAAATATGATGAGGACCTTGACTTTATGATAACTCAGGAAATTGTGAATTTCAATATTTATATTGCTGATTCACTATGCTGCGAATACTTCTAAAGGACTGTGTAATGTATGTGCTTCTTCGGTATTCAAAACGTAGGATGCAGAGCGTATTAATACGTAAGAGGGGGCAGACTATTGTGGAGGCATCTCCATGATGGTCGTGACTCCTCATGGAGTCACGTCCATCATGGAGGTGTCTCCACAATGGAGTCCCTCTACGGTGACGCAGCAACCTTTAATTTGCTTAATGAAACCCGTAATACACATGCTTAGTCGGTTCATTATTTTATATTAGCATAATATATATATATACATATATATATATATATATATATATATATATATATATCTTGTTTTTATCCGACATAAGCTATAACATTAACAAGAATGATAGAGATTTTTAAAAGTTATAGATTATAGTTAATTACGTAGATAATAATATGATTATCTTAAAAGTGTTATTCTAAGAAGTAAATATTATTATAAATGCATTACATGATGATTTTTAAGTTTTTAATTCTATCTATTCCTAAATTTTATCTCATATTTTATTTGATTGTTAAAAATGAAATATCATATTAAAGTAATCAATTTAGATTTTAAACTAATATCCAACAAATGTAAAAATGAATAAATAAATTTAACAAATATGCTAAACATTAAGATGTAGTCTAAATTTAACAGATAAAATATTTAATTATTTAATATTATATTATTTTATTATAAAATTAATATATTTAAAAATTAAAAATATATTTTTATACTTTATTGAGTTATTTTGTTTTGTAGGGTTAAAAATAAAATATTATAATTTTGAAATTTCTTTTAAATAAATTTAGTTAATGTTTTACTTTTATTTATTAAATCCTAATTTCTTTTGAATTGTACAAATTGGAATGGCTCCCAACAAATCAACTTCGGAGGCATGGAAATATGTGACTTGTAATGGTGTTGAAATCCATTGTAACAAGTGTCCGAAAGTTTTTATTGGAAGTTTAACAAGGGCAATGGACCACTTGGTATTATGGGGGGTAAAAGTGGAGGTGTTACTGCATGTCTAGGTGTAACCGTAGAGATTAGAGCTATTTTAGAGAGAGAGCATTCCTCCTCAATTGCAATAAAGATGAAGAAGGCACAAAAGAAACAGAGAATTAAAGATGTGTCTAGATTCTCAGCTATTATGTCTTCCTCTTCCAATCCACCCAAGGCCAGAGGAGAATTGAAAGAGAATGGAACATTTAGCAGCTTTTGGAAACCAGCTGAGAAACAACAGGTAGATGATGCACTAGCTGATTTGTTTTATACAAGTGCTATTACATTCAATGTAGCTAGAAATCCACATTTTCGTAATGCAATTCAAAGAGTTGCAAAAATTGGCAAAGGGTACATACCTCCCTCTTCTAAGGCTTTCAAGACAACTCTTTTGCAAAGGTCAAAAGATAAAGTGACTGAGAAATTAACTGAGGTCAAAGCCTCGTGGAAGACAACAGGTTGCACTATATTAAGTGATGGAATGGTCAGATATGTGTCAAAGGCCATTGATCAATGTTTTGGTGGCTTGTCTTGAAGGTGTTGTGTTCTTGAAGGTGATTGACACTATGAACAAAAAGAAAACTTCTAAGCATATATTTCAAATACTAGAGGAAGTCATTCTTGAAGTAGGGGTGGAAAATATGGTTCAAGCGGTACCTGATAGTGCAACAAATTGTGTGGGAACTGGGAAACTGATTGTATAGAAGTACCCACAAATATATTGGAGTCCATGTGCAGCACATTATTTAGAGTTGTTGCTTCATGATTTGGCTAAATTCTCATGGATATATGAAGCAATTCACAGAGGAAGAGCAATTGCAAATTTCATAAGAAATCATTGTTTCACACTGAGCCTTTATAGGCAACATGCATCTAGGGAGTTGTTGAGGCCTTGTGACACAAGGTTTGCTTCATTTTACATCACTTTGAAAAGAGTGGTTGAAGAGAACACAACTTTGAGATCTGTTATTTGTTCCAATGAGTGGAAAAGTTCAACGCTTTCTAAGAGTGCTAAGGGGAAGAACATAGAGAAAATTATATTAAATAGCAACTTTTAGTTAAGTGGAGCAAAGGTTTGAGTGTATGTGAGCCAATTGTTGATGTGCTTCATATGGTTGATGGTGACACTCCTTGCCTTGGCATGCTTTATGAAAGCATGGACCGTTGTAAGAAAGCTATTCAGAGAGCACTAAACAATGTGGAAGCAGAGTACATGGAGATATGGGAGACAATTGATTCCAGATGGAAAATGATGCACGCACCTTTACATGCAGCAGCATGCTATTTGCAGCCCAAACTGGTTCACATTGATAGACATGGTGATAGTGAAGTTATGGCAAGGTTTTATGAAGCCATAAGCAGATTTGAACTAGAACCAACAGTTGCAGTGCTAATCAGAGACCAAGGCTGGAAATACAAGATGCTTGGAATAGCAATAGCCAAATATGATATGGCACGAGATGAGGTACCTAGCTATAGATGGTGGATGAGCTATGGAGCACAAACTCCTCAACTTCAGCACTTTTCCATTCGAATATTGAGCCAAGGAGCTAGTTCATCAGCTTGTGAGAGGAATTGGAGTTTGCTTTGACCACATCCATTCCAAAAAGAGGAACAAATTGTTGTCTAGAAAGTTGGGAGATCTTGTCCATGTTCGCAGCAATTTAAAATTGTTCATGAACAAATCAGAAAATGACTCCACATCTTCTTCACAACAACAAATTTTAGAAGACGTAGCAATGCCAAGTGCAGATGAGCCTAACTTTTTTGATGAAGAATTGGGTAGTGATATTGATGATGATGATACTCCATTTGAGCCAAGTGCTCTTAATGACTTAGAGCTGTTTTGAAATTCTAAAGTCTTGACTTGTGATTGTACCTTTTTGAGAATAAAACATCTTTGCAATCATGATTTCACATGTTCCTTAAGTTATAAATTGAATAAATGTACCATCCTTTTATAATGATTTCAAATCTATTTAGCAATGTTAACTATTTTGATAATTTATTGGATATATTGCTTATATTTAGAAATAAATAAAAATTTATATAAGGCGAAATTAATCCGAAATTTTTTTCCGAATTTTTACCCTTGTCGAACTTCTTTTGAATTTCATAGTTGCCGAACTTGAACTCAAATTCGAACCTTGTGACTTAGATTTAAACCAACAATAGATTCATAAGATACACGGAATCATATCCGCAATCTAGATTCATGGTGTAAATAGACTCCTATTAGGACAGAATTAACAATGATATATTGATTCATAATAGAATTACAATTTCATAAGAATCACAGTTTCAAATCAAAATTACTAAATTCACGATGATGAAAGGATTCATTAAAGTTATGCATGACATGGGTTTTCACTCTTCTTTTGGTCTTTCCCGACCTCAAAGACTTGCTGTCCTAAGTGGAAATTACATTACTGAACAAAGTCATGGGAGCATATACCTAACTCTCTAAGTTGTTCATATTTTCCCTGGTTTCTATTTCAATTCGGAGCAAGTAAGATCCTAAACCCTACTGCAGGATAACATACCCTTAACACTTTCCTTTACAGGTAGACAACAAACCAACCTTCCCTAACCTCAGTTTCCTTGGCTATCAATTCCCAAGGAAAGTTTATGAATGCATCATTAAGAAAAACTGTCTATTTCAATTCTTAGACCTTAGTTTTAAAAAAACATATGACTCAATTTCCAATTTGATTTCTTGATAACTATCAAAGTTAAATATAGACAAACTGAAATGTTCCTTTTTCCTTTACTAATTATGAAGATTCTTCAATGCTCAGGCAAGAGATGATTCAATTGGTTTAATCCTTGAAAAGAATATAAGCAATCAATATAGATGAGTGCAGTTCAATGCAATGCTCGAAATAGGGCATAGTTTCTCTTTGACAAGATATGATTCATTGAAACAACTCATTTCCTATATGCAAATACAGAGTAGTTCTTTCAAAGAGTGTAGCAAACAAAGAATTAATCCAGATGCATTGATTATAAAGGAGGATCGGGTGGCATGTTCAATATGCTTCAATCGGTTATTCATCATTGTTAGGATTAGAAGACAGATATCTAACAGTTACATGCAGATTTAGCTAATAAAGCAAAGGAATAAAACACACACAAAAAGAAGACAAAGATTTAACGTGGTTCACCCAATCTTGGACTACGTCCACCAAACAGAGAGTCCAATCTTATTATCCAATAATTTCAACCTATTACAATCTACAATCCCTTGCAACTCAATACCACTGCAAAAAGCTACCAAATTCTCATATGAAAACCCTAACCCTAATCCATTTTAACAATACTTATGTCAGTTACAAAATTAGGGTTAGAATATGTTAGCCAATAGAGAAAATAACACCCAACGCCATGTACAATAATAGAAGTCATTCTTGGCTTCGCGGGGCGCTACCCCTCGACCCCGCCATGTATCACGATAGGGAGCTCGCCAAGTGCGCTGCCCCTTCACCCCATCTTGGGGGCGCTGTCCCCAAACCCGCATTGAAAAAAATGGGAGGAAACTGCACCGATAAAAGTGGGGAAAAAATTAACCTCCAAGTCTGATTAGGCTCCATATAACAACAATCATAATACGCGGCTATGAGCATTCTAATGATTGTGCAGATAGCCATTTTCTACAAAGTCACAAACAAATATGTTGCACATCTAACTCTTTATATAACAATATGTAGCAATAAGAATACGGTTTGATATACCTAATCTATTAAATTGATTAGCAAGCAAACATGTGCAGAGACATGATGCAATATGGTTACTGCTAAACTCAAATATCAATAGCGACATGAATATGAAGACCTTTATTATGATCAACTGATCAGCATGCAAATATAATACATAATACAACATAGCTTCCTGAAGAATTAGCATGCCTCGTATAACTTGAAGGCGGTTACTCTGTCTAAGACTCTTGCATTCTTTTCTTGCTGGTATGAAGACCTTAGTAAGAATTCTATGCTTCCACCGTAAAAGATTGATGATGATAAGATGCAAAGCAGCCTTTCTCCAGTTGCATCCCTCCTAAAATGATAACAAAATGAGCCAATAAATGATTTCCAAGAATGACCGATCAAGGAGTGACTCCTTGGTATAGATGGCAAGAAAAGTTATGTCGCCATCCAAGAAGGCATGTCTAGCCAATGAGGAAGATTAATTATAATTAAAATGAAAGTTGGTTTGACCAACAATATCAAAATATAAATAATAATATCAAGCCCATAATGCACAATGTTGGCACACACACACACATGCCATAACTTAGTGCCAACCTACACTTCACGTACTCAATTGCTCGACCATCATAAATACATACACATGGTCGCTTGTAGATTACCACTATATGCATGCGTCTACATATGGTTATATAAATGGCATTCATACATTTTATGATCCTTGGCCTACACGCATTCATATATATGTGTGTGTATTTGTATATGTTTATGTATATGCTATGTGTATGCATCCAAACAAAAGATAAATGATGAGTTTTCCATGGTTGTTCCTTTAAATCGATAGGAAAAGGTCGTGATGCACTTCTATTAATTAAGAGTCATTAATTATTTTATTAAGAACAAGGTCAAGAACAGCAACCCACCTGACATGACCACGACAACAACCTAAACCAAGACCTGATGACCAAATCGTTATGGATTCCTACTTGGATGGCATTTCTAACCTTCACCTCGTGTTTGCACCTTCTCTCTCTAATGATACTCTCCAACCACTTGTGGGATCGATCTTCTCCTGCATCCGCTGACAAGGAAGGATTAGTCTCATTCATCTTCATAATCTTTTAATCAATAAATTATCTATAGTGTTGAAAAACATTATTCATCCTTGAATATAATTTCCATGAGAATAATATTTATTCAATAATCCTCTTAAAGAACAACATAATTGATGGAATATGGATGAAGTGACTAAGAGGGGGGGTGAATCAGTCAACCATAAAACACTTCCAAATTATTTCTTTCCAGATCCCTTAGGATATCTTAATGAATATTATCTGTTTAACACTCAGTAAATAGATTGCAGTAACTTTGTAGATGCAGAAAGTATTAGTAAAATTATCTTTTAGATATTCATCAACACTTGTATATGATTAAGATAACAATTAAGAACACAAGAGACACAGAATTTAACGTGGAAACCCAATATGGGAAAAACCACCAATGTATCTAGATACTGATTTTCACTTTTCTGAAGTGATGCCCGGTTAGAAGCCAACCCGGTAAAAGGTTACAAAAACACACTGTTAGGTGTGACCTTGTTAGAGAATTTAATCACCCTGCTAGGAGTGGCCTGGTAAGAGGTCTTGAAAACAATTCAATGGAATTGTCACCTTGTTAGAGGATTTACAATATGCTTGTTAAACCAACTCGGTTAAGAGATTTAGAATTCACTGTTACAATGATAAGAAGGTAACAATGAAAATGACCTGTATAATAATGCAACTGCCTTGCTGATTACAGATCTCTGTTCTGTATAAGTGTGATCCTTCTTGATCGAATATATCTCTGCTGTTCCTCAAGGATATCTGGTCATCCTTCACAATTTCGCACACACCTTTCCTGTCTTTCTTCTATATATCTTCTTCTGTAATTGTTGTTTATTTTTCACATTTGACCTTTTATTTATATGATTTTAGATTTGTCAAATCGGCATTACTTAGTATAACAATCAGCTGAAATAAGCAAACTTTATTTGCAAAAATCCTTCAAGGGCCGACAGTGCTCGGTGACCATAATGAAATTTTCTACAATCTTTCGGAGACCGAGGGAACTTGGTAAACACTGATAATCTTTTTTCTTCGATAACCGACTGAACTCGGTAAATGCTAACTTTTCTTTGACAACCGAGGGAACTCGGTAAACACTGATTTTTCTTTGATAACCGAGTGGACTCGGTACATGCTGATTTTCTTTGATAACCGAGTCGACTCGGTAAGCACTAATTTTACTGCCAGGCAGACCGACTGAGCTCGGTAGGTACTGAATGTTGCGGACTATGACATTGTGTGACATCAAAGACAATACATAATTTGAGTAGCAATTTCTTCAGACAATTGTTTCCAACAATCTCCCTCTTTGGCATTGATGGCAACACAATATGTCATAGCATAAGAAATTGAAAGAATTAGCTCGGTTTAGATTCAAATCTCCCTCTGTCAGCAAACTTCCTTTTTCTTAAAAACTCTTCCTTCTGACTATTGAAAATTTCTTGAAGTAATAGCAAAGACATAGCAAACACTCCCTCTTTGACAACACATGCCAAAGACAATTCACATATTACCGGTGTAAACTAATGTACCTCAAGTACTGATTCATATGCAATGATTCCTTGAATATGCTGCATCAACATGTTAATTTTCAATCATGTTCTGGTTGATGCATCACTAAAACTGTATTTAGTGAGCCTCGGATAGGGGAATGACCCCTAACTTACCTCTTAGATACACAAATGCATCCTTTGGTAATGGTTTGATGAAAATGTCTGCAATCTGCTCTTTTGTATGAATATATTCTAATCTGATTTCCTTGTCCTGCACCAATTCTCTGACAAAGTGATATTTAATAGCAATGTGCTTGGTTTTGGAATGCATTACTGGATTCTTCGAAATGTTTATTGCACTGGTATTGTCACAAAATATAACTGGTTCTTTGATTTCAACCTTCATACCTTGTAATAACTGTTTAAACCAAACAATATTTGAACAATTTACTGCAGCAGCAACATATTCTGCTTCAGCTGTGGATTGAGATGTGCAATTTTGCTTTTTACTAGTCCAGGATACCAGTCTTTTTCCAAGAAAAAATGCTCCACCGCTTGTACTTTTTCTGTCATCAATGTTCCCTGCCCAATCAGCATCAGTAAACACTTTTAAGTCTAGATTGCCTCCAAATTTATACCACAAACCATATTCTTCAGTTCCTCTTAAGTACCTTAAGATTCTTTTGATTGCCATCATATGATTTTCCTTAGGTTTTGCTGAGAATCTTGCTACTATACCGACTGCTAAGGCAATATCAGGTCTTGTATGTACTACATACTGCAATTTTTCAATCATAGATCGGTATAAGGTCTAATCTACTTCTTTTGAATCATCATTTTTGGTAAGTTTTAGTCCGGTACACATGGGTGTACCAACTGGTTTTGAATCTTCCATACCAAACTTCTTAAGTATTTCCTTAATGTATTTAGATTGAGTAATGTATATACCATTCTTGCTTTGCTGAATTTGGAGACCAACAAAGAATTTTATTAAACCAAACATAGACATTTCAAATTCTTTGTTCATTTGCTCTGAAAATTCTTTGCACTGATCATCATTCCCTGTAAATATAGTATCATCTACAAATATTTCTGCCAATACAATTTTGTCATCCGGTCCTTCTTTAATATACAGATTGCTGTTATCATTGGCTCTTTTGAAATTAATCTGAATCAGATAGTTGTGGAGTCTTTCATACCATGCTCTAGGAGCTTGTTTCAAACCATACAATGCTTTGTGTAACTTGCAGACCATGTCCTTTTTATCTGGATCAACAAAACCTTCAGGTTGTTCAATGTAGACTTCTTCATCAAGAATTCCATTGAGAAATGCAGATTTTATATCCATCTGATATACCTTAAATCCTTTATGTGCTGCATAAGCAAGTAGAGTTCTTACACCTTCTAATCTTGCAACAGGAGCAAAAGTTTCACCATAATCTATACCTTCTTCTTGAGAATAACCTTTACATACCAATCTAGCTTTGTTTCTAGATACTTGACCGTCTTCATTCAGCTTATTCCTGAATACCCATTTTGTTCCAATTACATTCTTATCTTTAGGTCTAGGTACAAGAGTCCATGTTTTGTTCTTTTGTATTTGTTCTAATTCTTCATTCATTGCTTCAATCCAACTTTCATTTTTCAATGCATCTTTGATATTTCTAGGTTCAAAATCAGTAAGCAGACATGTACCTTTTAGCTTGCTTCTTGTCATAGTACCATCCGATTTGTTTCCAATGATTTGATCTGGTGTATGATGTCTTCTGACATATTTGGCTAGTATAGGTTCCTTGCTTTTTGAATGATTCATGTTGTTGTCTTCTAGGATCTCTTCTTCAGGTTGCTCGGGCTCGGTAGATATTTGCTCGGTAACTTCAGGCTGAGACTCGGTTTGAATTTCTTCCTGTGACTCGGTTTGAACTTCTTCCTGTGACTCGGTTTGAACTTCTTCCTGTGACTCGGTTACTGTGCTAGGCTCGGTAGATATAGTTTCCTCATTGATAGTTGTGTCTGCCAATGTTTCAGGTTCAATGTAAACGAATCTTCTGTAGTTTTCAGGTTCCCTTTTGCTTTCTTCTTCAGTCTTTTCTGCAAACTCATCAAATTTTACATGTATACTTTCTATGACTTTGTGAGTAGATAAGTTCAAACATTTGTATGCTTTGCTTTTGCTAGAATATCCTAGGAATATTCCTTCATCACTTTTCACATCAAATTTATTTCTTCTGGATTCTTTTAAGATATAACACTTGCTACCAAATACTTTCATGTAACTTACATTGGGTTTATAGCCATACCATAACTCATAAGGAGTTTTGAATGTGTCTTTCTTCAATTGTACTCGGTTCAAGGTATGAACTGCAGTGCTGATAGCTTCCTTCCAGTACTTTATGGCGATGTTCTTTTCTATCATTAGAATCCTTGCACAATCCATAATAGATCTGTTTCTTCTTTCTGCTTTTCCATTCTGCTCAGGAGTTCTAGGAGCTGATACCTGTCTTTTGATTCCTCTTTCAATGCAAAAGTTGTTAAATTCATGGGAGATGAATTCACCACCTCTGTCTGATCTTAAGCATTTCAATCTTTTCCCTGTTTCCTTTTCCACTCTTGCCAAGTACCATTTGAATTTTTCAAATGCTTCTGACTTTTCTCTTAAATACATAACAGTCATCATTCTAGAATAATCATCAACGAAAAGAATAAAGAATTTATCTCCAGTATAGCTTTCTATTCCAATAGGTCCACATAAATCAGTATGCACAATTTCCAAAATCTCTTTAGACTGATAGTTTTTACTCTTAAAACTAGTTTTACTCATTTTGCCAATCTGACAATTCTTACATAGACCAGTATCAGGTTTCTTCAAAGTAGGAATGCCTCTTACCTTCTTGAATTTGCTTATTTTTGTCATGTTATCAAAATTCACATGACATAACCTTTTGTGCCATAGCCAACTTTCTTCAATTTGAGCAATAAAACATGAATATTCACTGAGATCAAGATAAAATAAGTTACCTTTTGTTTGTTTGCCTGATCCAATGAGTTTTCCATTTCCATCCAGCAATCTTGCTTGACTATTCATGAATTCAACCTTGAAACCAGTGTTGATTAGCTGTGCTACACTTAGAAGATTATGTTTTAGTCCTTCAACCCAATAAGCATTATCACATATGAGTTCTTTGGTTAATGAGATTCTTCCTTTTCCTTTTATACAACAAGGTTCATTGTTTCCAAATCTTACATTGCCACTATCACAGTCTTCTAGGTATTCAAATTTTGTCTTGTCACCAGTCATGTGGTGTGAACATCCACTGTCTATTATCCATATATCATCTTTGCTTATATGAGAAATAAGTGCCATCTTATCTTTATCATCATCAGATTCATCTTTTATAGCAATAAAGACAATTTCTTCTTCACTATCATCAAAATCTTTAGCCATAAAACATGTTTTCTTACCTTTATCCTTGAATGATTTGAAATTCTTTTTGCCATAGTACTTGTGACCTCTCTTCTCTTCCTTGGCCTGCTTGTTTGGGCACCTAGCTGCCATATGTCCAATTTCTTCACATGAAAAACAGATTAAAGGAGTTTTACCTTTATATTTACCTTTCCCTTTAGAGTACTTCTTTGCAAGTAATGCTTCTACAATTTCAAGATCACTATCAGAACTTTCTTCTGATATTTCTTCACTTTCTGACTGAACTTCTTTTATTTTCTTGTTCTTCTTTAGTGAAACCTTGGCCTCAAATGCTGACTCAATATTTTTGGAATTTGGAACATAGTTGTCATAGTTGTCTAATTCAAAGGTTGTCAATCTTCCAACTAAAGCATCCAAAGTTATATTGTGGTTTGTTTCACATCTTCTTTCTTGAATAGCTGATACTCTTATTGCATAGATAGGGAGTAATGTTCTGAGTACCTTGCTTATAACAGTTTCATCAGAGATTGATCCTCCAGAAGCTCTAATTGCACTAACACTTGCTTTGATTCTTTCAACATATTTTGCAATGTTTTCATCTTCTTTCATATTCATCTTGTCAAACTGTCCTCTTAGGCTTTCTGCTTTGGCTCTTTTCACATTTGCATCACCACCATATATTTTCTTCAGTGCGATCCACATTTCATATACAGTAGTGCATTCTTTAATATCATCAAATTCTTCATAGCTGAGAGCTGATGCAATGTCTATCATCATGGTGTTATGATTCTTTTTCTCTGCAATGTCTTCAACAGTTAATGCGCTAGTAGGAACTGTGTATTCTTCATCAATGTATTTGCATCCTGAATCACCAATGGAAGCCAAATGAAGTCGCATGAGACCTTGCCAAGCTGAAAAGTTATCTCTGTTGAGCTTTGGAATTTCCCTCTTGTAAGACATCCTGATCTTTAGCTTAGGTCCTTGAAACCCTTCCTGCAAGCACCAAAAGCTCTGATACCAATTGATGGAATATGGATGAAGTGACTGAGAGGGGGGGTGAATCAGTCAACCATAAAACACTTCCAAATTATTTCTTTCCAGATCCCTTAGGATATCTTAATGAATATTATCTGTTTAACACTCAGTAAATAGATTGCAGTAACTTTGTAGATGCAGAAAGTATTAGTAAAATTATCTTTTAGATATTCATCAGCACTTGTATATGATTAAGATAACAATTAAGAACACAAGAGACACAGAATTTAACGTGAAAACCCAATATGGGAAAAACCACCAATGTATCTAGATACTGATTTTCACTTTTCTGAAGTGATGCCCGGTTAGAAGCCAACCCGGTAAAAGGTTACAAAAACACACTGTTAGGTGTGACCTTGTTAGAGAATTTAATCACCCTGCTAGGAGTGGCCTGGTAAGAGGTCTTGAAAACAATTCAATGGAATTGTCACCTTGTTAGAGGATTTACAATATGCTTGTTAAACCAACTCGGTTAAGAGATTTAGAATTCACTGTTACAATGATAAGAAGGTAACAATGAAAATGACCTGTATAGTAATGCAACTGCCTTGCTGATTACAGATCTCTGTTCTGTATAAGTGTGATCCTTCCTGATCGAATATATCTTTGCTGTTCCTCAAGGATATCTGGTCATCCTTCACAATTTCGCACACACCTTTCCTATCTTTCTTCTATATATCTTCTTCTGTAATTGTTGTTTATTTTTCACATTTGACCTTTTATTTATATGATTTTAGATTTGTCAAATCGGCATTACTTAGTATAACAGTCGGCTGAAATAAGCAAACTTTATTTGCAAAAATCCTTTAAGGGCCGACAGTGCTCGGTGACCATAATGAAATTTTCTACAATCTTTCGGAGACCAAGGGAACTCGGTAAACACTGATAATCTTTTTTCTTCGATAACCGACTGAACTCGGTAAATGCTAACTTTTCTTTGACAACCGAGGGAACTCGGTAAACACTGATTTTTCTTTGATAACCGAGTGGACTCAGTACATGCTGATTTTCTTTGATAACCGAGTGGACTCGGTAAGCACTAATTTTACTGCCAGGCAAACTGACTGAGCTCGGTAGGTACTGAATGTTGCGGACTATGACATTGTGTGACATCAAAGACAATACATAATTTGAGTAGCAATTTCTTCAGACAATTGTTTCCAACAATAATCTCATTAATCATAATCCTCATAATGAAACAACATAATCTCATTAATCATAATTCTCATAATTAAACATAATAATTCTTAATTAAAAAAGCACATGATTAACTAACTTCATACTTCCCATGAAACAATTATTACAATTATATGAAAGGTACTCAAGAAAGGGATGTAACAGTCGGCCTCTTTTAACAATTTTTTATTTTATTTATCTTATCTTAATCCCCTCTTTGAAATTGGCCTTGTGAAGAAGTCAGCTTTCACCTTAAATTAATTTTACTTTCCTCAAGGTCGGCTATTTTAGAGTGTAATCATTTCTCTCTAAAATATATTTCCTGCCTTTTATAACATCACAGCTGCTCCTCACTGATGAATCACTATTCATGCAACTTTATTTAGAGATTGATCTGCTTTTTTTTGTATGATATTTCCTACCTTATTTTTTCCCTTTTACCTCACCTTGGGCTATCTCTTATATATATATAAATATGCATCTTTGTCAAGAGTTGCGACTCCTCCAAAAAGAGATGACTTGTCTGAAAGGTCAGCCACTCTTTATAATAATATGCTAAAAACCCATATTGAAATATAATGAATGTCTCTCTCATAAGTCGGCCAGTTATAAACAATAACATCATTTAATAGATTAATTTCATCCATATAAGAACAAGTAATGTGGATGCAATTTTAGTGCTGCCTTAAAAAATTAAAGCTTCTGCCTTAAAACAAATTGCTGCTGCTGTCTTTAATCTGTTTGTTCAACCTTAGTTTTTGTATATTAATAATTCAATACTCTTTATGAATCACTGATCTTAAGTTTTCCTTAATTGCTGTTATCAATTTCTTGTTAATATGATAATAGTTGCTCTTCCTGTTTAGACTAAACACTAATATTAATCTTTGTTTATTTCCAATAAACATATGATTTGTCCAAAACAGATTACTGGTATTTATTACTGTTCTCTAATTGCTGTCCATAATGTCCACTTAATAGATGTATTCGAGTCACCTTTAATCGCTACAAAAACTTATCACTGTTTTCATAATTACATCGCCTCAGCATATCACATCATTATATAATCACAATTTCTTCTAATAAACTGTTCATTAATAGAATTACTGACTTGTCTTTGTTTATTATAAACACAAATAATGATTAATCCACTGCCTAATTAGTCTTCAACTCCAATTGCTACCCTTCATAACATATTTTGAAACTTTCATAAACTCTTCATTCCAATGATTTGCTGCAGCCTGTTGCGATTTTCATTGCCTGTGAATAAATTCATTGCTGTGTTCTTCAGTCTAATAATGTGTACTTCAAAATCAATAGGACCCAATATGTGCTAAGGTAAGAACCCTGCTGGTTCTTGTTCCACTGCTTATGCTGATTGTTAAATGTTTTTGAGAGTTTTGAATATGTTTTTTGAATTTTTTTTGTTTTTTTTGCAATATTTGCTTTTTTGCAGGTTTTTGCCAAATATTGATAATCAAGGGAAAAAAAATGCTCAGATATTAACAACCATTATTGCAACACACCATTTCATCTAATGCATGAAACATTTACAATGTCTTAACAATGCTAATGCAGTAATTCCACATTAACTAAGCAACTGGTAAGAAACAGCTCGCACCCTTATTTGATCTTCTTATTGCTTGTATTTATATCACAGCACAGCATGAATTTGACTTCCTTTGATGTTATGGACCTGGAAATATTATTTGCGGACACCACAAGACAAACGTGCCCTCCTTCCCTATTTGTAGATCCAGAATCTAGCTAACATTGTAGTTATAGCTTGATCGCTGCTGAAGATAATGATATCACATCCAATACTAAAAACGCTGCTTGCAGGAGATAAATCGCAGCTCATTAATCTGATTATTCCAGCTGCTCAAGCCTGTTATAAGGCATCTAACAATACAAACTGAATTGCACAAATCATTGGATAAAGTCGCACCAGCTCTAAGCACTCAAGCACCAAGAATTTACAATTCTTAGAGCTCCTGAAAATGTCCAGGTTCCACACACCAAACTCACGCCAAGAGTAAAAGAGATCAAGGATAATGCATGTGATTTCCATCCTCAGAAGGCAATTAAAGTCTCTCAAACCCTATCAGCCTGTGACTTCCTCTTGACGACACAAAAGAACTTCTCACACACACTTCATCTACTTAAATGCAGATGGCAATATGAGCTTGCTCAATTCAAACTTTTGAATTAGTATTAAAATAATACATGGCCCCCATTCGACATTAGAATATAAATCAAAATAAAGGCATTCCCAAAGTTGCCGCCACTTCTTAACATAATAATAACATAAAGTTGTTGCCAACTTCACTCTTGGTCATATTATAAAGTTTAAGTCATGATATTAATTAAATCACTTAATGAACTAAACTTTATGAACATAAGCCCTCCAAGCACAATGACCAAGTCGAACACAACATCACCAAGGGATCCAACCATGCCTGACCTGCTCTGCCAAAAATGGAAAACACCTCAACGACTCACTATAAATAGTAAGTTCACTACCAAAGACCCTCAAATCAGCCCATGAGGGTCGCAGTGATGGGCTAACAAACCACAAACTCTGACTCTTGCTAAAAAGGGGGCATTACAGTCCGCCCTCCCCAAGATTGCTTGTCCTCAACCAATCACAATGCAGGATGCCAAAAAATATCCTCTGACTCCCAAGTAGCATCCTCAACTGGCAAATCCTTCCATTTCACCAAAAACTCCCTAATGACCCTCTTCCAAAGATGCCTCTCTCTGGTCTCGTGTATGGCTTTAGGAATCAACTCCAACTTCCCCTCATCATCCAAGGGTGGTAAACTAGAAGGATACATGTCTCCCTGGTGTCTTCTTGAGGCGTGAAACATGGAATACATTATGCACTCTGCTATCCTCTAGCAAATCAAGCTCATAAGCCACCTCGCCTACTCGTCTAGCAATCTAGAAAGAGGTTTGAGCTTCTCAACTCCGCTCCTCCGAAAAGTAGACTGTCTATAAGGTTGTAACATCAAGTATACCATGTCACCAACTTGGAATGTGCGAGCAACTCTCTGTTGATCAACATATTGCTTTTGTTGATTCTGAGCCCTCTGAATGTTATCCCACAAGGCCCTCATAATTTCCTGACTATCTTGCGGTAAAGCACCTGCGTTGGGCATCCTGCTATCACTGAACAACAAATCCAAAAAACTTGGAGGATCATACCCATATAGGGCTCTGAAAGGAGACATCTGAATCGACATATGGTGAGTGGAGTTATAACAATACTCAAAAAGGTAAATCCACTTCACCCAAGCACGCTACTGTCCTGTTACATAATTTCAAAGATAGCCTTCCACCCATTTGTTGACTATCTCAGTCTGGCCATCAGTCTAAGGGTGGAACTCGTACTCAAAGTCAACTTAGTTCCACATAATCTAAATAGCTCCTACTAGAAGTGACCCAAAGCGGCTATCACTATCACTAACAATAGTTTGGGGTAATCCGTGCAACCTGAAACCTCCCGGAAGAATAGCTTTGCAACCTGAGTGGCTGAAAATGTGGTAGTAATCCAAAAAAAGTCACCATATTTTATTAACCGATCTACTACGACATATATGTAGTCCCTGCCTTAAGCTTTCTACAAGCCCACAATGAAATCCATAGATAAACATTCCCACTTCCTCTCAGGAATGGGAAGTGGCTACAACAAACCTACTAGATAAGTATGCTCATGTTTGTTCTACTGACAAATGGGGCACTCTCTAACATGCTGCAAAACATCAGACTTCAAACCTTTCCACGTGAATCTCTCTTGAACCTATCTGTAAGTTTTGAAGAATCTAGGATGACCAGCTAATGGGGAATCATGAAGATCCTATAGTACTATCTGCCTAACACTCGATCCTGGGACCAAAAGTATCCTTCCCTTGTAAATGATCAGCTCGTTTACAAGAGTACATCTTCTGTCCTAAATAGTCTCATCTACAATATCGAATGTCCACTGATCCCTGGCATACTCTGCAATGATCAAGTGCCTCCAATTCTTGAATATCTCAGTCATAGAACATAAATGTGGACACCGCAAAAGTATATCAGCAACAACATCCTGGGTCCCCTTGACATAAGAAATGTCAAAATCATAAGACTGTAGTTTGCTGACCCACTTTTGTTGCCTCTCATTCAAATCAGATGTCTAAGGAAATGCTTTAGGCTGTTATGATTTATTTTGATGCAAAATTTGTTGCCCATCAAATACTGCCTAAATTTTGCCAAAGCATGCATTATGCCCAACATCCCCTTGTCATACACACTAAAAGTTCTCTCAAGACCCCTAAGCTTCCTACTCTCATAAGCAATAGGATGGTTATCCTGTGATAAAACAACACCAATGCCTTCTCCAGAGGCATCACAATGCAACTCAAAAGTCCTGGAAAAATATGGCAATGCTAAAACTAGGCATGAAGTCATAATCTGCTTGAACTTCTCAAAACACTCTTGTGCCTAAAGTGTCCACACAAAAGCACCCTTCCGAGTCAAATTTGTAAGAGGAGTTGCATGGCGTGAAAATCCAGCATCAAATCTACAATAGAAGGCACACATACCTATAAAGCCTGAGTTGTGTCAAATTCTCTGGTATAGGCCACTCAAGGATGCATGAACCTTCTCAAGGTCCATGCGAACTCCATCTACACCAATAATGTGGCCCAAATACAATAACTCCATCATAGCCAGTGCACATTTGAACTCCTTGGCATACAAGGAAGCCCTATCAAGAATATCTAACACTGTGTCCAAATGAGCAAGGTGATCATCCCACGTCTTACTGTAAACCAAGATATCATCAAAGAACACCAGGACCAACCTCCTCAACTGATTGTGGAAGACCCTGCTCATAGTGGACTAGAAAGCGGCAAGCGCATTAGTCAAACCAAAGGACATGACCAAAAACTCAAAGTGCCCACAATGGCATTTGAAAACTGTCTTCTCTATGTCTTGCTCCCTGACTCTCATTCGATGATATCCTGTCCTCAAATCAATTTTGGAAAAGAAACATGCTCCATCCAACTCATCAATTAGCTCATCTATGCGAGGAATCAAATACCAGTTTTTAATTGTCCTTTTATTCAGTATTTGGTACTCTATGCACATCTTGAGTGTCACATCTTTTTTCTTCACCAACACAACTGATGAAGCAAAAGGAGGCTTACTCGGCCTAATGTGCCCCATAGCTAGCAAATCTTGCATGGTTTTCTCAATCTCATCTTTAAGCCACTTGGGATGCCAGTAAGGAGTAACCATGATGGGCATAGTGCCCTCCTCTAACTCAATGATGTGCTCTATTCCCTTGTCAGGTGGCCTTCCTGGTGGTATATCACTAAACACTTTGGAGTGTTTAGTTCTGAGCTCCTCAATATCTGGGTGATATGCTGATTTCTCTGTGTCATCATGTGTAGACATCAACCTACACTCAGTTGCCCACTCAACTGCATCATGCCTGATAAGTCTCTGCATACGTCTGAAAGAAACCACTCTCAGGTTGTCCTCTCTGATGGCCTTAAGAACATGCAACTTGCCATCAATCTCAAATCTCATCTCCATGTCCTTGAGATTGAGATAAAATGCCTCAATGGCGTGTAACCAACTCATACCCAAATAACATCGGTACTCCCCATATCCACCACATAGAAATCAGTCTTAAAGTCAAAATTATTCAACCGCATGGGAAGCTCAGTAATCATCCTGTTACACTTCAAAGTGTAACCATCTGCTACCTTCACTCTAATGCCCTCAAACTCCTCTATCTAAATGCCCCTCCTAGCTACCAACCGTGAATCTATGAAGTTGTAAGTAGTACCAATATCCAACAAGGCAATCACTCAATGTCATGCAAGTAACCCACGCATTCTGAAAGACCCCTCTTTCTTCCTCTTTCCATCACTAACCCCACCATCAACAATTTCTTCCTCATGATCAGCTGGCTATCCCTCAAAATTAGAATGAGTTTCATCTTCTTAGTACCATTCCATTTGCCTATTTTTGTCTTTAGGCATGAGAGGGAATTCATGTTTTTCATCATAAGGCCCTCTACAATAGAAACATAATTTTATCCTTCTAATATCATTAAAAGTTTCATGATCTAGGGGGGCTGCCATAGGTTTCTTGGAGTCTGAATTTTCTATTCTTTTTGGGCCTGCTTTATTATCATAGGCTGAAGTGGAAGGTTTTGAAGCAAACCTATTGCGTGGTATAGACATTTCCAGGTTCCTTGCTTTCTTCATTGCCTCCTGTAAAGTAGAAGGGTCAAATGATTTAACCCAACCTTTTAGAGGATCTACTAAACCCTCAATGAAAAGTAATACCCATCTCTTCTCTGAAATATCAGTAACCATAACCGAGACCTTCTGAAACTCACTAATGAAAGCCTCCAAACTACCTTTGTCTAAGTTGTGCCAAGTCTCAGAAATACAACTCCGGATCCTTCCTATCAAATCACTCCACTAACCTGTCAACAAATTCCTGCTATGAAGTAATATGATCATGTTGTAAAGATACCAATCCATGGTACGACCAATCATGAGTGACAACGTCTAAATGAAGGACAACAAACCGAATGGCGTCCTCTTCTGGCATAGGACGCAAGGAAAGTGTCAAGCTTGTGAACCCAAACTCTAGCTATCACTTTACCACTAGCATCAAAATGAAACAGTGTTAATTTATTAGTTGCTTGTTTCAAATCACTGTTTTTGGCTTTTTGTCTATTATCAGGTCTTCCCCTAGAGTGTTCTCTCTTCTGACTCATGAACCTATCAAAATTAAGATGTTGTTTGACATCATGGGGTAAATCATCCCACTCTGCATGTAAAGCCAACATATCATCTATAAATGAAGGAGCCTCATCCTCCCCACTGCCCTCATCTGAATCCGGCCTCAAAAAAGTGGGTCGTGATGGTCTATCATGAGTACCTATATACACAACTCTAGACCTATGAGAGCTAGTTGAATTGTTCCGTGAAGCTCTGTCTCTGTTACACCCTTTGGGCAAAGCCAACCGTTGAAGTGTATCCAAGATCTATTGCAGTACTGTGGCTACCTGTTGCTGACCTGTAGCAATATTCTAATAGTTCCCTAGCCTCTCTCTCATCATCCTGTGCAGTAGGCCTGGGTGGACTTCCACCCCTTCTGTCACTCATGTCTGCTCTAGGTGGTAGTTGTAACACACAACCAGGTAATTGTGTTAATTGTGTTCTCCTGCAAACATAATACATGTCTAGATCAAATCTGACTGGTTGCATGAAGAACCCAATCTTGCAGGATGGCAAGAAAACCGCTCTGATACCACAATAAGAACCCTGCCAGTTCTTGTTCCACTGCTAATGCTGATTGTTAAATGTTTTTGAGAGTTTTGAATATGTTTTTTGAATTTATTTTGTTTTTTTTGGAATATTTGCTTTTTTGGAGTTTTGATAAATATTGATAATTACGGGGAAAAACAAAGCTCAAATACTAACAACCATTATTGCAACACACCATTTCATCTAATGCATGAAATATTTACAATCTCTTAACATTGCTAATGCAGTAATTCCAAATTAACTAAGAAACTGGTAAGAAACAGCTCGCACCCATATTTGATCTTCTTATTGCTTGTATTTATATCGCAGCAGCATGAATTTGACTTCCTTTGACATTATGGACCAGGAAATATTATTTGCGGACACCACAAGACAAACGTGCCCTCCTTATTCGCAGATCCAGAATCTAGCTAACGTTGTAGTTATAGCTTGATTGCTGCTGAAGATAATGATATCGCTTCCGATACTAAAAACGCTGCTTGCAGGAGATAAATCGCAGTTCACCAATCTGATTATTCCAGCTGCTCAAGCCTGTTATAAGGCATCTAACTATACAAACTGAATTGCACAAATCATTGGATAAAGTCGCACCAGCTCTACGTACTCAAGCACCAAGAATTTACATTTCTTAGAGCTCCCGAAAACATCCAGGTTCCACACACCAGACTCACGCCAAGAGTAAAAGAGATCAAGGATTGCATGCAATTTCCATCCTCAGAAGGCAATTAAAGGCTCTCAAACCTTATCGGCCTGTGACTTCCTCTTGACGACACCAAAGAACTTCTCACACACACTTCATATACTTAAAGGCAGATGGCGATATAAGCTTGCTCAATTCAAACTTTTGAATTAATATTAAAATAATACATGGCCCCCATTCGACATTAGAATATAAATCAAAATAAAGGCATTCCCAAAGTTGCTGCCACTTCTTAACATAATAATAGCATAAAGTTGCCGCCAACTTCACTCTTGATCATATTATAAAGTTTAAGTCATGATATTAATTAAATCACTTAATGAACTAAACTTTATGAACATAAGCCCTCCAAGCACAATGATCAAGTCGAACACAATGTCACCAAAGGATCCAACCATGCCTGACCTGCTCTACCGAAAATGTAAAACACCTCAACGACTTACTATAACTAGTAAGTTCACTACCAGAGACCCTCAAAACAATCCATTAGCCCACGAGGTTCGCAGTGATGGGCTAACAAACCACAAACTCGACTCCTGCTAAAAAGGGGACATTACACAAGGGCGATTGTAACTAAACAAAGATTCATTGTTCCTTTCCAATTATTCAGTCTTTCCTTGACTTGTCAAAAGATCTGATTGCTGTAGTGTTCATTAACAGCCTTAATAAAAATAAGCGCTGGTCTTCAGAATTGTTGTAGACGTTAATGATAGTTGCTGTTTTTATTAACATATCATCACTGCTTTATAATGTGTGCTGCTGGCAGTGATATCTTTCAGAGTTGCTTTTATAGATAGAATCATTGGCACTTATGTTATTCTTAATATATGCTTCCACATACTGATAATCACAGCCTTCTATCAACACCTTAAAGAC
Organism: Chamaecyparis obtusa; assembly: GCA_027943335.1. Classification (NCBI taxonomy): domain Eukaryota; kingdom Viridiplantae; phylum Streptophyta; class Pinopsida; order Cupressales; family Cupressaceae; genus Chamaecyparis; species Chamaecyparis obtusa. The sequence goes on along the minus strand of BSBK01006147.1, from coordinate 131,008 downwards.
GTCCCTTATCAATGTTACAAGTTTTTCACATTTCAAACTTGAACAATTTAATATATAAGCCTTTTGTCATCATAGAAGTCAGCTGAATTATAACAGTTTAAATCTTTAATTCAAACTACAATATTATCTTCATCTTTCCTTCATAGCCACATTGTTTCTCTTCCTTACTAACCAGCTCCATTTCATCATTCATGGTACAAACCTTTGTGCTCATTTCCAAAGTCTTGCAACTTTCCTAGTATAGTCAAATGACTTTGGTGAAGACTCCTTTGACATTAACAACAATCAATTCCAACATAATTTGCTTCATGTTATTTGATCATTAGTCCCTCTAACAATTTCCACATTAATGACAATACTATATACTTTGACATCAATGACGAGATCTATCAATCCCTTGAGTGCCCTTGACATCAATGACAATATTTCCAATATTATAAGCCTTATCTTTTAATAATTTAATATTATTCTAATACCCCACTTAAGGCTTACTTCACTGAAAAAAAATATTTCAGACTATGAACATCAGGTAAAAGGGTAGTGTGAAAATTTACAGTGAGGATAAAATAAGAAAAACCCTAGATCAAAAAAAAATAGATATGTCAGTTCTTCAAGTATTCCAATTTTTTTTCTTGCTGCACCAGTTGCTTTTAAGATAATTATAGAGCAAAGTAAGATCATTTGTGGAAAGTGCTGAGCCTGTATGGTTTAGAGCTAACCGTGATAGAAAGATAGAGCAATTGACTGACAGAGACATACAAGAGGATGAATAAGACCATTTGTGGAAAGTTGAGGCTATAAGTGATAGTGTTAAACATGATAGAAGGATGGAGCAATTCACTGATAGTGACATGCAAGATGGTGAATAAGATTAGATGATCTCTCCTAATCCAATGTGAGTTTAATATCAATATCATTCATTAGGTCTAGTGGGAGGAAAAAGCTGAAATTTTTTTATTGATCGGTAATTCAAGTAGGAAGTAGGATAGTCGATATGGTATATTGAATCTACCTTGTTAAACATTAGAAGATATATGCGGTATTGTCTAATTTTGTTTAATGGTAAAATCTAATACATTTAGTACTTATTGAAATGACTCACTTCCAGCACTGCCAAGAAATTTCCGGATCAATGTTCAAAAATTAGCTAATGGGAAATGAAACTAGTAGTCCAAATAAAAAGCAAAAGAAATTTGAAATGAATGAAGAATTTGTTGATACATATAGCCAATTGTGATTAGTACCGTTTTAAATAGTGGAGATACAACAATAAATTCTGTTAAGTGCTACCCTTGCTTCAAAACAGTCCCTAGATCTCTACGATTAAATTGGAGTTCTTTGGAAGATTGGATTCCCATGGGATTTTTCCTGTCTAACTCCTGGCTCTACTCTTTAGGTAGATATCAAAATCAGTATTGTGTCTTGCCTGTAAGCTGGTATATGTAAACTTTCAACATTCAAGTACTAAATCATCTTTTAAAATACAGCAAAGAAAATAGGAAGCCAAAGATATCACAAAATTGATGTTTGATTAACATGCTCTGAATTCAGTCCAATAAAGGGTAAAAAAAATGACACTTTGGTGCACATGGAAACAAAGGAAACTATAATCATTAATATGCTTCATCACATTAATAGTCTCATAAACAAAAGCATATTGCCCAACCATAACAATCGGCATAGGAATATAGTCCAGTCCAGCACATGAAGAAATACCTTAGCTTCAGCCAAAGCCATGACTAGTTCTTCAGGCTTCTCTTTGCGAATAGCTTTCTCATCAATATCTGCTGGCTAAAATAACTTGTTTGCTTTAAAAATAGTTATGCATCGTCAATGAATAAAAGATCAATTCAGCACCAATATCAAAAGAGCTGTTCAAGAATTACGTACAATGATAGTGAAATTAAACCCCATCTCTCTCAAAATAGATTGGCGAGTACTTGATGATGAGCCTAGTATAATCTGTGCAGATTAAAGTCACATCATCACGATATTTACTAATAAAAATGTAAGAAATAATAATAAATATACAAGACTTACAAGAGGAATATTTACAACCATATTTCATTAAATTTATTATGTACAGGTTTAAAAAGAATAATAAAATCAAACACCGGATAATTGCAAAGAGAAATAATCAACCAAATACCAACCAAACTCAAGGACGTGTGTCAACACCATTGGCAAACATTAGATGAAGAATCAGCATCAAAATATCAGTAGCCTGCCAAAATCTTATATCAAGGAACATTGCTGACTCCTTGGTAGACGGTCATATTGTTGAACAGGATGGCAGGTTGAAGCCACCAGTAAAGTTCACCCATGGATATTTAAATTTTAAACACATCATTACAATTCTAAATGGAAGGCAAATTATCAACAGGGACCCCTTTGTAAGTGATTTCATTCACTGGAAGCTCTGTGAACTCAATACAATGTGTCACTTTTACATAACCTCTTTGTTAGTATACCCTTGGCCATAATGTGTGTGTTTTCAGGATTGAAAAGGAGTATGTCTCCATTTCCTTTGAAAAAACATTATAGGTTTTCCCTCAGCTGGAGCAAAAAGAAGGAAATAATCATTTCAAGAGAGAGAAGGATGCCTTTGTCTTCATTAGAGATGTAGATGAAAACTTAAGAAAAAGGATATCTAAGGAAGAAAAGCAGGCCATTGGAGAAAGATTTGACTGGTTGATACACTTCCTTACATTCACCTGCATCAGACTATGCAATTTTAGCATCCAACCATTTAAGAACTAAATTAGACAACCCAAAACGAAATGTAGGTCATTCATTGTCTTGAGTATCAAATGTAATTAGCAAGGCTGACGGGGAAGGTGATCATAGTGACACCAAAACAAATAAACTAGATCCCACTTTTACAAAAGCAAAGGTTAGAGAACCAACATCATACCCCCTTGTAGAACACCAAAGAATCCTCTCTCACATAATTGTAATTTCAACCTGTTGTGTTGTAAACACACATGCCCCATTGCAAATGGTACCCCCTCTTTTTCGCTTTCCAGCTTAGCGTTTAGCTTTGTGTAATGTCCCCAACGAGGACTTTACTTGTTTTACCCTAAAATTCCCAACTAGGGTTTAAATGGCACTTGGAAATGGCAATTTACTTAGTCTTGCAGTGTTCCCTGCTAGATTACATACAACAATTAATGATTCATAATACATTTAACAGTTAACATGCTTAAGCCCAGTTTCTTACTTCTCTCCAAACTCAACCCTAGGGAGGACAAAGAGTATTTGTCGTTGGGCACTCAGAAAGCAATCTACAAGAGGATGCCCTCAAAGTTTCCAAAACACATTCATAACCATCTTGGGACTATGCCCTCAAGGCTCCTAAAATAGATGCCTTAGCTTCTCTTGGGATTTGCCCACCTTGTGAGGAATTACTTCAGCCATTCCCTGCCTCAAAAGGGGTTTATAGCAAGAGATTAAGGAATAGGCTATAAATATACTAACTTAGAATGGATGACAAATGATTTAGGAAAATATAACATAACTGATATATAATTCTGATTTCACTATATATATATATAATATTCCGTAGGTTAGTATGGATTTACATATATATTACAGCATACCGACTTGCTGTTGCATGATGCTTGCCAGCAATGTAACATGACCTACTTCCCCTTTTGAATTCTTCCTTATGCAGAACATCAGATATATTTCTAATCTCTGATTATTCCCATCATGGATAAAAATAATATCTGATCCTTTCATCATCCCAATTGATGACTCCCTTCTCATACTATGCTTGTTTGAAGGGACACCTCTTAAAGGAAACGTACTGTAATGTCCCTTTTTTGGGGACATTAGAAATTAAAACACAACTTTATAAAGTATTAAAATGACATATTTGAAGCTTAATGAAAATTAATAAAAGTCATTTTAATTTTAAAAAGGGGATTTTAAAAAAGGGACAAATGAAAGAAGAGGAAGAGACAGGCAGAGGGAAAATGAAGAGTCATTGTATTGGGCTTTAAAAGAAGATTGATAGAGTCATTTTGGGCAGGCTTGGTTTATTCAATTTCTTTGGCAGAGCTCTGAGAGCTTCTTGTTTCAATTCTAGTTTCCTGAGGACGGAAACCCTTTGGATTCTTTCAGTGGATTGAACGGAAACCCAATTCGTTTCTAGAGGGTGGATTAGCGACACAATTGACAGCCGGGCAAATTTGAGAGGATTTTATCTAAAGACAATACTTGCAGAGGTATTTTCATATCTGTTTGAGAAATAAAGTTGTAACGATTTATCATTCCATATTTCTATTTCAGTCTGATTTTAATATAATTTTCAGTCTAATCTGTTGGATTAAAGAATTCAGTTGCATGCAATTTGTTGTTTAAATCTTTGTGGTAAAATCTGGAAAAAATATCATAGTGGGATATTTTAGTGGTATCAGAGCTGATTCTCGTGCCAGTCTGTGAAGTACAAAAGGGCTAAAATTGTTTAGTCTTCTGTAAAGACAAATCCGCAATTAACAGACATATTTTTGAGAAAGGATTATTTTAGCATTGACGTTTATGCCGGAAATCAAAGGGGTCAAGATAATTGATGATTATTTGCTCGAAGAATTATGAGTTGAAAACTGTAGTTGAAGCATATCAATATTTGAAATAAATGAATATTTATTTCCAAAAAGTTGTATGTTCTGGAAAAAAAATACAAGCGTCGTATATTACAGCTGGGTTCGAAATATGAGTTGATATTACATCATACTGGTTGGGTGGAAGACTATGTTCCGTAATATCCTTGTGGATGAAAATGTTCTGAAGATTAATTAAACAATTGGGGCTGGGATTAAGCCCGCACATTTCAATAGTTGGCGTATGCTTGAAAAAATAATAATATGAGACATTTGAATTGTGAAAAATAATTGAAGGTGGGCCAAATATATTTATCTGAAGTATTCACTTTTGGCGAGTCATTTATTAAAATCGCGGGTCCAAGTCCTATTCAAGGTGACTCGTAAGTTTTGATAAATGTTTGCAATAGCCAAAAGAAATACATTTTATATCGGGCAAAATATTCAAGACTATAGTCTTGCTTAAATACTTCACTGTGGCTCATATCTGGCGTGTTAATTTTTGCCAAAGAACTTACCAAGAATTCAATTTGTGTTGGCTAATGTTATGTGCGAACTGGAGTATTTATTTCGTGCATTGGATATTTATCTTGAATGGGCAAGAAAATTTGACGTGGAAGAAAGATCATTTCAAAAACTTTGTAACAGCACTTCGTGAAACTGTTACATTCCTTGGTCTTCACCAGAGATTATATTGCGAACAGAGTCGGGTTGGGAATCCTTTGTAACAGCACTGGCTGAGTTATTAGCTGCCCTGGACGATGAATATTGGCCTTTGTTTCATTCCCTCTTCTGCAAAATGGTTGGCAGGCTGAAGGAACCGGACTCTTGTCTAGCTAATACGAAAATCACTGGAACTGCCGTGAATTTGAAACTGAGGGAATTTGGTAAGCACCAGAGGTGACACAATGAGTGTGGGGAAGTTGTACTTGATATCAAGCTTACAGAAAGCCATCTTTGCTGAAGGCTTCACGGTGATAATCTCACGGAATCCAGTGTGTGTGTGGTGATATGCAACTTAGACTTGTCTTGTTTTTAATCCGAGTGTAATATGGACCGGCAACTGTGAGTCTTGGGACAGGAGATGACAAATTTGAATTTCTGCCATTACCAGTGGGTGCGGTTATCAAACACGGAGAGCTCCATTAGTTTGTTTCGGCGGCTTTCTTTTAAATGAAAAGTTGCATGCGTGAGTGGATGGGAGGAACTTCACACTTTCTGGTTAAGAAAACTGAAGTCACATCTATTACCACAGCTAGAAGGAATCAAATCATATTCATTAAATCGAACTGGAAGTTTTTCTGTGAGCAGTTTTCCACTAACGGTAGCGTCTGGAGAAGACTGGAGTAAATTCTGGGCTGGTCGAAAGAATTCTGAGCAACTACCTCAACTCCAGTTAGTAAGGTGGCTGGGTTTTCAATATATATATATATATATATATATATATATACAGTGAGAGCTTAATTGAGATCTGGAGAAATAAGAGTTGGGTGTGAGAACTGTATCAGGAGGTGCTGTGTGAATACTGGCAGTGATTTGAAGTTACGGTTTCACTCCAGATTTAAGTTATCCGATATCTGGTTGGGTCTACTTGCAGTTAGTAGAATAAATTAGTATTACACTTGTTGTGGCAGATCTCTCTGTGAGTTGGCAACTTATATCCCTTGCAATACGCCTCTACTTGCATCCCATTTGGCGCACCTGAATATGGATGTAGATATTCTTAGTGGCACGGCTTAGTGTGACTTTGCGTAGTTCTATGTTTTTTGGCGATCATCGGGAGTTACTTTGGGTGCAGCTTCAATACAGGCGGAGAGTTTGCTGTTGTTTTTCCAAACCATGTTTTCTCAGCTTATTGACAGGAGTCCCTGAGTTGCAGAAGTCAGACTATTGAAATTGACTGCAATATTTTTAATTATTTGGCGCATATAGTAGTCTGAAAATTGCTTGCAATACATCATAACTTCTTGTTGTTCTGTTACTCACTCTTTAACTTGCAAACATTAAAAACTGGAAGTCTGAAATGCAAAGTGCAGCAGTATGGAAGCACTATATTCTGTTCTGGATATGGGATCATTTTAAGCAATTCTAATTCATGCAACACTGTGGAAAACACATTCATGAAGCTTGAATTTGAACCTATTGAGAAGCTGAATATCAATGTAAAATTTAGTTGAAAACAGACACAGCTTTTCATTACAATAGTTTGAGAGACAAAAATATGGTAGCTATTGCAAAAAACCTTTGGGCATAAACAGGGGTATGTTATCACAGTGGCAATAAGGAAGTCTGTACACTGATTTTTGGGAGACACTACAAACTAATATAGTGGCGTCAGTACATTCAGAATATTTAGACAGCAAACTCTTCAGTGATCAGATTTGGGGTGGTTGCTTGCAGGGGTGCTTTTACAGATTTAAAAATGGCATTAGATGACAGTTTGGTCAAAGTATTTTGTGAGCTATATTTCAAACTCCATTGGGAATCACAATCAAGGAAAGATGTTATCACTCTGAGCCAATTAGAGGGATGTTTGACAATTGTAGAGCAATCATCTTATGTTTCATTGCAAAGTACTCTAGCTCCAATAGTGACTTCTTTAAGTCAACACAGATGGTTAAAGCATTCAGATGGTGAGATAAGGCTTTTGGTTACTATTTGCTTGATGGAGATCATAAGAATCTCAGCACCTCAAGAACCATATGAAAACAACATAATGAAGGAGGTACTTCAACTAATAGTTGAAAGCTTCCAATATGTTGGAGATATCAGGAGTCGTCATTTCTCTAGAAGGGTTGCCATACTAAAAACATTTGCAGAAATCAGATTGAGTAATCTTATGCTTGACTTGGGAATGTATGATTTAACCCATACCATGTTTCAACATTCTTTGGTTACAATTAGGGAAGAATGCAATAAAAATGTTATTGCAGCCATGAAAACTATTATGGTTATGTCAAAAAATGAGAGTGATGCTCATTTTCAGCCCCTTCTACATATGTTGTTAGCTATCTCAAAGCAAGAACAAAATGTCTCTAAACCTGCTTATGAGATGGTCAACAAGGTACTTGAACAATGTGAGCAGAAAATTGAGAAATTTAAAAAACAATGGGCTGAAGAAGAATTGATTTCATTGGGATCACAAGTTAAAAGATCTCCCAAAAAAAGTAAGAATCAAATGAGGAAAAAGAAGATCTGTTTCACATGTCAAAAGGCCTAGACATTTAATCATATTTGTGGAATTATTAAGGAAGATATATTGTAGCAAAGTGGTGATGAGGGAAAGGTTACAGATGAAAATAGTGTTATGATTTACAAGGAGCAAGCTGAAACAAATACACCTGGTTTCGAGCATGCTGAAAGCAAACAAAATGATTTCCAACCAGCTAAGGATGATATTATGGAAGAATCGGTTGTTATAGGAGAGAGGTATACTGAACTCTTAATTGGTGATTTGCAGATTACTATTGACATAACTAGTGAAGAGGAGAACTCATTTGTTGAATCCATATATGACCATGATGCTATTCCATTATTACTTCATGAAGAGTGCATGCCATCATCTATAGAAGCAATTAAGTGTGATGGTGATAATGTTCCCTCAGTTGAGAATAAATCAGAAAACTTAATGTGTGACAGTTCATGTTCCATAGATGAATTTGAACTTAAGCCCTTAGCATTGCAAGATTTGAAGGATAAATTATTGGTCTCAGAGGAGGGTTGTGCAAGTATTAACAAGAGTAGATGATTCGCATAAATACATTGAAGATCTTATTTGGAAAACACAAATTGATGAGAGGCATAAAGGAATTGCCTATGGTGTTGCTAGTACTCAATTGCACACCATGAAGCACTTGAAGGAATAAAATCAGACTACTTGCAGTTGTTACTGGACAGGGATCTTGTTATCAAATTGGGGAGGACAAGGAAAATGATGTCGATGATCTTTGCTACCAGCTTAGCATGACTCATTTCTCTCTATAAAAATCTAAAAATCAGATTTCTGGTATGACTACAATCGAGGAACAAGAACTTGGTACAAGTGAGATGGAAATCCAACAATTAGCAGAGGGGATTGAAAACTCCTTAAGGAGGAAATGGAGCATAGTGATTCCAGCACTTTACATACAAAGGATATTCTAAATGTGGATGAAAGAATTGAAGAGCTCCACTGGGAAACACCTTGCAGCCTTATAACTTCATTGGAAAAAGATTTATATGATACACCACCACCTTTGATCACTTGGGAAGGACATGTGCCAAGTCAAGTTTGGGTGATTTGTAATGAGTCCAATGAAAGTATAGAGGAGTCTAAATTTCTGATTTGGGACAGCAAATGTTTATCTTCCTTGTCACATGAGTTTGCAGCCTTTAAACATGGAAATGGTAATGAAGAGGGGTCTGCAAGTGTTGGTAGCCATAGTGCAAGTATTGGCCAAAAACTTTTCAATGAAGAGGTGTTTGAAAGGGATGAAGATATGACACAAAGGTATGGTAGCAATTCTGAATTTTGTAACAGCAGTCATACTTCTTTACACAATCATGATATATCTTTTTCACATGAGGATGAGCATAAGCCAAGTGTTACTAGTTCTGAAATTTCCTTTGATGGTGATCAATTCTTTGATGGAAAAGTGGATTTTGTTGATAACTCTTGTAGTGAACCATACACTCAAGAGTTGTTTACCATGAATGATGAAAGCATCTGTTATTCCTAACCGGTTACTGAGAGGGGGGGTGAATTAGTAAATTCAATTTCTATTTCTCTTTTAAGCAAACAGATATTCTTGTTAATACAGACGTTAGAAGAATAGTATAACAACCATAAACAAAAATTAAATGCACAGGTCAACACAACATTTATACGTGGAAACCCTCAGTTAGAAGGAAAAAACCACAGTGGGACAGAACCCACAAACTCCACTACTGCAGTAATAAAGTTGCCATGTTAGAGGCTTACAAAGCACTAGTGAGAGTGCTACCCGGTTAATGGATTTGATAGAGGACCTGTTAGGATCTTGACCCTGTTAGGAGTCGCCTTGTCAAAGGACTTAAAACACCAATAAAGATGTTACCCGGTAAAGGGATTTATTCAAAGAACTTGTAAGGGTTCATCCTGATTGAAGGATTTTAATTATGCTTCACAACTTAAAGCAATGATCTTATGATGACACTATCTCTGTCGATTCAAATCATACCTGTTCACCCTTTCTTTGCTTGGTTGTTGAATCTTTCTCTCCCTTTCACCCTTTGTGACTGTGTTTCCTCTCAGAAGATTCTGCTCTCCTTCGCTCTATGCTCTTGATATTCAACAACACATCTTTCATGTCTTTTGACCTGTATTTATAAGAAATTTATCTTATTAAAAATACATCTCATAGTTCCGCCAAGCTGTAAACTGTCCCATAAATCAAGCATGCAAAACCCTTGATTAAAAAGCTTGCAAACTGATCTTGAGTTTACCTCGAAACGCTCGCAGAAAAAACAAAGCTAACTTTAGTTCCACTGAAAAAGTTAGCTCCAGTTTAACTAAAAAACACTCCACATAATCCGGTATGGATTATCATGCACTTAACCGGTGTAGAACTTGTATCCGGTAAGTCATATGTTCTTTGTGTGTGTGCCAAGACCGGTTGGACAAAACCTGGACCGGTATAAGCGTGACCGGTTAAAGTACACTGCTTACTTGCTTAGTCTACCGGTTCACAATTAAGAGTACCAGTGTGATGTACCGATGTTCCGGTGGGATTGATGTTTGCCAATGACTTTACCAATGACAATTTAATTTATGTCAACAATCTTCCCCTTTGGCATTGGTGGCAGAACATATCAATACATCACCTGTAGACTTCCCTTGTAGATCTGCTTGTCTACTTGTAGCATATATCTGACACACTGTCTTTGCGCTTCTGTACACTTCTTTATTCTTGGCACTTCCATCTTCCTCATCTTCCCCTTTTTGCCTCCAAAGGACAAAGGGTTGTTACTCTTTACATTTTTACATTTTACAAGGGTTTTTCCCCTCAAGTTGGAGACTTTTCTAAGGGTAATCCAGCATCTTGTGTTCTCTATTTTTTATTGTGTTGTGTACTTTCATTTCTAGTGAAAAACCAACATGGTATCAAAGCCAAGTTTCATGTGGATATTTTGTATTCATTAAGTTTGAAGGCGCTTCACAGGAGTTTGAGGTTTGTGTCGTTGTGTCTTCCCCACGAACAATTACTTGTGAGAAGTGTTTGAGTTCCATTGTGGTGGTTTTGTCGTATTGCGATGTGTTGTTGTGCAATAGCTGTGTGAGCCCATGGCATATGCAATGCTTGAATCCTCCTTTGACGGTTGTTCCTATTTGGATTGGTTCTGCCCCAACTGTTCCATCACCAATCATGAAGACCAATAGCGCCCCTATGGTGTTAAATCTTCTTCTGATGGGGATGATTTGATTAGCCAAATCAGAACAATAATGAAAAAGCGAAGAAAAGGCAAGCCCTTATGGCCAGAGGACAAGGCAAGGACAAGACAAAGGAAGAAATGAGTTGCTCGAGCTCTTCAATGAGAGCCTCAATTGCATTTTTTGCATGCAACTTCCCTAACAACCTGTCATTAATGTGAAATTCAGATATGGCGACACAAGCCTTCTAGATCTCAAAAATTGACAAACATATTTGTTTACGAGTATAATGTGGAGTTTTGATTATACAACGGATTTCTTCCTGAAGGTATTGTTGGACGGAATAATTGGTGATTTTGGTATATCAAATGTTTCAGAGAATGATGTTTATTTCATCAGGACTCTTTTCTAAACAACCTGGCATTTTGTTCGGGCCAATATTATTTGCATGAAATAATAAATGTGCAACCAATCCTTGGTTTGTGGTTGTCATATCAAGTTCATTCATCGGTATAGAGTTTGTCTCGGATAAGCGACTTGTCTTGTGCAGAGAAAATTCATTTTCTTGAGTTGGCAAGGTTTGAGGCATATATCGGGTCTCTTGCTAAACAAATTTGCAAATAAGTCCTATTATCAAATCTAATATTGTGATTGCTTGGAGAGTTTATATTTTTAAGTTGGGATATTTTATTATTATTATTTAATGTTTTAATATTTATCGCCCATAATTTCTAATGTTGGCAATTGGAAATTATATGCATGCCGGGACACTAGGGTGGTATAATTCCAGACTTATTGAGCCAGCATTATTAAGAAAACCTTGGCAGTCATCACATTGGACATTTGCGTTGTGTTTACTACTGAATCAGTTGTTGGAGATGGAAGCCAAGTCTCATCAACAGAGGCACTGAATATTCATCGTGCATGAGTTCTGGGCAAGAATTTATAGATAGTGAGCTTGTATCTAGATGTGACTACAATCTGTGGGTCCTTTCTTTGCATTGGGCAAAGCATGTCTAGTATATTGCCTGGCTCAAAGTCGAAGGAAGGGATTCGAACAAGAGGCCATCAAGACAACCAATCAAAGGGTTCATGCGTTGGAGAATGTGATGAAGTCGAGACTAGAGAATACTATTAATTACTTGAAGGGAGAGCTTGATGAGTTGAAGAGGGAGGATTTCTTTAGGCCCAAGAAGATTCAGAGGGAGCTTGAGCAGCAAATGGAGAGTGCCAAGTCCTTTGCAAAGGATCAGCAAGCTCGAGAAGCAATGTGGCTTCGAAAGCTCTTTGTTTGGTCCAACATTGGAGCCAACTAAAATTAATTGTGGTAATCAAAGTTGTGAGGCTCTCTGTCAATCTAGTGTGAGAAAGTTGCCCTTGCTGAGAGGGAGTCTCAGCATCTATTGCTCTTTAATGCATATTTCTCTGAGATGGAGAAATATGAGGTGAAAGCCCTTGAGAGATGTTGCTCTTTAATGCAAATTTCATTGAGATGGAGAAATATGAGGTAAGAGCCCCCTTGAGAGATGTTCTTTAATGCATATTTCTCTAAGATGGAGAAAAATGAGGTGAAAGCCCTTGAGAGATGTGCCTCTTTCCACACATGGGAGTAGCCATGGTGGACGTCATGTTGAGAGATTCCATGATGACATCACATTGAGTGATTCTGTGATGGGCACTTGTGTATATGCTTATTTCCACACATGGGAGTAGCTATGGTGGACATCATGTTGAGAGATTCCATGACGACAACACGTTGAGTGACTCCGTGATGTGAGCTTGTGTATATGTTCCTTTCCACACATGGGATTAGTCATGGTGGACGTCATGTAGAGTGATTCCATGACGTTATCACGTTGAGAGATTCCGTGATAAAAATCTTTTCCAAAAATGGGTGTAGCCATTGTGGGTGTCATGTTGAGAGATTCCATGACATGGATATCTAGAAAGATACCTCTGAATATGATATGCTCGCTAAAGTGGGGGCAAAATCTAATGTTGCGAATTTGCACCCCAATGTAATTTGCCATTTCACAAAGCCTCTACCCTATCTTAAGACACGAAATTTCACGTCACTTTTAATGCCCACTCATTCTAGCCCCGTTGCCACCCATTTAGAATCTCGGCCACGCAGCTTAGACGGCACAGGATGCGTGCGCACCGCAAAGACTTTTGTGCAGCGTGCACTTGTCCATGAATCTATAGACGTGCAGACTATCGTTGGAGCGTTACAAACTGCCACCCTACAGCTGTAATGCCCGATTCCACCACTCACCAACATTGGGATTCGAATTTCTCCATTATAATCCCATTTTTGAGCTTCATTGGGTCTTCTACACACTCACTATTCACTTCTTAGCATTTTTCCAAGGCACTCACCATACAATTCTTCCATTACACACTTCATTTTCACAGTTTTCTCATTGTGTTCTTGAGCTCTCCATTGCATTGGACAACTAACAACATCTTGGATCGATCATCCTCGCCATTTGGCTTTCGTCTCTTTGAGGGGAGTCTATTCACTTTGCTCTTGTTGGTGTTCTTGATAGCATATCAATCCTCTTCATCTATTTCTATTAATGTATTGTGTTTATCATCTTATATATAGTTATCTATCACCGTTTTTGTGTCTAATCGATTGTTAAAAAGGTGGAAACACCAAAGCAGGGATCTACTGAGGTAGGTCTCTAAACAGTCACCCAACATTTTTCCTTGTTTCTGTGTGTAGGTTCATGGAGGAGCATATTCAAGATATCAACTCCATCAACAATCAAATCCAACATAGACTCTTCCCTTTTCCTTTTGTTTCATGGTACATTCATTACATGTTTCATACTCTGTTGTCGCATTTACTTTTTTGTCATTAGTGTAGTATTGTATTGTTTTCTTCGAATTCCCAACCAATTTTCGCACTCTATTCGTACAAGATGAACGTGCATCGCACTGTTGTCTGTGACTCGCACTAGTGTCCAAGGCAATGAGCTTGCGGATTTCTAAGTTTGGTCTTTGAGGCTAGCTCTTTCATCTCTCATAATCGAAATACTTGCATCTATTATTTTATTCAAGTTATTTATGTTTATTTCCACTTAGCATTCTAGTTGTCTAGATTGTTTAAATTTACTTATATCAAGCACTTTAATTGTTTAGGACTTTTTCATCATTTAGTATCTTGATCCCCTAGCTCACTAGAGCGCTAGTAGAGTGAGGTGATGCAAGGAAGGGTCCATCTTTCAAGACTTTAACCAGTCTTGAGGTCGATGTACTTTTTCCTTCACAAATATGAGCACATTTTTTGGATGTCATGCATAGTACACTCCCTCAACTTGGCGATGCAAGCAATTGGCACTAGAATAGAATGGGTAAAAGAAATATATCAAGAGGGTGCAGAGATCCAAATGTTTCTTATGAACCACCATATGTCACTTGCAACTTTCAGAACTTTCTCGAGATTGGAATTGTTGAAGGTAAATTTAATTTATTTATTTAATTTTATTTATGTCATGTTGAATATCAATATGTATATAAAATTATAATATTTTTTATTTTTTAATGTGTTATTTACATATTTTTAATGTGTTATTAGCTTACTATTAACATGATCCTAGGTTGCTGAGACCCGGTTTGCATCTCATACAATTGTTATGAGATTACTTTCGAAGGTGCGAGAGGCATTGGGTCAAATGGTTATTAACAACCAATGATGTGTATGGAAGCAATTAAATTCAAAGAGGACCCAAAAGGTCAAGTCGTTGATCTTGGATGACAATTGGTGAGCTCGTGTGGAATATATATCGGATTTTACCAAGCCTATCATGACTATGATCTAGTCTGTTGATACAAATGCACCATGTTTGGAGGATGTCTATGATGGCATGGATACAATGATAGAGAAAATAAAACTAGTAATACAAAAAAAAAATTGACCCTGAAGAAACCTTTTTCAAAAGGGTGGAATCAATCATTCATCATTGTTGGAACAAGACAACCACACCATTGCACCTCCTTGCATATGCCCTATCTTCGAGGTACTATAGCAACATTGTACTTTCTATGCCATGGAAATTAACACCATATAAAGATTCTAAGGTTGCTATTGGGTACATATGAGCATTTAGTAGACTCTTCCAAGATCTAAAAGTGGAGAAAAATGTTAGAAGAGAATTTGGATTGTTCGTCTCAAGAAGAAATCATACTCCTTGTGTTGTTAATGACCAATCCGAAATGGATGCTACTACATGGTGGTACCTCCATGGTCAAGATTATATGTATCTCCAACCTCTTGCAATCAAGATCCTCTCACAAGGCTTTTTTGTTTTTTCTACCACTTGTATTGTAGAATTTAGTACTTTAACATTCTTTAATTTATTTTGCATTTTTTATTTTTTATTTTGTTAGTTTTCTCTCTAAGGTGCAAATTCTTCTGCCGCTGAACGGAATTGAAGTACATACTCCTTTATGCACTTAGTGAAATGTAACTAACTAGCTGCAAAAAGAGTTCAAGACTCGGTTTATATTCATTCCAATTTGCATCTTCTATCACGTAAGGATCCCCAATACCAGGAGGGGGCAGCGAAGCTTTGGGATGTAGCTGCTAAGTGTACCAACTTGGATGCAACCATTGAGGTTCTTGCTACAGTCGTTGTGGGTGATGATGATGATGAATACCTACACATGGTGCATCTAGTGCGAGTGGTACCACTTTGGGTTCAAATGATCTTGAACTTGCAACAGCTGAAAATGCAATAAATGATAATTTTTTTGATAATCCTTTTGATGATTGATGAACTACATTGAAGATAGAAGATAATTACCTTAGTTGCCGGATTCGCCCTGGCAAGGCCGAATCCAGGTCCGGGTCCAATCCGGGTCCGGATTCGCGTCGGATCCGGGATGGATCCAAGCAGGGTCCGGACCAAACCCTGTGGATCTGTCCGGATCCACGAGCCGCGGATCCACAGGGTTTGGTCCGGACCCTGCCCGGATCCGTCACAGATCCGGGAGGATCCAAGCGGATCCAAGAGGATCTCACGCGGATCCGCGCGAATCCTCAAGGACCCGCGGCTTTTGCAACTTGAAAAATCAAACGACTTCAAAAAGACATTTTTATATTATTTTTTTTACTTCTAACCCTAAAACAACCCCTTTTATGAGTCTCCAAACACATTTTATTTCTCATTGTGCTCTCTATTATTCTCTCTCATTTTGCTCTCTCATTCATGCAAGCTTGAAGTGAGGTGATTGAATTCGAAGGAGCTCGATTGTGGAGTGGCAAACACCTTCCAAGAAGCACTATTCAGTCTATTTGAGTGACTAAGGTATGCATTTGAACCATATTCTCAAGTTTTTTTGATAAGTTTTGATTCTTGAAGTATAAGTTTTTCATTTTGTATAAGTTTTGAAGTTTTCTTTTTTCATTTTTGTTATAGATTGCAACAATGAGTAGTCAAGGTTCAGTGGGTGGGGAGGGATCTCAAAGATTTAAAATTGATAAAGGGTCTCCTTTATGGAGACACACCACAAGAATTTCTCAATGTGTTGGAGGTGGGGGGTATGTATGGAAATGTAATTTTTGCAAAACACAATATAGAAGCTCCTACTCCCAGGTAAAATATCATCTTTTAGGCCCTGCGGGTCAAGGGATTAACATGTGTGAGGGGGAAGATAAGAAGGGATTGTCAGCTGCACAAATAGCAGCTTTGGTAAAAGAACAAGAAGAAGCTAACAAAATATGTGCAAAAGGGAAACAAGTTTCTTATACCAGTAAACAGAAAACAATGCAGCCACCCACTCAAATGCAATCTAGATCACATCCATTCTTGCCTATGCCTTCTAGGGATGAAGATGTAGATCAACCACACAACACCCCCCGCAAAAGAGGCGCATTAGATAGGGCATTTCAAATTGAATTAAGAGAAATTGCTGATGCCAAAGTTGGACGTTGCCTCTTTGCAAATGGTATTCCATTCAACTTTGTGAGATCGCCTTATTTTAGTGACATGTGTGAAGGAATAAATGAAGCACCTTCTGGTTACCGTGGCCCTAAATATGAAAAGTTGCGCACCACCATATTACAAAATGAGAGAAAAAATGTAGAGCACCTACTACAACCAATAAGAGATTCTTGGATTCAATCAGGTGTGTCTATTGTTTCAGATGGATGGAAAGATTGTAAAAACCGTCCTTTAATTAATGTAATTGTTGTATCCTCCAAGGGGTCAATGTTTTTGAAGGCGGTTGACTGTGAAGGCGAACTTAAAAATGCTGAGTTCATTGCCCAGATTCTCATTGAATCCATAGAGTCTGTGGGTCATCACAATGTTGTCCAAGTAATTACGGACAATGCAAAAGTTTGCAAGGCTGCAGGTGCTTTGATAGAGGCTAGATATGATCACATCTTTTGGACACCGTGCACCGTCCATTCTCTCAATCTAGTGATGAAGGCAATTGGCACCGAAATAGACTGGGTGAAACAGGTGTATGAGGAGGGTGAGGAGATTCAAATGTTTGTGACAAATCACCATATGTCACAAGCAATTTTCAGAACTTACTCAAAATTGGAATTGTTGAAGGTAAATTTTAAAATTTAATTTATAACTTATTTAGTTTCATTTATCATTTTATAATTTTTATGTCATGTTTTAACGTTCTACTAACATGTTTTAGGTGGCTGAAACCCGGTTTGCCTCTCACACAATTGTGTTGAGACGGCTTGTCAAGGTGAAGGAGGCCTTATCACAAATGGTTATTAGTAACCAATGGAGCATCTGGAAGCAGTCCAGTATAGTCAGGGCCCAAAAGGTGAAGGCATTGATATTAGATGATGATTGGTGGACTCGTGTGGAGTATGTCTTGGAATTCACTGATCCCATCATGTCTATGCTTCGATTTGCCGACACTGATTTACCATGCTTGGGGGATATCTATGATAGCATGGACACAATGTTGGAGAAGATAAAAATGGTAAGTTATAACTTTAATACATTCCTTTATCTTTGTTTATTGAGAGTTATTTAAATTCAAAATTGACATAATGATAACTTACATGAACTTCATTTGATATCCCAGGTCATACATAGAAGAGAGAATGATCCTGAGGACACCTTATACAAAAAGGTGGAAGCAATGGTTCTTCATCGTTGGAACAAGATGACCACACCATTGCACCTCCTAGCATATGCTCTTTCTCCTAGGTACTATAGCGCACAAGTACTTGGTATTCCAAGTAGAGTGGCACCATATAGAGATGTTGAGGTTGCCAGTGGGTATAAGAAGGCATTTGATAAAATCTTCCGCGATCTAGATATTGGGGTAAGTGTTAGGAGAGAATTTGGATCATTTATCTCAGGAAGAGATCTCCACCCTACTGCTATCAATGACCAAAGCAAAATGGATGTTGTTACATGGTGGTATCTTCATGGGCAAGATTATCTATACCTCCAACCTCTTGCGATTAAGGTTCTATCACAAGTAAGTTTTTAAGTTTTAACTTTTTTTTTCTTTCTGTTTTGTCACTTGCATTGTAGAATTTAATACTTAACGCTCTTCAATTTATCTTGTATTTTTTTAATTTTGTTGGTTTTCTCTCTAGGTTGCGAGCTCTTCTGCCGCT
Organism: Chamaecyparis obtusa; assembly: GCA_027943335.1. Lineage (NCBI taxonomy): Eukaryota > Viridiplantae > Streptophyta > Pinopsida > Cupressales > Cupressaceae > Chamaecyparis > Chamaecyparis obtusa. The sequence goes on along the minus strand of BSBK01006147.1, from coordinate 112,407 downwards.
GAGCGGAATTGGAGTACTTACTCCTTTATCCACTCAGTCAAGCGTAACCGGTTGGCTGCAAAAAAAGCAGAAGATTTGGTGTATGTTCACAACAACTTGCGTCTCCTGTCACGGAAGGATCCAAAGTACAAGAAGGGGCCAACGAAGCTTTGGGATGTAGCACCTGAATCTGCTGACCTAGATATGACCATTCAGGATCTTGCTAGAAGCACTTTGGCTGATGTGGATTATGATGGTGATGATGATGATGATGAGACAGCACCCTCTAGTGCTAGTGGAACTTTGGGTTCCATTAATGATGATTTTGATCAAACACTTGCAGCTACTGGAGACCCCATTGATCCAGATTTTTTTGTTGATAATCCATTTGATTGATGAACCATTGAACATTGAATCATGTCTCAAACTTTAATGAACAATATTTTGAAATGTCATTTTGTAATTCAGTAATATAATTCAATGTGCTGATTTTCTTTAGAATTGTCAACATAGAATCATAGATCAATGATCAAGTATGCTATTTGAAGTTTTAATGATCAAGCATCATAGATTCATAGTATGAAATGATTTAGTTTTAGAATTATGTATATTTCTCTTATATTTTTTGATATATAATGCATGCATATATATATATATATATATATATATATATATATATATATATATATATATATATATATATATATATATACACACACACACACACACACACTCACGAATCCTCATGAATCCAAAACGGGAAAAAAAAATTTCACGAATCCACGAACCGGATTCGCGAACCCGAATCCGTCCCCGAACCCGAATCAGCAACTAAGTAATTATTCATAGTGTAATTTGGCTGGCTGCATAGTGACATGAAGAGGCCAATTTTGATGGCTAAACCCAAGGACATTGATGAAGCTTGCTCTAAATCACATTACCACGATGTGGACTTTGTCTTCCTCTCCAAATCAACAAAATCAGAAAATGATCAAAATATTTCCAACTCTAAGGATAATGTTTCTACTAGTTTTCCAGGAAGGAAACTAAAAATATTGCATGCCTTGTGATATTGATGTCATGCAGGTGAAGGGCGTTAGAGATTGCATCCTTTAAAAAGAAAGACCACTAGTCTTGCAAAGTTATATACAAAGTTTGTCCAAAAATCCACAAGGCTAATGACTGCTTATTTGTTTATACATCAATCTATCAAAGGCAAGTCATGCTATGTTAACATACCAGTGTAACAATGAAGGAATGCCGTGGAAGTTACAAGAAAAGAAACTACTTGCCTTCTATGATTTCATATCTCCTTCTCGTCATTTTCTGGAAAGTTTGTTGGACAGCTACACAGAACAGGGCTGATGCTATCAGGACTGTAGAAAATAGAACAAGAGGAGTTATGACTGTTATATTGCATTGAGTACCCATGTTGCACCATGAGGTGATAAATGGACCCAACCTGTCTGAATTATCTATAATGAATCTAGCCTAAGTGCAGAGACCCTACCACAATTGGAAACATTTTAGCTTGAGTGGGAGGAACTGATATTTGAATGTTTCAAAAATACTAGAATTTTACTTTTTTTCTCATTTTAAGCAATTTGATACTTCATAGAAACTATGATATTCATGTCTAGAAAACAGGGAAATAAATGTACACTCAGAATCTGGACTTATGTTTTTCCAATTCAGATTCAAAGTTTTCTCCCTAGTGTTTCTGCACGAGGGTTTACAGTAATACAGCAAGTTTGTAGATAGGCATATAACAGGATGAAGTGCCATGCCCCCATAAGGAGGTCTCTGCAGCCATGCTGTACGCATCCATTTATTTAGACCTATTTAATTCATAAATTATACATTTACATACGTTGTATGTATATAATAAACTGACCTTATCCTAGTTACTTTGAGACATGGGGTGCAGGTACCGGTTCAGGTATGCCATTCGAATTTGCATACGGGAGTATTTAAATAAAGATACAGCTACATTACATCTAAAAGTAGTCAGTGGAAATTGTGGGTATGTTAATGGAAATGCAGTTATAATGGATTTTCCTGGTGACTCTATAGCTACACAACTGACCTTTTGGGATATATAATTCGTAAATTATATATACTTTGAGGTATAATATACTGACCATACTCACAAAGTTAAGTCTTTGGGATCATCAACATTTTTAATTCAGTACGGATAAGAACTGGTAGAGAGCACTGATCACTTCCAACTAGAGCTTGAAAATCAACCTTTCAAGTGAAACACCCGGGTTGTATTGAGTATTTAGCATTTCCGAAATTATGTGCATTCAGTAGTTACCATAGAAGGAATCGATACCATAAAACTGTGTGGAACAGCAGTTCTTGTATCAGCTCAATTAAGCCATGATCAAAATATGTGATCCAATTTACTTCAAGTTAGGTGAAGGTTATATGAGGGCGGGCTTGTATAACATGTTACACACATTGTAAGGGTATCTTCAGAAGCTGTATACAAACCCCTTGTAACATATCCATTCAATAAAAGGAATTTAGCTGCGCCAATCCAAATTGCTAACATACTGGAACCCAATACTTATTGAAGAAAACCGTCAGAATCAGGGGATTAATACACTGAAGAGGTATAGAAATCAATGATGAAAAATAATCCAAGGGCCTGACATATATCACATATCACAATTGAACGATTTCTTATAGCTTAGTGGAGAAAGGATAATGACAATGTAACGCTGTCCTGTGGCATAACATTGCATTGGGGTTCAAATCTGAACAAACTAATCAATAAGATACTACCAAAATATTTGCTGTTGTATTTTATCCTCGAGGAAATGTATTAGATGTTGCAAATACAAGTTATTGGATGATAAGAATCAAGTTTTATGCAGGAAAAAGAATCGAACCTTGAAGGAAGTATTTGAATCCATTGTATGTTACTACTTCTCGCGCGCAGCAGAGAGCAGGGTAAAAGTGCACAACACAGACGTCACCTCATTTCAATACGTTCTCTTCAAGCAAATTATTCCAAATCTGTTTTGAGAGAACAAAAATATGGTGGAGAATCAAAGTGACGGGGAGTGGAGGGAAAAGTCTTCCCGAGGCATAAGCATCGAAGTTTTTGATGGGTGAATATTATTAAGGGTGGGGTTCTATGAGGATCTATTTATAAGGAGCATGAGGTATTATGAAACAAAAATTAAAATTTATTAGATCACTAATTAAAATCTTTAGCTATTATTATTTTTTAGAGTACTTGTCAATCATTTTAAGTTTTTTAAATTTTTATCAATTTATTTTTTTTATTATCTTCTATTTATTATTCAACATGTTAAATAATATAATCTATGATGCTGTCAATTTTTAAATTTTGAAGCTTAAATTTTTAATCGTAAATTGAACTACAAAATTCATACGACCATCTACCTTAAAATAATTTTAAAAAGACTCAGTAGCACTCCTAAATTTTTTAAGAAGACCTATTTTATGGGACCCCACCCTAAGGGAGAGGAGTTGATACTACACAACCTATTTTTCAGGTTCAAGTGGAGGGTCACATGTGGATCTAGAAAAAAAAAATGTTGCCACATAATAAAACTAGTTTTTTATTTGAAAAAAAATAGTATTTATGGCCAATTTTCAACATGCAACCTAACTAATTTGGTCAAGGTGTCAACAAATCACCACTTTGGACAACTGACCAATCGTGGTATGAACCCACCCCCTTAACCTATGTGGCACAAGGCTTGAAGTGGACCTGTTATGCCCTGCATACCCATCCCAACATTTAGTTAGGGAATATGTCGAGTACCTCATTTTTGGTTTCCCTTACTTTCCCCTTGTTTTTCTTTTTATGTTGTTTTGTTCCCCTTTCGGTGCTTCGAAGTCCAAGATTTCAAAGTCCTTTCCATTTTTGCCTTATTTTTTACTAGATTCTTAGACCCAGAGGTTTCATAATGCTTTTAGAGTCGCTTGACTCTTTGTAGTGTTCGAACTTTTGGATCTCAGTATAGGGTGCATTAAATGCACTTACCCTAACGCATTATAAAAGGGTCTTTTGGAGCTCATTTTAAATTCACCAAGTGATAAAAAGGAAAGTGCAAACTTTGAGTGTGACAAGGCTTTCGACAACTTGAATTGTTGTATTTCCAAAGGTTGTTGTTGCATTTTCAAGTGCTTTTAGGTGTTTTTTTTTAAATTTTCTCATGCGGATTTCAAGTAGATAGGGTTTCTTTGCTACTTTCTTGAAATTCTTGTTTGTTATTTTCATGTTTTTCATTTTGTTTCTATTTTTTTGTGTTGTAGTTTAGGGTTTCCATTTTAAAGCTTAGAATAAGTGATTTTTAAGTGAAATCCTGCCCTGTTTGTGTTAGGGTTCTTTAATTTTACGCTTTTGAGCTTCCTCATGCCCTAAAATTATATTGTAGTATGTTTCAGCACAAGAATTTTGTAGGGTTTATCAATTTAGGGTGTTTTCTACATTCTTGCAATTTTTTCTTATGTTGTATAATGACCAAGTTAGAAGCACACTTCCAAGGGGTGTGAGGGAATGCATCAATTGCTAGATTTTTTAAGTGTGATAAATAAATTTTCCCTTTGCAAGTGTACCTTGTCGGCTGAGCCACCCTTCTGGTGTGCCTCAATTGGTTTTCGGCAAGCATGGTTTGAAATGTGTCATCAAGTTGTCACCCTCTACAAGTCTTGTCTTGGGAGTCCTACTGAGTTCATCCTAAAATTTGAGTATCCAAGATTATGTATGACCGAGCTCATATTCATAGACTTCCCATTTTTAGAATTTCTGCGTCAGAACTAGCCCTTGGCTAAAATCATATTTTAAGTAGAAGTATCCAACGCTTAATGAGTATCAGACCTTCAGGTCTACACTAGTAAATTTTACCCTATTTTTCAATGAGAATTAGTCAAATTTTCTACATTAATTGGTTGAACAGACGACTAAAATTATGGTCGATATTTTTTTGTCGATTATTCTACAAGGAAAATCATCGTCAAAATTTTGACCCTGCAAGTGGTCGAATTATCGACTGAATCAATCCCTTGGAACTGGAAGAATTAAGACAAACTTTGGTCGGCATTGTCATCGAAATTGAGACAAACATTCCACCAAACGTCGTCAAAATTGACGTCAAATGCATAGCATTCTCATCAATTCTACTGGTGTAAAGGTCGAAATTAAGACCATCCATTTGCTAAAATGTCCACCAAAGTTCATCGAAAGGGTCGTTGAATGCATAGCATTCTCGTCAAACATAGTAATATGGAAAGGTCAAAAAATCGACCAATACTAACTTTTGGTTAAAAAAAATGTGACCAGAAATGTGACAGTTAAAAATCATTCTAACAAGCCCTGTCAATAGTTGTGTGGCACTCAACAATATTCAAAATTGATATGGTTTGAAGCTCTTGACATTCATTTTCTTATTTTCTTACACTTAAATAATTCTGACATATCCATCTTTTCCTTTTGATTCTTGAAGAATATTACTCGCTTAAATGATAATCAATCTCACCTACCAAGATATTTATGATAGATATTTCAAAAGAAATAAAACCCATGTATGAATGAAAAGATTGTACAGCGTATTTCCCCACATATTTTAGTTATGCACATCAAAATCAAATAAGTGAACATAGAGGCATGTTACTGTTACAAGCATTAGATTAAGCACATCAAAATTTTGAATATTCTACCAGGTAATATAATGTTTATTAATTAACTTACACATTGAGTTTGACAAAATCAGCCCTGTGTTAGTCATTGTCATGCATTTGGGTGTGTACTAATGGTGTCCAAATGACATGGGTGTATACACTAAAAGAAGCCACAATTGGAAAAGTAATGGAAGGATGCCTCTTAAGAATAACATGACATCGTGATGGCATAATAGAATAGCAAGCATCAATAATCATGGAGCAGCAATGGAAAATCAACATTACATCGAATACAAACAACAATATCAATATTGTATGGTTCAATGAATGCCAAACAACATGAAGACTTGTAAAAGCATAAGTACCTGAGGTAGAGCATAACATGGCATGGTAAATCAAATGATGAACAAGTATGCAATACAATGATGTCTAAACTCATAGCTCATGGGCCACAGATAAACAAAATGCCATATACATGCTCACATCAACAATCATGTAAATAAAGATCTAATCAATAGGACACGGTTTCATTCATCAGGAATAAACCAAATGCAGTGAGTAAAATATAGTGCCATAGAAGGAGAATGGGATGCAATAACATTGTCAACTCATTGCAATAGCAAGAGAAGTGAAGCCTAAGGAATCTACTTGAAAGTATGATGCATCAGGGACATGGCCAGGAATGGTTATATGCAACTATGCATGTGAGAGGAGGCATAGATTGCCTTAAATATCACCTTGCACAACGGAGTAATTGAGATGTTGCAATATGTAATGCTACATTTGATGAAGTCCACTGAGAGGTAATGGCTCTCCTTCCATTTTATGATCTGAGATTCTGAGGAAAGCAGAGAAAAAGAGGATGGTAGAGGCATTGGTAGCTATCTCGAGTTAGGGTCACAGAGAGATTTAGGAGTTTTTAATAGTGGATTGGGCAATGGATGTGAATCTCAAATTCTAGGAAGCTATAGTTCAAGTTTTTTTCCCCTCTTGTAACACTTCTAGTGTATGACCTTTATTTGAAGGTAATGGGTGGAATTATGAAATGTGCCAATTTTTGGTACTACAACAATATAGCATTTAGTTTGTGAGGAGGCTTTACTCAGGGATTGGGTACATAATAGTATTAGGCAATGTCAAGGAATATGCAAAGAGATGGGTGACTATAATAGTACTAATCACACTCAAGGTAAACCTAGAAAATATCTTTTTTATTTTTGTTATAGTACACTACAATAATTGATACAAAGGTGAACTAATTATTGTGAGAATCTTCTGTAGATTTACCTTTGTGTGTAATTAGTTCAGTTATATTAGAGTTGTGATCCTGCTGGCCGGTGAATCATGGAGGGTATTTTGAGTAGTTTGACAAAAGCAAAGAGGACAAATTATTCTATACACTAATGGAAATTTGGAGAAGCCAATATAAAATGATTGAGCTATGGGAATGCTAGTTGCAGCAAAAGAGTAGCATGCAAAATACAGATCGGTCAGAGTAGTTAAAAATACTCCATATGAAATATCGAAGAAATTCAGAAGACTTCATGGCTACAGTAACTTTTAACAATTATTTGGAGATATTTGGAAAGAGGTCTCAAAATGAAAGAGGCTAGAATAAGAAAACAAGAGAGTTGAAACAGAAGAAATTTGTACTGCATGTTGAATGAAAAGATTCACTATTTGAAAGATATACTGTAATGTTTACTAGTAGTGTTCAGGAAACCTTTGTCAAGATTTCAACCATTGAAAAGATGTAACAATTGTCACGTGAGAATAGTAAACCAGGTAGCCTTGTTGATGGGCATAGATCTATGAAGGATGCACACTAGTGAAAAGTATACAATAAAATCCCAACATGCTCTCCAAAAAAGAGGCAAGTGCTAGTTGACAGTGTTTCAGAGTTCATATCAGCTAGCTACACTAGGCCCAAGCAAATCACAGAAAAGGTCAAACATTAAATCTGTAATTAATGGATCAGCAATTGCCACTGCAACGAGCTCTTCAGCAACTTGGTAGGATTCAACAACATGCAAGGAGACTATAGAGAGGCCTGCTAGAGCAATCAATTTTTGACTTTCAAGCGTGATTATTTGAACATTTTCTTCATTTGTATCTTAAACATCTTGATAAAATTATGCAATCAAGGCAGGCAGGATTATTAGAAGTCAGATTTCTAATTAGCCCGCAAATGCATACAGTATGGCTTTGGAAGCCCATGGTAGAGGAAAAAGTAGTTGTAGTGTAGCAGAAGGAAAAGCTTGTTGGTGGTGGGAAATCTGCTTCTCCAATTAATGGGCACTTGCACAAGATAAAAACTTTAAACCAAGACTTCAACTCATCCACTTGATGGATTGTGCTTGAGCATTTTGGGCAAACATGTTGAATTCATTGATTCAGTGGAAGGAATACCTGATGTAATGACGAACAAAACTTGTCAGGCTAAAGATGAGATAACACCAGTAGGCATAGTACAAAGTGTTGTATGATTTTGCTTGGGAAGTGGTTGACATCTAGATTACTTAGTTGTGTTTGCTTTAAGGCATGAAAATTCTAGGAGGGAGGACTTGTAATTTTTCTTTTTAATATGATAACTGAATGGAATTTTTGCCAACAAGTAGTTAGGGAATGAAGGTCCTGTCTATTAAGTCAGATTTAGGACAAAGTTTTTAGTATTCAGATTGAATATGGCAAACTATTTCCCAGTTAGCATTGTCTATTTGTTTCAGTTAGATACCCAGTTAGTTTCAGTTAGTCGCCACCAATGGTGGACCTAAGTACCATTGATTGAACCTAGTTGTAGTACCCATCAGTGAATGAGATAGTAATTGGGTGGTTCATTGTCAGAGATTATGGAGAGATATGTTCAGGCAATTTTACTTAGATAACCTTAATAAAGGAATTCTATTAAAAGGTTTTTTAAAATAGATTTTATTTTGCTATTTTTCTAAGTGATGTTTATTCTCAATATTGATTTGCTTATTCTGCATATTCTGATTTGGTCATGTTATTTGTAATTAACTTTTGATGGTTTTTGTAATGTTCCCTTCTCAAGCATAAGCTATTGGTAACCCTTAGCCTCATTTCCTAAAGTTAAATATTTGCAAGTTAAATATTGAGAAGAATCTTAGAAAAGGTGAAGATGAAATTGAAAAAGATAGAGACAGACATGGTAAAGGTGTTGAAAAAGCACCTAAAGAATGGAACAAAGAAAAGAGATAAAGATGAGAAAAGAGAATAGGAAAGGAGACAAGAGGAGATAAGAAGCTTAAGGAAAGCATTATAGGAAAGTACAGAAAGGCAAAGGAATTTGAAAGAACTCATGCAGAAGGATAGGAGGAATACTAATAGGTTTGTAGAAAAATGTAGGCACTTAAGAGAAAGGTCATTGAAGGTAGTGAAAAGTTGGCATTTGAGTGTCAAGAAGAAGGTGCAATGGTCTATGCAAAGGCTAGTAGAAAGAGGAAAGTTGGTGGATGAGAAAGACAAGGAATCAAGCAATGAAAATGTTCTTGATGTTGATTCAGAGATGTAAGATGCTACTGAAGATAGCAAAGAAGCAAGTCTTGAAGGGCTTGAGAGTGATGAGTCAGTTGTGGTAGGCACTATGTTGTTTCCTTTGGAGGAAGATAAGGGTAGTATGAAAGTTACTCCTATGACATCACATAGTGAGGGTAATGATGTGGCCATGGAGGTTGATGATTGTGAGGTATGCCAAGAGGAATGACATGAGAGTAAGGATCAGTTGGTGAGGGTTGAGTTGGTCTCGAGGGAAGAGACTAAGGATGAGTTAGCTATGATGATGGGCCATGAAATGGCTCAAGAGATTGTTTACTCTCCAAGCATGGAGGCATGGTATGTTGATGGTGTCAAGGAAGAGGAGTGTCTTTGGAAACTAGATTTATTGAAGTTTTAGATGTATGCAAAAGTAGAGGTTCAAAACAGGAAGAGGAAGTTGTTGATGGCCAACAAAGAGAAGCAGGTGTTCATGTTGCAAAGAGAAGTCAAGCCAAAAGTCAAGTTCAAGGAGTAAGGGTTTGAACATGATGGAAAGAATCACACTACCGCAATTTAACCATCACACAATGACATTAGCAATTAAGAGGGAACATAGATTAGACCATGACATGCATACAAGGATACAGACAAATGATTTTGAGATACAGACCTATGCAATCCAATCTCCCAAGGAATAGACAGCACCAATTATCGCCATCTATGCCAAAATAGGATTTGTCTTCAAGGCCTCTTCATACACGGTCCAGTTATGCATAGGAGCATATCTGACAATCTCATAGAGGGTCCATCCCTGAAAACAAAAGCACCATTTCAGTTTGAATATTGAATATATACAAATATAATGATGAAAGAAAAGTAGACAATCATATGCTCTCTGATTTTGAGGTATAGAATAGCAAATATAAGCTGAAAAGCCAATAAAAAACATACGAGACAAATCACACTTCAAGAAAGTACAAAAAGAAAAGCAAGATAAGTTCTTATCAGGCCACTGAAAAGCTTTCGGTATTTTAGATAAGACATCACAGGTATTTATTTGTATTCTAAAGCCTTGTTATAGAAATTTGTTTTTATTAATCCTCAGAATTAGTTAGCGAATCTTCTTCTTTCTTTCTAAATTCATGGATGATTCTATTTTTCTGCAGTAAATAGCATACATAACAGATAAGCATGAAATCAGCAACAAATATCTACCTCTAAATACAACTCCAAATTAATGAATAAAAGAAGAAAATGATAATGTTGATTGGGTATCCAGTAAATTAAACAGTTTAATCATGCAAATAGATGTGGATAGTGCACATCACAATGATGAGGAAACAATGCTAGTAGGGCAGTCACATACAAAAAGACTAGCTTAAGAGGGAACATAGATCAGACCATGACATGCATACACGGATAATAAATAATTATAGTATGTTCAACTAGAGATAAGAGATAAACCAAGGCACCTACATGAAATAGTCATATATCAAGTGCAATAACATGATCAAGAGATGGTTTAATCATTAAGAGTCACAACTACCAAGAAATAGAGCATCATGATTACATATGGAAAAAAGAGGTGTTACAGGTTTGCATCACACATGCTTAAGGCAAAAGTTTCTAATACAACTGAAGAGAGTAATTAATATGGAAAATTAATCAAATGTAAGCAACATATGGCATTAATTTTGATAGTTTGATCAAAGGCCACTTTTGCAGGCACCACCCACCAATCCTGGAAAGGAAATAGAGTCTGTATATCCATATTTGTTTGTCATACCCTTTTTGCAAGGAACTCAAAAATTATTCAAATTAAACAAGTATGAACTATAAGAGACTAAGAAAGAAGGCAAAGGTGTTACCTCACTAGGATAATAGTAATAATGAGACAAAGAACCATGAAGACTAAATCCAAGGAGACCAGATCTGAACATCCGGGTTTGATCAAATGCAAAAATTGGTTTGCCTTCATAACACTGTCAAGTCAACAACATGAGCATTATTTTGTGTCTAGAGTGTCATCAATGTTTTTAAATGTAAAATGAAATGGTTGTAAGTATGCATTTCTACCACATGCAAATGATTTTGAGATACAGACCTGTGCAATCCAATCTCCCAAGGAATAGATAGCACCACTTATCACCATCTTTGCCAAAATAGGATTTGTCATAAAGCGATGTTAGAATAGTTACTAAAATGGTCATAAATTATGTTCTTATAGTAAAAGAATACTTTGACATAAGAAAAAAACTACACAATATTAAAACATGACATTGTGCTTTAAAAACTAAAAAGATACTTGTAATGAAGAACTTCATTTCGACTTGCTAATTGGTTGTCACTATTAACTCTAAGCTTATCTTTAAAGTTTGAGCTTCACTTGGTTTCGAGAATAGTTTAATATTCTCTACTAAACAAGGCCAACCACGTGAAGGTGGAAGCTCATTTGGCCCCTCCCCCCCCCCCCCCCCCCCCCCCTAACATCACTCTAAATTCCCCATTAACATTTAATAGCATTCATTCATTCATTCATTTTTAAAATATAACATTCAATCATTATAATCACATGATAACATTCATTAACACATAAAATTCATTAACACACAACATTCATGAATAATTCATTAACACATAAAATTCATTAACACACAACATTCATGAAGAATTCATTAACACATCATTCATCAACATTACTAGTACAAAATTACATCCATTAAGACAACGTTCTTTCATTAGCAAAAAATGTTAATTATAATCATTTCTTTTTGGGTTTCTTGCCATTTTTTTTAATCATGTAATTTATAATAGGAAGATCAATGTCCTCGTCATTCCCCTCCTCTATTGATTATAATTCCAATGCATGTCTCCTCCTCATCAGTTCAGGAACACGAGGTCATTGCGCCAAAGGGGGGTCCGCTGCAATAACAACTACTTCATGAGTTAAATTCACACCATTTTATATTAGTGAGTTACAAGTATTTATTTAAGTAAAAGAACTATAAACCAAAAAAATTAATTTAAAAGAAAAAAACATAGATTTTCTTTACCTGAATGTGCCACATGATCTACATGGTGATCAGTCTGAACATCCTTCGACACTCGTTCAGCATGACATGATTCTATATCCTCTAAAATATACACAAAAAGGTTACACCAAGTTCAATTTAAGATGTTAAATTATATTAATAATTACATAATTAGTTTTAAATAGCAAATGAGCACCTCCATCGACAGTACGATGCACATCAGGGGCTTCATCATGCGGTGTATGATCTATGTCACGATTAAGAAGTTACATTGCAATGTCATGCACATTATTATCAAATAGATTGTTGCTCAAGTATTCAATTTCTAATATATTTTTTGGCATATTTACCTGTGCACATGATGAAGGAGACTCTTCGGTTGGGCTAGTGGAAGCTTGTCGTAGGCGTTCAGCCACGGCTTGATAGCCTTCCTTGAAGGCAATTTTTTTGTGTTCTGTCGTGGCCTCTAAATTAAATTCAGAGCCCTGCATTTTTTGATTAAACAAAATTATTTGCATTTTATAAATAATTTTTCTCTGTAATTCATTTATTGCTACTTACAATTTGTGCTTTAATTTTGGAATATCCACCAGAGCCAAGTCTATGCTGCCCAATCTTTTGCAGCCTGGCCTTTGTTGCCTTTGATGTGTCCTGCAACCTATGAAAAGTTTGAAATATGTTAGATGATATAGATATAAAGATCACTAATTAGTGCATTATTACATCGTACTAGTAGTTAATACTATTGCATACCTTCTTCTCTCATTTGCTGGTGTAATTCATCTTTGAGCATCCCCTTTCTCTTTTGCATCCAAAATGAACTCATTCCAATCCCTCACTGGAATAAAGGGAGGATGCTCGTACTTTGGGTTCTGGACGAGAATCTTTCTATATGAGTCCCTCACAGTCTTAAGATGTTTGCAAGCTCTTTCTAAAATTTTTTTCTCATCAAAAATATTATTACCAAACTCATGCTCTAAATATTTAATGAGCTGATATTTTAATTTTTTGTCTTGCAAGTTCCACCTTTTAAGAAAAAACACAAAATTGTAAATATAGTAAAAGAAAAGACCCGAATGAAAGGAAAAATATTGTACCAATTAATAATATGAAAAAAAAAATAGTGGGATAAAGTTAGTTCACTTATGATGTTCCACCTTGTATGTATGGTGGGCCCAAATATATGCAATGCGAGGTCATAAAGTGCCTTATAAAATGAATCGTTTCTTGCAAAAAATGTCATGGGATAATCAATCCAAAACTTGTTATGAATAGGTAAATGCATATTACAATATAAAAAATAATTATTTAAAGTACCTGAAAGCTTAGGACATTTTAAAGGCATCGATTCATTATCGTCAATCAATAATGACGTTTGCATAACTCCCATGCTAGAAACACAGGTAGATCCAAGAAATGATGGTGAATTATCACCAATACATGTACTCTGATTTGTATCTAGCATACCAAATGGTGCCACTAGTGTATCTCCTACTCCAAAAAAATAATCCACTATGTGATGCACCCAAGATTAAAGTACAAATTATCAAATCATAATTAACACAAAACCAAATATAGCAAAACAAGGATTTACCAGCTGCATAGACCGTGAAGGTGTCAATGTTTGCATGCCCCTTGTTGCTGACATTGCACTCAGCAATCTTGGATGGACATCTGTTGACCACTTAGGAGGAGTCTCCTGCACTTGATGACCTAAACAATACATTGCTAGCAAAGACAATCTGAAATAATAAAAGTAAGAGTCAACTTAAGAAGTTTTTGAATGTTCCAAAGAAAAAAATCCTTGTAACTTGTCAACTAAAGGATTATTTTACCTGAAGCGGCCGAAGCTCTACTAGTACTGGCCTCACCGTGTTGTCCTTGACCAAGTTCTAGATCAGTTGCCAAAAATTTCTATAACAAGAACACATATTACATATTTTACTTCACAACATAAAAGAGTATAAAATATAAACCTTTATTGAACTTTTGTTATAACTAAAGATTCATTACTGCTTACTTCATAACGACGTGCTTGCGCTTTCAATTTAGATAGCCTCTTCAGCATCTCCTCGGTTGGAATATTTGCTTCATCCAAAATTCTCATTATTTCTAAATTGATTTTTTTAAATTTTTTCCTCAACATAATTGTTTCATTAGGTGTTTCTACGATATCATCATCAAAAGGGGTAGCTATTGCCTTTGTACTTACTACAGGTGCTTTTCCCCTATCCTAAACATCAAATTGTGATAGGAATATCAATAAAACTATCATAAAAACTCCAAAACCGTAAATAAAATAACGTAATAATATAACATTTTTCAACTATCTAATTTGTACAATTTCAATAAGGTTTACCCTTGCTAAAGAATGGGTGGGAGGAGCATCCTCATGGCCTCTATCATGTGCGGGATCCATATTGTCCTATGACAAAGATTAATATAAAAACTTCAGCAAACTGAAAGCAATAGACTTAGCAAAAAAAACTTATTAATAAAATGGTATATAGTACTTACCACCCTCATGATAGTAACTTTATTTGTATCTATGCGATTTAAATGGTAATCTATTAGTAGTTCTTCCCTTGCACTTATTGATTTTATCGCACATACAAAAATTTGATTCCCCTCACGCGCCTCAAATATGTAATTAGGTTGCTTATTAGTTGAGGAATGTTGCGTACTATTTATAAAACCCACAATATTACCTATTGCTTTTGGTCTCCCATTAATGTACATTGCAAATCTTTTACTTTGATCATTTTCTTTCCATTGTATATAATTAGCTGATAGTGCATACCTACGCATACTTTTTTTATATTGAACAATCTACATCCAATCATTGTAATTGTAACACGGACCGACATACTTGAACAATTCAACAACTTTGTTGTAACATACCTTTATCCCATCCATGGAAAATAGGCCCAAACCATGTAATGAGGATGGAGCTATGCGATATATCCTCTCATTGACACAAAATTCAGTGTTAATTGGAGGTAGCTCATTGGGTATCCATTCTTTCTCAATATGTGTGTACCGAAAGGGCACCTTGATGTCGCATTTAGTCTCATCATTATAAGAACATGACCCCCCATTAGCAAGGAAAAATTGCATGCATTTATCAAAAAAATTTCTAATATTTTGACCTCTAGTTGATCTCCCTATTTTAGCTGTACTACATGTAGAACTTTTATCTAGCATTCCCTCATTTCCCTCATTCGATGTAGATAGATCTAACAAGTACCTATTTGGTGGGTCCTGCAATCCATCAAATGAGATATTGTCATGTCCCCGCTTCAAATAGAATTTTGATAATATTTAAATAATATATATAGAATAATCAAGTCGTGACCCATACGTACGATTCTTCTTTGTCTATACGTGGGAGATATAAAATGTACTAAGTTGAAAGTGATTATATAATTATATTTCTATATGGTTATTCTTTGTCTATATATACATTATATGATTATATAATATGTCTATTTATAACATACGTGCTCACTGATAAATAAGAAGAATATAAGAAAATTATGTCTATTTATTGACTTATACCTACTGATCCATGTCATTGTGCATGATCCACGCCAAAGGGGTTAAATTTCCTGCATATGTTAATCATTTATCTTAAGTTAGCTAAAAATTACATGATACGTATGCTACAAATAACTTAGAAGACAACATGAACAATATGCAACATCGTAAACATGAACAAATTTACTTTTTATATGGAATGCAAGATCATCAACAAAAGGGGTGACGATGTTTGTAATCAATTGTCTGTTTGCAAAAAGGGTGATAATCAAACACAATATATACATGTATCAATAGTAATTAATTGAGCATCGTAAGCAGAACATTCGTAATTATAAATCACATTTATTGTACTAATAATTAGAATTGAACATAATAAATATGTAATCATTACAATTGAAATCAATAAGACATGTCAATCATTTCATTGATCATTTCAATCATGTCATTGATCATCTTCATCATCATCATCATCATCATCACTATCATCATCGCCATCATCATCGCCATCATCATCATCATCATCATCATCATCATCATCATCATCATCATCATCATCATCATCATCATCATCATCATCGTCGTCGTCGTCGTCGTCATCGTCATCACCACCATCATTATCATCATCACCATCATCTTGATCTTCATCATCTGCTTCTTCATCATCTTCAATATCTTCTTCTTCCATAACATTATACTTTATCGGCCTTCCTCTTGGATCATGTCTAACAACAAATGACCAACCTTGTTTATGTGGAACCTCTAAGTAAAACACTTGCTCACATTGGCTTGGAAGAACATAGGGCTCATCTCCAACTGGCTCAAATGACCTTGTATTAATCATTGTAAATCTATTATCATGTCGAGTAACAGTTCTATTTGGATCATTTTGATTTAGTTGTATCCTATACCATTTGATGACAAATAAAACTACTTTGAAGGAGTTAAAATCACACTCAATTATATCATTCAAGATGTCATAGTATCAATTTTGAGATTGTTAAGGATGTATGTCATTTTTAGATGATATATTAGTGACTTCGAAAACTACAATTATCCCAGAATCACAAGTTTTCTTTGTGTCATCCAAAATTTTTATGTAAAATTTGTGGCCATGATAGTACATAGCTTTGTGGTGCTTGACCTACAATTTTTCAAGCGTGTGTAAATTATTTGCATTGTGAGTTGATACGAAACATACGAGTCATGATCATTAATAAATTTGTATGTACCTCTCTACCTCTTAAACCATATGCTAGATCAATTACCATTGGCGTAACATCGGAATCTCCATTATGATGAGCTTCTCTAACCAATGAAGCAACACCTTCTCATGTTAATGGACAACCATTTTGTTGACATCGTTCAATCCATACCGTCATCCAATCAAGATTGTTCGCAATATACAAATGTATTGCATCCCACTCTCGACCAACTATATAAAAAAAAAACACCAATTATAAATAACTTATATTGAAGATTTATAAGAATTAATTAACTACAGTAACATCTTAGATTTACCTCTCACTTTCCTCAATCTACCTTTTCCTATCAAGTACTCCCCTTCGAATTTGTTAATGGAGTTGGGATCCCAAATATGATCTACATGGATCTTTGCTGCAAACTTAGAAAGATATTCACTAATGTACACCATGGTCTGGTATACCATATATCCCTCCACCATAGAACCCTCAGGATGTGCTCTTTGTCAAACCAAGTCTTTCAAAAAATTTAAGTGCCTCTCAACCATCCACATTGACCTAGTTGGTATAGGTCCACACAATTCAATCTCATCAATTTGATGTATGAGGTAGTGTTCTTGTGCATTGAAAAAAGTTGAAGGTAGACACTTTTGCATTTCACACATAAGAAGAGGAATTTTTTTCTTCCAATATTTTATATCTTCTTTATTGATTTCTTTAGATGACAACCACCTCATGTATTTTCCAAGATCATAGATAACTTTTTTGACACTATTGGTGAAGTGGTGTGGGAGAGATAGAGGTAGAACATACTGCAATATTTGTAAAATGATCTTGTCAATATTTTATAAAAAAATGCAATGAAAACTACATGCAGTATACAAATATATAGTGAATACAAAATAACATGAATTACCTTAATAAATGTATGTCAATCATGTGTTTTCATCCCTGACCCAAATTCACTTTTCTTTGATATGAGATCGTTTATGTTTGCAGCAAATTCTGTGGGAAATCATATTTTTTTTATGACTTCTTTTATAGAATTGCTTTGCTGCTTCGACAATAACCAACTAAGGGCACTTGTATCAATCTGGTCTCCATTGTTATTTGATTGAATGATATTTTTCATTGCATGGTTGGATTCTTCAATGTCACTACAAATTTTGATAATTTTGTCTTTGTCACGCCTTCTATCCAAGATTTTTCATAATGTCTCTGTTACATTCTTTCCAATATGCATAGGATCAAACAAATGCACGATTGGGAGTTGCTCATAGTACGACAACCTACTAAATTGTGTAGGATAACTTTTTAGTCATTTTGGAAGTTGGTCATTGATGTCTTGACGACCTTCACAAGCATCAATTACATCATCAGTAAACAAAACACAATATCAAAATATAAATTTGAAACAAAAACCATCAGATGGAATGACATTACCTCGATGATTTATTTTATTGTATGCCGACTTCCATAGGTGAGGTGTCATTCTCCATAGCTTTGATGTAGTCTTTTCTTTCCCATTGAAAAGATGTTTTTCGATAATTCGGTACTTATGATTTCTATGGAGAAAGTGTCTATTCTCATCGAACACCTGCTTTCTTAAACTTTTTGAATGATGAGATTTCATCTTTGGACCACAAACTGGACATGCAAATTTTCCCTTTGTCTGAAGACCTACAAGATCATGTATAATTGGATTAAATATGTTAACTTTGTGTTAGCACTATAACATACCAAAAAAGAGGTGTTAAGAAGAGAACATACCACAAAAATGTGTTAGCTCAGGGGCATCATGTATTGTCCATACAAGCATTACATGGAATTGAAATTGTCTTTGTTCTATTGGTCTAGAGATGTCATACATAGTGACCCCATTCCATAACACCATCAACTCGTCGATAAGGGGCTCAATATATACATTGATATCTTTGACTTAGTACTTACCTAGTTGAATGAACAAAAACATTACATAATTATTATGACCATTTTGATGGATTATTTATAATAAATTAATTTAGCTGACTATTAAATCAAAAAATACCTAGAACAATCAGTGCCAACATTATGGGCTCCCTCTTTATGGACAACCAAGGAGGAATGTTATTGTTGATAATAAAAACAGGCCACACCGAGTAAGTAGATCTCATCTCTCCAAATGGATTGACACCGTCCGCTACTAATGAAAGCTTGAGATTACAAGGTTCTTCTTTAAAGTGTGGCCATTTTTCCTCTATTTCCTTAAATGTTGAACCATCCATAGGCATTCGCATAATGTCATCTTGACTTCTATTACGTGCATGGTAATCCATAAATTGTGCCAAGCTATTGCACTTGAATAATCGTTGCAAACGTGGAATAATGGGAATAAACTAAAGAACCTTGCAAGGCACCTTTTTTGTTATTCTATCTGATTGATATCTACTAATATGACAAATAGGGCATTCTATTGCAAATTCATGTTGTTTATGATATATAATATGATCGTTCGGACATGCATGTATTGTTTGATACTCCATTCCAATATCTTTCATAATGGAAGATAATTCTCGGTACAAGCGAGGTAGAATGTTTGATGGTGGTAAAAAACACTCACATATCAACCTACGACCAAAAATATAATTTGTTAATTTAAAGAATATTAATTGCTACACGATTCACCCAATGTTAATTGTAAGGGAATTATGACTAAATTAATGAAAAAAGATGACATACCTTAACATTTGCTACATTGGATAAACCATTCATAACCTTCAAGTTCACCAACAACAATACAGTGGCAAGAAGAGTTGTTTGGGAGCCTTCATATAGGGGCTCGTGTGCCTTCTCAAGTATAGGTACATCAAGGTCTGCGTCAACATCATCATCATCATCATCATCTTGATCATCATGATCATCTTGATCATCATGATCTTCTTCATCATCGTGGTCTTCTTCCATGGTATCATTACCTTCTACTTCTATATTCACACCTACGTGTTCCCTCATTTGGAAATCCACATTCTTCGGATTGTCATGGTCCATAACATGAAACCTAGGGAGGTTGACCTATATGAAAATGATGACCTTATATTAACCATGACCATGATGTCATCATCAAATCATGTCTTATGTATTTTATAAATTATTAAAATACATACCAATGGACGAAATTCATTTCCCCCTTCAATGTGACCATGTTGCCTACAATGTTCCTTAGTTGTTTTGATTAGATATCTTCGAGTCTTTAAGCCCTTACAAATTTTGCAAGGACAATAACATTTTCCATCACCTTTTCTTTTTAAGTTAGACCACAGTCTAGCAATTGTCTCCCTATTTTTTTGTGTGTTGATATCATCAGACATGGTCTTTCTTGAATGGAATGACTCGTTGGTGGAAGAAGGATGATTTGTTTGCAACCGGCAAATACAAATCATTACTGAACAACCATTTTCTCAACTATAATTTTCTCAACACAAAGGGACATTTATCATACCAAATCAAAGTTTAGAAATGGATGGTTCTGATGCTTTGCCATTACAATAATTGATCATTCATCATTTAGTATTGTGTATTTCATTTAAGTATGGACCAACAATGTTCAAAATGTTGTCACCAAGTATAGACATAGGAAATAAAAAAGGGACAAAAGACAAGAAATAAGAAAAATCATTACGACTATAGAAAATCTGCATGTTCACAATACTACATGTGCATTTAAGAGTCGATCAGAGAAGGTATATGTACAGGTGAAAAACATGCAGATTTATCGACCAAGCAATACTAGGAGCTCGACCCTGCAACAAATGGACTTGTGATGATATTTCACAATAGTACATGTGTTGCAGGGTAAGCTCCCAGTAGTGCTTATACAAATATGCATGTTCATTACCTGTGCATATGAAATAGCTCTAATGGTTACTTGAAAGAGTGGCTTAATATAAACAAAATGGTTACAAATATGAGAATATGTCAGAATAATGGCAAAGAGAAAAAATATAAAAATACCACTATAATCTTTTAAAAGATCAACATAAAAATACCACTGTAATCATTTCATTTCACAAAGGAAAAGAGAAATTTCAGTTAATACCACTGACTTGATAGTGTATGTCTACTATGTCCTTGATCACAACCTCTTCCTTGCTTGATAGTGTATGTCTAATATGTCTACCTAATACATGGCATTTAAAATTAAGGGCTCTCTAATAATAACTTAGATAAAAAAAAACTATAAACTAGAAAACCATCATGTTTGAATGCTAAACAAAACCAATTCAGAAAGATACAATTTAAGAATACTTGTCTATTTTGAAGTATACTTGTTAGCCATGCAATAACCAATCCCCTACATCATCTAATGTCATCTAAAACAACAACATCAAAATATATTTAGTTTGGAAATTAGAAGGATCTCAGTATGCATGAAAGGCTTCTACCTAAAATTCTACAGTTATAAGGCATTACAATAATATGAAGGAGATAGATACCTACTATTTGCATGTCAGAATTTGTGATACTTCACTTCCAATAGTTATTTGGATCACTATTCTGATGATGGATCACAAACTATTCTGATGATGGATCACAGACTATATGCCAAGATAGAGTAAAGAGTCTAAGAGGACAAGTTGCTTTGCATTTCATAATAGTGAGAGACATGGTCATGCAATTTTGAGGACATGACTAAAGAGGTTTGAGGTGTATTCTATTCAAGTTTCAAAAAATTTGGCGTATCACAAGTTCAATCTTCAAAGTGTTAGTATGATACAATTGACTAGTATGCTCTATTTTACCTATATAAGTGGTTTCCATACTTGCACTAGCATGTAACAAACATATACTATACAAGAAGCTTACAAGGACAATTTACAAGGCTAGTAATGCACACATATTGATCCACATGATAACATTTACTTCTCTCCAATAGAACAAGGTGACATAAGCTATCAAATTTTAATGTTTGTTGTTATTTGGACCAACAAGGCATGTTCTACCAAGATCCTAATTATTTGCAAATCTTGTTTCATTTGAGATGGTCAACAAATTGAATCTACCAAGAATAGCACATGTTAGGCCTTATAAAGCACAAGGATTGGATGTTGGATTGTGTGTTGATGTGAAGGAGCAGACTTATGTCCCCTTCACCATTGGATCATATAAAGATATTGTACTATGTGACATTGTACCTTTGAATGATTGTTATGTGATTTTAGGAAGGGCTTGGCAAGTTGAGAAGAGATCCCTACATGATGGCAGCAAGAACACCTACACTTTCACAAATGATGGAGAGAAGATGGTATTAACACCATTGGAGGAGCGCAAGATAACTTGGAAGGTGTCAATGAACATTGGCATCTTTGAGAAGGAAAGGTTCCTAAGAAAAGAGGAACATGGTGAAGCAATGGAAGATGCTTGGATAAAGAAGGATGATGCTTTGAAACAAGTAGCTTATAAGAATGTAGATGTGTATGAGGTTGAGGAAAAGATCCTAGAAAAGGATGAGATGAAGACAAGTTGTCCATTTGGAGGACAAATAACAAATGAGCAGCAGTCAAGTGTTGAAGAGAAAGCAGAACCTAATGCCAAAAATGTTCAAAAGGTTATAGCAGAGGTAAGGAGAAGGGATGTTGATGTAGACAAAGAGGAAGTAAATTTTGATGCTGAAGGAATGATATTAGTTGGTACTATTCTATGTCCATTAAAGTTTGGGAATTTTTTTTTTACAAGGACAACCAAGGAGAAGAGTAGCAAGGTAGACACCAAGGGAATGGTGAAAAGTCAAAAAGGAAGACAAAATGCTAATAAGAAGTTGCTGATAGAGGCAGAGGTATTCAAGCATGAAGAATCTAAAGATAATGAAATCATGAGCATGAAAAGTCATGTGAAAACTATGTGTATGGGGACAACCTATACTAGTATGAAGGTATTGCTTTGGTTTTTGGTACTACGTATGGTTGTGTTGCAGGTATATTCTAATGTACTATAGATTTCTAGCATGATAGACTTCACAAGGTTGTGTCAAAGCCCAATAATGGTAGGGTTGTCTTATGTCTTTTTCTTTCGATGTGGTGTCTAGATCTTAAGCATAAAAAGAAGAAGAAACGAAGGTGTAGAAGGAAGGTACAAGGTATACACTTCCAAAAGGTGTATGAGCACATGGAAACTAAGTATGGATAGCAAGTTGCAAGCATGGATACACATGGAAAGGATAAAGATACTTACAAAAGGAATTCAACAAGGCAAGAAAGCATAGAGCATCAAGAGGATGAGTACCAGTGTGCAAGAGACATGAGAGAACATGGAGATCCAGTTGGATGAGTTTGTTTTTTTGAGCATTCCAAG
Source organism: Chamaecyparis obtusa (assembly GCA_027943335.1). Classification (NCBI taxonomy): domain Eukaryota; kingdom Viridiplantae; phylum Streptophyta; class Pinopsida; order Cupressales; family Cupressaceae; genus Chamaecyparis; species Chamaecyparis obtusa. The sequence continues at coordinate 89,174 of BSBK01006147.1, read as the reverse complement.
AGGACTTGGAACAATTTCAAAGTTGGAGAGTATGGTGTAGGAGCACCAAGGTCACAAGCAGGAGTTATAAAGAGCACCAGGATCTTTGATGGATCCTTAGGTGGAATGGAAGCCAAATGGCCTTTTAAGGTCATTAAAACATGTAATAGGAACAATCATGGTCATGGAATGTTAATTGGATCATATATTGATCACATTGTAACAAAAAAATCCTAAATGTAAGCCTTTTTGGCATTGTTAAGTCTACAAGGTACCTAGGGGTCACTAGGAAGGGTGATTAATTTAATTCTAGGTTAATGGGATTGGTTTAATGACCTATACAGGTCCATGGAGTTATAAAATGGCCTATATAGCCATTAAAATTGATGTAAATGCACTTGGAGTGCCAAGTTTGTAATTTTCCTTAATATGGCAAAATATGGTCTAAAGGACTAAAGATGTGAGTTTAGGGATACATAGGAGTTTTATAGTTTCAAATAAGTTATAAAGACACCTTAGGACCATCCTAGGTGATAGTGAGTCTAAAGTTTGAGGGGTTGTCAAAAGTTAATAACTTTTGTCAACATTGTCTTTGGCAAAATGCAATATTGTTATAATAGTTAGTTAGAATAGTTGGTTGGTCAGTTTTTTGAAGAGTTAGGGTCTATTTCATAGAAATACACGTGAGTGGATAGGGGAGATCATCACTGATATGTAATGGCATGAATTTGAAAGAGTTTTGATAAATAAAAGTTTACTTCTCTGCACATTTGTAGTTCACTGTCCCAGGGTACAATCACTATGTTTATGACTTAAAATTCATTCCATGATGAAATCTTGATTGGGAGATGGATTAGATTGATATTATATATTTTTTTTTTCATTTCCTTGTAGATAGATTATTATTTTGTGACGTTTTGGGACAGTAAATCCAAGTTATTCTTGACTGTCCTGAACAAGGATTTTGCAAACAACACTTTGTTTATTTTGAAAGTTTAATGAATGGATTGACTCCCCCACCCCCTGTGGTCAATGTGATTAGTGGGAGGAGTCATAAAATGTATATAATCCTTGTATAGAATTTTAAATGCAAGGATGGGTAGGTATTGTGGAGGAGAGATCACAAACATGGAGAGTAAAGTGCTGATTGGGGGTTACTAGTGTTGGGACCAATCATGGTTTGAGAGATTCATCCATTGGAGGGCCATATTTTATGGCTTGTATGGTCATATTATGTTTTTTAATGGTTTTTAAACCCTTAGTTTGATTGGGAAGTGTGTGGAGGTGTTAGATTGGAGAAGCCACAGGTGTGAAGGCCTTAAATAGAGGGTTTTGTAGTTGGGTGTTTAAAACTTGTTTTCTATTCTTGAAAAGTGGAAAATCCTTGGTTTAGGATCATAATAAAAGACTTTTTTGGTCATGGAACCCTGGAAGTAAGTGGGTGATAGGGTTGCTTTGTTAGGAGGGGCTAATTAGGCCTAGGAGAAGAGCACTTAAAAAAGGAAGTATTTAGCAGTCAAAAAGTTAAAGTTTGAGATTGATATCAGCTTAGGAAATCCGAAAAGGGTACTAAAAAATGTAAAAACATTCATAGGTTGTTTGGGAATTTTGGGAGAAAAATGCTGATTTTAGTTTTGGCAGGGCTACTAGGCAGGCCTGGAAGGCTATAGTGGAAGAATGGTGAAAGATGAGTGGATAGGAGTGAAAGGGGAGTTGTAAACAATTGTTAGACCCACACTACCATAGAAAATAATTTTATGAGTCCACAATTGTTAGATATTTGTATCCAACCTTCTCATACCCACATGAATGGACTAGTCAATCCTCTGTTGCAATAGACTCATGTATAAGATCATCGAGATAACACTGTGACATACTCGGTCTGGCAGAACAATCTCAATTTGAAAACCCCTTCAACACACATCATGATACCTCGACACGACAGTCATACACTTGAACAGTCTTGCTGCTGCATTGGCATCTTAATTGGTACTTCCAAACAAGATCTCTAAATCTTATTCACATTTATATAGGAATACACAAAAAAATGTTAGAATTTACTAAAATACATCTATAAGGTGATTGCGAATGCCTTCTAGCATTTTAGGAGAGATAGAAACATTTTTAAAAAAAGTTGTTGATGTCTTCTAGGGTGGAGAGAAGCTAGAAATGTAATGGTAGATTTATTGCTTTCCCAAACTAGAAAAAACTTCAAATTTAATATTAAAGGTTTAAAAATCAAGAATAAAGGTCTTACAAGAAGAGAAAAAATCCTCAAAGAACACAACCCTTGTGTTGAAATAGTGTAATTTATCTTCTATAAATTCACAAATTATAATGAAAAATTCCTTGACATAGGATGCATCATGATCTAGGTTCCACAAGTAAAGCTTTTTAGGAATTAGTTACCCATTGATGAAGCTTACCTAACCTAGGTGAAAAATTGTTGAACCTGGAAATCAATTCCATTTGAGCAATGCTTAGTTTTCATGATAACACCACTACCTAATTCCAAGAGAAAAATATTCCAAGTTGAATTTGACATCTAGCAAAATCACCTTCTCTTTCCACCTAGAGTTTTAATGGGAGAAAACTTCCTATCCTTTGGATTTACATTTGCATCAAGTTGAGCTCTAGTATTCTCCTCACTCACAAATACTAAGTGGGAATACACAATGTCACACCTTAAGAGAAAAGGTCAAGAGCTAGTGATATAATTACTTTTATTATTCCACTATACACTTGAAATCTACTATTTACCTAATAAATGAGATTCAAAACACTCAAAGATTCCCCTTTCCTCACAAGGGATGAGTTGAGATACTTTGTTGTTAGTTCATATACGTGAGCCAAATTGGATGCTTCACCATTAAGGATTTTTGTATGCATAGTAGTACCAACTTTCCTTCCTTTAACATAGCAATATTGTAGGTCTAAAGAACTAGTACTTAAAAAGAGTACAATTTGACATAAAATATAAGAATAATCAAAATATTTCTAGAGACAACCCATGTAGGGAAAGTAGTAAGCAAGGAAAAAAAAACACAATTATATGTGACCTAGTAAGACTAAAAATTGTTCTAATGCCACATAGTAGGCTACAATAATTTTAGAAAAGTCTAACAAATCTTAGTCATATCAACTCATAGGTTATCAAAACCGTGGTATTCTGTCAGGGAATTCCTTGACTGTGTTCAAGGAATGTCCATTTGGAAATTTAGGGTCGAATGGGGATTTCACTACCCTTCTCGGGCTTCAAGAAACACTCTTGAACAATCAATCTAGGGTAGTGAGGAAGGCTTCGACAACGCCACTGCTTGACCGGGATAGTGAGGACTGTATTTTGATGACAATCGACACTCCCATTACCATGAGCCCTGAGCCTCAATGGAGATATGAGGGAACGTGCGTAGGAGTCTTCCCCATCGGGTTTTGCTCTGGTTTGCATTCATTAACCTAGACATTGTCAATAACAACCAATGTACTAAAAAATGGAAAGGTTCCAACTCACTCATGAGAAAGATTTAAAACATGCCATTATATGGAACCAAATACAAGGAAATTGAATTGTTTTATTGAATGGCTCGGAGAGATACTATTTTATGGCTACAAAGATTGCAAGTTAACAGTTTGATAGAATGTCACAGGGACAAGTCGTCTCATGAAATGTAATAATTATAGGGTATCCACAAAATGGATTTATTGATAAGGCTTTAATAAATTTCATGTAAATGCAATGAGTGGGTGTAAAGCCAGGTTTGACTACTTTTTCATTGTCCTCACTGCCCATGTGTACAAATGGGAGCCACAGAGCAGATTGAATACCACCACTGGAGCATGACTATGAACTGATTTTTAACCAAGTGCAACTATTGGGTGTAAAGTTCCATCCAACACTTTGTTAATAACAGTACTCATTAAAACAAAAATAGATGAAATGCAGAATTGGGGGAATCTATTTGACAAATAGAGGCAAAAAATAGGCTAAGGAAACTCCAATCAACAATTATACAATCGAATTGAGTGCATTCAGAATCATCTAGGTTTGCGATAACATGAAGAAGCATGTGATAGAATTGTGAACAACCGATGGAGTATAGAGGACAATTCCTTATCCAAAAATATTTTTTTTTATTACCATGGGCGATGGGAATAAAACCAACTTCATACAACATTTTCTATCGTCCAATGTGCCCATGCCAAAACATGGAGTCATGGATAGAGAGGCCACTCTATTTAAATAGAATGCTTGAGATGAATATGCGATATCGAAGTGCAGGTAACATATAAACTATTTGACTAACTATGAGTTGAAGGTTGATTTTTGAAGAAAAACAAGATACGCAAACATTTTGTAGAATATCCCTGAATTGAATAACAAGGTTAGCTCTTCAAATATTTTTTTTAATGAAAAGCTCCAAATCACATGAACTATATAGTGATGAGGATAGACAAATGGATATTTTCATATGGCATGCCACAATCTATAAGTTATGAAAATTAGTTGAGTGAATGAAGGCAATAGGAATCTAAAGAAATGAGGTATTATAGCGTGTATTGTACATGATAAACACAAAAATACTTTGGAAAAATCCCCTGTAGAAATGTGGTTTTAGCATGTGCCATGAGTGCAGATATACACACCAGGAACATATTTGACAAGATGTCTTCTCATCTGATGCCATGATTATAGAATAGTTTTGATTTATTTCTTGAAATACAGGTGCCACAAGGAACATAAATTAATGATTGCAAGAGATGCACACAATCTATTTTTCCAAGTGATTCTAGAAACTCTCAAGAGAATGCTTCAAATAAATTTGGTGTCAAGAAAAATGAAATGGGTGGGATTAGATTGATGTAAAGGAAGCCATTAGAGCATAACAGAAGGCATGATTTTTGAAAGATAATATAGATGGAAATGTTTTGGTAGATATGTGTACATAATGCAAAGGTATATATATATATATATATATATATATATATATATATATATATATATATATATATATATATATATATATATATATATATATATATATATATATATATATATATATATATATATATATATATATATATATATATATATATATATATATATATATATATATGACATCCATGAAATAGACTCGTGGGAAAGGTCATGGAAATTTTGAGATAATTTGATTTGTAGATGTAACTTCGTGTTCCACAAATATTGTTAGCATTCATCTTGACTATATAGGCCAAAATGGGAGGTTTTGAACTTTAATATGGACTCCATTAAAGCATAAGGATTAATGGGAAACTATCGAATGTTTATATTGTAACTTTGCTAGTAGATTTGTGTGTATGTGGAAGTGTAGAAAAGACATATGAACTGCTTGAAAAATTCTCTCAAAGAATGTGTAGTTACTAGTGATTTGTATGCAAAATGTGGATATGCAGAGAAGGCACAATAATTATTAGAAAAAATTCCACATAGAGATGTAATCTCATGGCAGGTTATGAGGGCTTGAACAAGTGAAAATAAGTGAAAGTGATAAACAAGGATTATGACAATGAGCATTTGGAAAGTGCATTTTTTTTTTCATCCAGTTGAAGTGCAGTAAAATATAATAAGTATAAATACCAGAAACCCAATTATGCCCCCATTACTCTAGTGCATGATCGCATAGATAGGTGATACAGTACTGGGAAATATCAACATCCAAGATTTTTTATAAATCTATAGAAAAGGAAGAAAGGACCACAATGGCATCCTGGATCTTAGACAGTGGTTTATCTCGCGCAGGAGGCCATCTCATACCCATTAGGGCATCAATCTAACCATCAGCAAAAGCAAAATCAAATCTCTCAAAATTGAGTTCCCACAAGAACCATTTAGGCATCAATTAACACAATAGGAGAACAAAAATATTCATTGAAAATCTATTATGAGGCCATTATAACAACAAAGTAAAAAAAGAAAGCATGTGCTAACCTTCCAGGCACCACAGAATCAAATGTGAAAGTCACCAGAATAGCTCTCAAATTTACCCAGGGCTTGTACCTCCTTCACACGTGCTACAATTATGTAATAATGAAATGAGGTTTGAAACCCATTTTTTTTACTTTAAGTTATGCTCGTGTTGGTCGCAATTTTGACCAACATGGGCATGTATTAAAAAAAGAAGTTTTCCTTCTATAATCCAACCAACCTAAACATTTGTATTTGCTGGTCGAATTGTTTAGTCGAAAAATAAGGTCAAATGTACTAGTGCTAGAACTCTTGCTTTTGATTTACCTTGTTTCACCCACGAAAGGACTGTCTTTGATTCCCAATCCCATTTTCCCAGTACTTGTCTCCTGTAATCTAAAGTCTTAACCAAGGAGTATTTCTGGACTTCATGTCTCAGGGTTTCCTCCCCGACCATCCCTTATGCTTAAAGGAAAATAATCTTAATATGTTCAAACCTTGATCCCTGAAGCGTTAGTATATTGCATAAATAAATGTCTTTATGAGATATTGAATAAGGTTTTTATTGCTTCTTGCAGGATACAGGTTGATATAATGGCAACCCCATCCCAAGCACCTGATCCAAGTCTGGAACTAGTACCATCGGTTCCCCTTGGCAAGAAGACTCAAAGGAAATTACAAATCGGCAAGACCCCAGTAACAATGAGATATGTGTATCTCAAACATATAAAGATTTCTAAGGTAGAGAGAAAAGTTCAAAATATCATAGCTATTGACATCGGGGATGTCCATTTGAAAGCTAGCAAAGTTGTAGCCAAGTGTGCGACATCCAATTTGGGAACCCTCAAACCTAACATGAAGGCCTCTAGGTCTAACTCAAGAACCATCCAAGCCATCTTTGGAGATCTGGTAGGAGGGTCCAAGTTCTATGGAGAGTTGAATAACTTTGAGCTCCTGCGCACAACTTCCTTCCCACAATCATTCTAGTCCCTAGAGTCGGTCCTTACAATTCCTAGCCTCTACACTAAAGCCACATGGAAATGCATGAATATGTAGGGAAAATATATTTCCAGTTTCACCCCAAATGTCATCTAGGTCATCTTCTACCTCATGGAGAGGGATAAACCCATAGTTATGGATGAGAGGGAAGCACTAGCTCTGTACGCAAAGAAAGAAGCAACATATTTAAGAAGTTTTTGAATGAGAAGTGGTTCATTCATCAACAAAAGGACAAACCAAAATGTCTGACTAGATCACGTATTTTGACTTCCTCCAACCCATCTAGGAAATCATTGTAATGATTTGTTGCATCTTAAGGAAACTGAATGCAAAATATTTCTAGGCATGGATGTTTTATTTCATAGTAGACATATGCAACATAATTGTATAATTTGACCAGGCACAGATTATTTCAAATGAACTTCACAAGTAGCTCCTCATCATTTATGGTGGAAAATGATAATTCTACATGACCTCCTATGTCAAATGTTTAATGCCCAAATTGAAGCACAAGTAAGAAAGCTTGCAGACCTAGGGAACTCAAGGAGATGAAAAACACAATACCTTCCCTCGAGGGAGTTTCATCTGTAGTTGCATTTTGATCAATACATAGTGAATTTTGTTTGTGTCAATGACTCCTTCATTTTTGAAAGGATTCACAAGTTAGATAGGGACGTCAAATGCTAGCACTCTAAGGAGGTGATGGTGCTTGTAAATAAGTGGGGTTCTTGGAGTTCCTAACTTGTACATATATGTGAATAACGGGTTTTAAAGGGAAGCCCTTCCTCCTTCCCCGACACTATAAAGATAAAGTTATATTATTATAATTTTGTAGGAAAATACTGGAGGTGTGGGCATTAATATCTGTGAAGCATAAACCTGAGGTTAGATTCTCATTCACCCTCAGTCACTACAACTGCTTTGTCATTGGTGCTAAGGAGGCAATTTTCGAGCCAAAAAGCTTGAACCTCCAAAAGTTTAATTTTGAGTAGGATCCTCATGATACCAAGAGAAAAATAAAGGGCATCTTGCCCAATGTATACCCTACACATAAGCCAAACATCGAAGATTTATGGGTCGACCTATAAAATGATTTTGATCAGTGGTGATGCTAGTTTATCGGATGACTACCCCACAAATGAGAGATTTTGTACTTTGGGATGTTGCGAAGGATTTTAAGGATAAAGAAGGAATTGTAGTTCTGACCTACAAGGCCCATAAAATAGATCAGAAATGGATCCCCTCAATTAAGTGGGATGATTCTAAAGAGTTGGATATACAAGGTCTCACTATGGACATAATCACTTGTAGCCACGAGGTCTTTGACCTCCACCTCCATAGGAGCTCAAAGTCGAATATGAGAAGCAAGATTTTGCACAAAAAGTATGAGAGGAGGAAAGAACCAACCAATAAATGAGGTAAGCCCTCTGAGAAGGTAGACCCCCTAGAAGGTGCCTCTGAGGTAGAAGTTTTTGAGGATCTAGGGAGGAAAATATGTCAAGAAAATAAACTTTGTTGTGTTGCAGAGAAAGGGTTAACCTTTGGCATTTTCGTTGAACCCTTGGCATTTCTTGCCCCACCAAGACTACAAATTGACACAAGTGCCCCATTGGAATAGGTTCCAGATGATTCAGTTCCCACAATGACCACCCCAGATGGTGAAGGTTTATCTTCCTAGCCAAAAATTATTCTATTGAACATTGGTGAGGATAGCAAGGATACCTTGTCTAATGATGACCTCCCCCTCATCCATTCTTAGATGAAGATTTTAGGTTTTTGTCCACCTCCAAGAAAGAGAAACATGGACATTATAGACCTTCCCCCATAGGTCCCCTTTCCAAAAACCCAATCTCCTCCATCACAACAGGTTCCACTCGTCGAGGACCCAAATTTTGAAAATGGCCATGTGTACACAAAACTTGAATCTTCAGAGCTTGAAGATCTAAGCATGATGCTCAACTTAGAGGAACATGTCATCTTCTTCAAGGAAGAAGAAGAAGTAAAAATAAAAATAGTAGGAAGAGGAGCATGCCTGAGAAGAATGGGAGACTTAGGAAAAAGAGACCCAACTGCTCAAAGAAAAGGTCACCCAAAAGGTTGAAGAAAAAAAGAGAGTAGAGGTCGATAAGTTTGCACCTTGAGGAAAAACATAAGAAAAGGGTTGAGTAGGAGACACTCTAAAAATAGGAAATACAAAACAATAGGATGATGTTTACAAGAAGGTCATCAAGGTCGTAGAAAAGAGGGTGTGAGATGAGATCTCGAAGGAAGAAGAGATTCGTAAACATTAAGAGGAGTACAAAAAATGGAGCACAAAAACCAAACCCACAAAATCAACTATAACCCCATAGCCCAACAACTAGCATCTACAACAACCAGAAACAAAGATTCTTGGGAACCCTCCTCCTAGAGAAATTGAAGCAGTGGGAGGAATGATGTCCACCTCCCATGACATAATAGCTACAAAGCTTAATGTACTAGCCCCTCCACATTGGTTGGATTTTGAATTCAAAAGAAAATAATCCCTAGGGTACCAAAAGGCCTCCCTCTAGGATATCATGGCCATTTTCTAGCCTCAGAAGAGGGTGAAGAAAGCAAGGACCATATTTGCCACCTAAAGAAATGAGCAAGGAGAGACAATGGCTAAGGTTTCCATGAGAACCCCAAATAAGGATCAGTGGAAGGCCATCTTTGTGGATATCAAACAATCCAAGTAAAGATGAGAAAAATAACTAAGTGGGGAGAGTTAGACAAGCTTGACAATGAAGCAAGCACTATGTGTGAGAGGATAGAGAAAGAATATAAGTCAAAGAAGGAATTGAAGGCTAGATAGGCCCAAATGGAGGATATTTTTGGGGAGTTAGCATCTCCCACTTCCTTTGTGTCTCTTGATGTATCTTCTCCCATAGAAAGAGAAGAATTCATTATCCACAATGAAAATAAAATCCTTAATCATAGACTAGTGGATCTTCGATCAAGTGGAGAAGGTTTAAGGATTCCTCTCTGAGTCTATTAATTACTATTTTGAGGCCATGTAGAACTAGAAACTGGTCTAGCATGAAGTAGAGATATGGGATGCAAATATTGCTAAGCATGAGAAAAAAAGAACCTAATGAAGATGTTTTCCCTACGAGAAGATGAATTGATAACATCAAACATTTTGAGAAATGAGGATGTAAGTTATGTAGATATTACTCTCTGAAAGTTGGATTTTTTTACAGATGTTTTGGGTGCATCTAAGAGATCAATCACCCATTTTTTGTCATTAATACAAAAGTACACTATCCATTTTGTGTAGTATATACAAGAAACCACAAATTCCTAGTTGGAAAGCATATGAGGATTTACTATTTTTTATTCTTTAATGGCCTATTTTGAGGAGCATATGGAACATAAATATGGTCTCTCTCACAATTTTGAGAAACAGGTCATGGATGAGTGTACAAATTTGATTATAGAAACACATAGGGCCTTGGGGACCTTCATAAAGATGTGGATGCACTCATACCAGGTGAAGACAAATTTGAAAGAAGCTAAGTTTTGAGTTTAATGGGTCAAGAATCCAAATAAGGAATCTAAAATTGAGTGCATCGACATATTAGAGAGTTACAAAGTGGCTACACCAGGTTGAATTCCCTTTGCAACCCTCAATTCCTCTATTCTTTATTATTTAAGTCATGCAAGACTTTAGGAACAGTGTCCTAAGATTATTCATTCTTTATTCTTTTATACACTTGGGTATCATCATCAAAACTCATCTACTCGTGTCAAAATTTGACTGCTCACATTCATGCCTCTATAGTACAAATAGTGTTATGTCAAAGAGGGTATAGGTACAGATGTCAGATGGATTTGATAGGTAGAATGAGCACTCCATAGGCATTACTCACCTTGAGGGTTGAGCGTCATTCTTGCATTGAAGGCCATCTACAGGTAGATGGAAAGGGGATAGACTGTCGATTTGACATTAATGAGGCAAATCTAAGGATCAGAGGATGTAGAGTACAATAGAAGACTTTCACACCATCAATACATTCTCTCAAGATCTGGATCTCCATATTCCCTCCTTTTTCTCTCTTCTTCTTTCTCCTTCACGAAGACATGTAGTAAGTGTAAATATTTGTAAATAGTATTAAATGATTGTAGATGATTGTATAAGGGTAGTACCCTATAAATGGAACATTTTGGACCATTGTAAGGGTCTGCAAAGTTGATGATTTCAAGGTGCCATAATAAATAGACTAGTTTACCTTTCTAAACTCTTTCTTTTAGTTTAGTTTGATCTTGTACTCCCTTGGAGTGGTGTATCTGAACCAGTGATGTCTAGAGTTCTATTATTTTGAATCACTTTAAAGAACACATGTTGATCTTGTCATTTTGGAGCAATAATTTGGTTATGGGTAAAATATGTATTACTTTCATTTAATGTTTTCCTTTACTCTAGAATTCTTGTGTTCTATGTTAAAATGTTACTTATATTTTAGGTATGAAATGGATTTGGCATCTCTAATATATATTGATTAATGATCATGTATGTTATTGATTTACTATATTGTCTAAAGTAAAATTTGATGGATTGAAATGAAGGATGATTATAGGTTGGTCTCTCACTAACCTTGTTCTATCTTTTGTTATTTTTTAAAGTATGTTCTAACACTCTTCCTTATGGATCTCAATCATAGAGTCTTTGTAATCACCAACAAGCCCCTTGAACAAATAGCCACATGTCCAATTGATTTAGTCCAACACCTTTGTAGCTTGACACCCTAGTGCTTAGGAGGATAAGAACCACACTTCCCTTTCCTCTTTAAAGCGAATTTGTGAAGCATACACACTGACACATCTCTACTCTATTGTCCTATGCACAAAACACTCGTCAACAAAAACTAGTCCTAGAAGGAGGGCCTAAAGGCTCTAATGTGTTGATCATTGAGACCCCTAAGAGTGAGTTATTTAGTTGTGACCTCTGACATTTAGGGTCTTTTTCCCTAATAAGGTTTGAAAAAATCCTTAGGTCAACCCATAACTGAGGAGAATTCATAGAGATAGGACCTTCTATCCAAGCTAAGAGGACTACTAAGAAAGGAGGATCTTCAACCTTCAATCCGCAGTCAGGTCCCTAAGTTGTTGGACCATCTCACATAGTCATCACAGTGAGTGTTTCTCAGGCTGGATCTCAAACCATTCCTTATATTGTATCCCAAATGTAGTCTAGTCTCATTCTCCTGATAATGGCTTACTTTAATTAGAATCATTCCTCACTAGGAACCATCCAAGGTGGAATCCATGACCTACCCCAGAATCTAGAAAATAATTCTCCAAGATATGAGCACCTCGATTCCCGAACTACATAAGAGAATTTGCAAGCCTTTAAGGACTTTATGGTCTATCATCATATTGCCCATTAGGACATAATTTGTAGACTATTCCCATATTATTTAGGGCAAAATAAGCTTAACTAGTACCTCAATCTCCCCATCAACTCAATACACAATTGGCAAGAGATGAAGACTTATTTCCTTCTTTAGTTATGAGTGTATGTTAACCTCACTACCCTGTACTATCATTTTGCCTCCTTGTAGAAGGAATCCAACAAGCCCTTAACGATATTCAACAACAAATTCTAAAGGAGATACAAACAACTAGTATCCCCCTTCACTGCGGCTGAGGTGATGGTCGTACAAATGTACCTTCATTCCATAGATCCATGGGCTTTCATGTTTATTTAATGCACCTACTAGGCAAGAGATATAGATACCCTCACCAAGGTTTACTCCCTAACCCTATCGATGAATCAAGAGCTAAATAAAATCCCCATAGGTATAGGGAATAGCCTACCATTGAACATTTGGTCTGGTGCATTCCACCACATGGTCGAGTTAAATCTCATTATTATGATAGGTACCCCAACAATTAATCTAGTTTCTTATTATGTACTGCACCCCATAGCCCAAATTGCCCATGTTCCAAAACTCTCTTATCACCAATAACGTCTGATTGTACCCCAAGACTTAGGGTTTTTTTTTCTTTCAACTTGTTGGCCCAACCAAACTCCATCCTAGCACATCCCATGTTGTTGTGGCTAACTGAGTGCCATTTTCACCCCCCTCAGACCAAATGAATCATTTGACTGTAGAAATGGATGCCTTAAAGAAGATGTTAACCCAAGTCACATATGAACTGAACCAAATCAAGTTGAGCCTTGAAAGTAGCTAGAACTTTGGTCCCCTGTAATAACTAAACAATTATTAAGGCTACCAGAATTACTAGAACTTTGGGAAGAGGTACAATAATAATCAACACCCATCAACCAAAGTTGGTGCAATAATCAATGCCCTTTTAGCTAGCAGTGGAATATCAACCCTAATAATGAGGGGTAAACCACAACCATCAAGATGTCCACGTGGGCCCCAAGTAGAATCACATTGTCAATCTAGCAGATGTCTACTTGCTCACCAATTGGTGTTGATTACATGACAAATCAGCCCAATCTAAGGTGAATTACACCCAAATGGAAAAGATCATAATATCACCCAAGTTGATGGCCTGCTCACTACCAAGAAGCCTTCCTCCAACCAACCAGAAAATATTAGCTAGGCATTTGCCTTTGATAGATTTTCTTCCCATTAGAAGAAGAGAATGAGCCAAAGGATTCCCTTGAGTGCGAGGCACAAGCCTTTCAATCTAAAAGTGTGTCCTACAACTTATGAAATCAAAACAAGGGACCTTTTATCACTTTGGTGCCTTTGAAGAATACTCATATCCCTCCAAAGCACAATGCTAGCAATAATCCTCCTCCCCACAAAGTACCTTTGTATTATGCTTCCAGATCTGATAGCGAGAAGTCCACATGGGTCCCCAAAGGGAGATGTGACTTTATAAAGGTCATGGAGGATGTGTCCTACAACTTATGAAATCAAAACAAGGGACCTTTTATCACTTTGGTGCCTCTGAAGAATACTCATATCCCTCCAAACCACAATGCTAGCAATAATCCTCCTCCCCACAAAGTACCCTTGTATTATGCTTCTAGATTTGATAGCGAGAAGTCCACATGGGTCCCCAAAGGGAGATGTGACTTTATAAAGGTCATGGAGGATACCAACACTACCATGTCCCTCATGGAGGTACTGTACAACTATCTTGAACATAAAAAGGGCTCTCCTCAAATCTCTTGAGCAACCTAATCCATGGGTGATAAAATATAGGACAACAACCTTTTATGACACCAATTCAACTATTCACCATAGAAGCACTAAGGACCCCCCATTCTATTAGGAATGGGAACATTGAGAGAGGGGGGGGTGAATCAGTGTTCACTGTATTTTAACTTTTAACTTTAATCTTTATGCTGAACACAAATGCTTAATAACTGAATTAAACATTCACATAAACATGAAACATGAAATCAACACATGACACCAATATGGTTATGAGGAAACCCAAATAGGTAAAAACCCCGGTGGGACTTGATACCCACTAATAATCTGCACTAGTGTTTTGTGATCCTTGTTAGAAGATCCTTTACCTTGTTAGGAGTAGCTTTACAATGCTTTAAGTACAATAGACCTTGTTAAGGGTCAGACCTTGTTAGGAGTCTTTTACAATGATCCCTGTTAGGGGAGTGGACTCACTATCCTAGAGCTCACTGCTCAAATGGTGAAGGCTACAACCTTTTGAATCAAATACACACTATATCTGTAGGTGAACTGTTCACTATGACACTTCTTGTCAGATTAGTTCCTTTGGTGCACTGATGCTTTGACCTCTAGCAAAGCTCTAATACATCTTATGCTAACTTCACATACCTTTGCTATGCTTCTTGCAACTCTATTTCTACTTCCATACCGAATACAATGGGTGTGCCTTATATTTATGCGCTTACACAAACAAAACAATTAGGTCAGCCCTATAACTAATTACAAACAATGCTTCCAAATGAATTGGCTTAAGCATGCTTACAATTATACATATAAACATGTCAGCAACCTAAATACAATGGGCGCATGGCATTTAAAACATTAAATTATAATCGAAAACCAAAATGCTAACTATCGGCTCCATGCTCTGTTTGTTGTTGGCACACACTGGCTGTGCAACTTCAATTGACTGTAACTTTCACATATTTGCATATCTACTTATGCACTCATAGAATAAGCAAGAATATAGTCTAACTTAGCTTCCAGGGCACATACCATAATTCATCCATACATGCATGCATTGATGCTCTGAGCTACTGGAACTCTGTATACCTTCTAGTCTTCAATACTTAACTGAATTCAGATCTTAACACTAAGTGCACTGACTCCAAACTGCTATATGACTTTGTTTCCACAATGACAACACTATATCTAGTCATATACTTTAGTATAGACAACTTGCCAACAATCTCCCCCTTTGTCATTAATGGCAACAAAGGAATATGGCCAAGTTACTAACTGTACCTTTACACAAAAACTTTTGTCTTCTATACATAACCTTATATCTCCCTATACATATATGTAATCCATATTCTATACACAACTCCCCCTTTGACATTAATGACAAAGGTGCATTAAAAACTATATCTATACATACTTACTGAGGGAAAACATCCGGATATGCAATCTTGAGGTTCTGGATCTCCTTCTTCCAAAAGGTTATTAGTAAATTGACTATCTGTAGATGGGCACATAATGCATATTGAAGCTTCTCCAACTTCTCCAATTCTATGCTCAGACCTTGATCATAGGTTATCATGGTCTCATAAATCTCCTTTATGTTCTGAATGAGAATGTCTAGTGAGGGCGCAAGAGCATTCCTCAATTGAGTTTGTCTAGACCTTGTCTTCTCCATTTCTTTCTCTGCCTTCTCAATTACATCCAACTGACCTTGATAGAAATTGTTACACATGTTCACATCAGTGGATGTGTCTAGCACTAAATTCTTCACCTTCTCAATCATTTCCTCTACATCTTTGATCTTCTTAAGATGGGCATCAGTGAGCTTATCCTGATCCATGGGATTCTACAATGACTTTCCTTCCTTGATCTACAAATTCCTTCAAGGATGCTTGACCAGACTGAAGTGAACTTAAGTCAAGTGTGAAGTTTCTCATTAGTTCATTGAGTCTCTTCTTCAAGTATTTCTCCTCTGCCACTATGGTTGCATATTCTTCTAAGCTAGAAAAAATGACTTTGAACTGTGAGATGACTGTGCTCACATCATCAACCAAATGTACCTTTAGCATTTTCTTATCCTCTAGCAGCAAACTGTTCAAGATATTCACTAATTCTACCAAGAGAGGATTTCTCATGACTTGCTTCTCCTTTGCTTTCTCCATAGCTAGGACGCTAAACTTAATCGGGTCTTCTTCTTTCCAAGAATCCAAACTGCTTGTGTCTGGTGTCAAACTTAACAACAATGCAGAAGAAGGAGTGATGGGAGTGTTGTCCATCACCACTTCTTGTTTTACTATGACCAGTTCAACAACAGTTTCATCTTTTCTTTCTTTTTCCTTTTCTCCTTCTTTACTCTCTTCTTCTTTCTCATCAGAAACATCTTCTATGAGTACTTCTTCTTGCTAAATGGGAGGTGTACTGTTGCATAGGATTTTAGCTTCCTCAATGTTGACAAATGCTTCCTCAAACTTGTCCAAATCCTTATCAGTAGCCACCATGGCTATTTCCACATTATCTATGATAATAATGTTATCTTTGTGTGATTTTGTCATAGGGGCAGACTTGTTTGCTTCTGTTTGAGTTTCTGCTATGGGCACTGAAAACTAAGGACTTGTCATAGGTACATTAGTGGGCTCTACCACTTTATCTTCCTTAATGGGTGCATGAGAGATGGGTGCAGTAGGTGGTTTTATCTATTTTTCTAATAACACCTTCTCAAAAGCCTTTTCTGTTTCCTTCGTAATTAGCTCATAGTCTTTGTTCATGATATGAAGAGTTCTCATCTTAGTCCTTAGGTGCGGCTTCACCAAATTTGATATTAGTGCCACTTCTTCTTTATAACATACCAGTAGAGTATTCTTTGATGCTTAGATCTTCTTCATTAGATTGTCTCTTTATATTTTCTAAAATATCCCATACTTTATCTGGAATTTTTTTTTTCAACTCAAGGACTGTCTTCTTAAACTTGATCATGTGTTTGGCAATCATACTATGTATTTCTGATTTGTCAATATCACTGTAAGATTCGTAGAACTTTCCTACTTGATCAGTTCTGCCCTCATCAACAATTCTTGCATTCAAAACTTTAAGACTAGGTCTGAATCCTGCCTTAGGAGGTGCTTGAATGTTTTTCTTGCTCCTTAGTGCTCACGAGGATGGATGACTGGTGCTAGCTTCTTTCTTCCTCTTGAATATAGACTTATACTTCAGAGGAGTATCTTTGGGCACAGAAGGAGTATTGTCTTCTTTACCCTTCTAACTATCATCTGATTCAATTTTTATCTTCTTCAGCTTAGGATCTTCTTGTTCTTCCTTTGTTGTTGCACCTTTCAATTCTAGGGAAATCTTTTCATCCCTTTCTTTGTCAAGGTCTACTTGAGATACACCATGTATTCTCAAGATTTCAAATGTGACCTTTTCAACCTTTCTTTTTGTTGCAGCACTGTTCATCTTAGCATCAACTTTTCTAGTCTTTTCTTCATAGGTTCTCCACCTAGGTTCATTATCATCTTTAGGGGCTGATAGCAATACCTGTGCATAGGCTTCAAGAACTTGTTCCTCTACCTCATATCCAAGTGGATGAATCCACTTAGTTCTAGGCTCAATGACTTCCATACATGTAGTGTCTGTCTCCACCATAAAGCATATGTCTTTATACTTCTCCACAATATTCTCAGGAATCCTGTACCTCATCTACATCCCTGCTCTCAAGGTCTTTAATTCCAAGGTTTCATAGTCTCTTAAGGTGCTCTTAGTGCATGCCTTGTTTGATATTTGTGGCATGGTTGGAATGGACTTGTCTAGATACAAGTCTAACACTTTACCAACTAAACTTAGAGATGATCTGACAGCTTCCGAATCGGTGCAATGAGCTAAGGTTATTGCAATCAATCAAATACACTTATAACTACAACAAATATCTGATAGATCAATCACCAAGACTTCACACCAACTTCCAAGGCTCCTTTTTCTCTTTATCGCTCTAAATTTGAATGCAATGAGCAATCAAATGACTTATGTGTACTTTAAAGTGGAAAATCCACCATTAATGCACATCGCGTAAACCAGGTTATCACTTCAAAATTTCAAACTCGAGCTTCGCTAACAATCAGCATGTGCACTCTTGCACGAAGGTTCCTATACACTCTAAAAGCTTAAGTCCAAAGGTGCATACTCTAAGGATGAGTATACCATCCACGCAGGGGTCTAGAGATAAATTAGCTCCCCCTATGACCCTGAGGGCCATTCATGTAGATGTAGAGGGTGCGTCCACTTGGGATGCATCCAATACATTCTCATCATCTTTGTCTTTCTTTTCTTCTGACCAAATCAAGCTTGCATCCTCTAAGGCTTTCACAAACTTGACTTCTGCTTCAGGATCCAAAACTGGCTCTTTGGTCTTTTTAGGGCTTTCCTGACCTTGCGTCCTTGATCTACAGAACCTTGAGATATGTCTAGCCTTGTTACAAGAGTGACAAATGACTAGAGGTCTGTTATTCCTCAGTGCATTAACATGAGTCACCATGCTACATGTTCTGGTTGAGTGACTATTATAGTTACATATCTGACATGTAACATTCTGAGAACTTCTAACATTTGTCTAATTCTAATTTCTTTGATCTTGCTGAGTCCTATTCTTCTTACTAGTCTTGCAATTCATAGCTTTATGACCAAATCTATTGCATGAATAATAGTAACCATTAAAAGGTCTTACCTCTATACAGTTTCTTGCAATGTGTCCATGTTTGTTACAAGAAAAACAAGTGTGTTCTACTTGCTTGCGCTCAATCTTAGGAGGACCACCATTGTCTTTGGTTTGATCTTCAATCTTCTCATCATCAATAGAGTTCTTTTGTGAATCCTTTCTTGCTCGCATATTGTCAATCTGATTTTGTGCTTCATTGAATCCAATGCAGCTAGTGTCTCCTTTGATTCTTCTTGCATACAACTGAGATTCTACCAAATTAGCACTGGCATGTAATTTGTCAATATGATCCTTTGACTTTTTCAATTAAGATTCCAAACTCTCTTTGATATTCTTTAGCTCCAAGATTTATAAGTTAGCTTCCCTTAGTTCTTCATTGAGTTGAAGGTTCTCCTTGACTTGTTCATTGTAGACATCTTGATTGTTCATCAGTTTATCATCAAATTCTTCAAGTTGACTTAATAAGGATGCATTTTCTTCACTCAACTTCTTGACTTTTTCTTCAAGTTCACTATTAGAGCGTCCTTTCAAATCCTTTCTTAGTCTTTTGATAACTAATTGAGTATCACTGACTTTTTCTTTTAGTTCTTAAATTTCTCTTTCTGAATTGTCCAGGTCTTCAAGAGTGGCTTCAAGATTTTTCTTCAGATGTTTCATATCTGCTTTGTCCATGATCTCCTCAAGTGGTTAAACTTCTTTTCTAAGGACCAGAGCTTTGATACAAATTGTTAGGAATGGGAACACCGAGAGGGTGGGGGGGGGGGGGTGAATCAGTGTTCACTGTATTTTAACTTTTTACTTTAATATTTATGCTGAACAGAAATGCTTAAGAACTAAATTAAACATTCACATAAACATGAAACATGAAATCAACACATGACACCAATATGGTTACGGGGAAACCCAAATAGGTAAAAACCTTGATGGGACTTGATACCCACTAATAATCTGCACTAGTGTTTTGTGATCCTTGTTAAAAGATCCTTTACCCTATTAGGAGTAGCTTTACAATGCTTTAACTATTGTAGACCTTGTTAAGGGTCAGACCCTGTTAGGAGTCTTTTACAATGATCCCTATTAGGGGAGTAGACTCACTATCCTAGAGCTCACTACTCAAATGGTGAAGGCTACAACCTTCTGAATCAGATACACACTATATCTACAGGTGAACTATTCATTGTGACATTGCTTGTCAGATCAGTTCCTTTGGTGCGCTGATGCTTTGACCTCTAGAAAAGCTCTAATACATCTTATTCTAACTTTGCATACCTCTGCTCTACTTCTTGCAACTCTATTTTTACTTCCATACCAAATACAATGGGCACACCTTATATTTATGCGCTTATACAAATAAAATAATTAGGTTGGCCCTATAACTAATTACAAACAATTCTTCAAAATGAATTGGCTTAAGCGTGCTTACAATTATACATATAAACATGTTGACAACCTAAATACAATGGGTGCATGGCCTTTACAACATTAAATTATAATTTCAAACCAAAATGCTAACTGTCGGCTACATGCTTTGTTCGCTGCTGGCACACACTAGCTGTGCAACTTCAACTGACAGTAACTTTCACATCTTTGCATATCAACTATACACTCATAGACTAAGAAAGAATATAGTCTAACTAACTTAACTTCTAGGGCACATACCATAATTCATCTGTACACACGTGCACTGATGCTCTAAGCTATTGGAACTCTGTATACTGTCCAGTCTTCAATACTTAACTGAATTCTGATCTTAACACTAAGTGCGCTGACTCCAAACTATTATATGACTTTGTTGCCATAATGAAAACACTATGTATAGTCATATACTTTAGTATAGACAACTTTCCAACACATTCCTCCTTAGTCTAAGGATTTTTAAGAAAAACTTGCATAACTTTTTGGTAGATTTTGGTACCTTAGGGAATGTCATGCCTCTATCCATTTGCCAACAAATTAGCAAGACCCCCTCTAGGACTAATGGAGCAGTAATCTAACTTGAAAAAACCCAATTCAAGATGGTCAGAGAGATCAAGAATGTGAAAATCCATCTTCCCTCTAAGTCTTGTGCTTGTAGCTTCATCAATATCCAAGTGGTGGATATCCCAAAGACCTATGGTATGCTCCTAAGCAAAAATTGGTCTAAATCCTTGAATGGATATATCTCTAATGACTTCTCTCACTTATGGTTTCCACAGAGGGAAGAAGCTAATCATATCATGGTGGAAAGTGAGCCCAAGATGAAGTAACTCATCACTGATTATGGCTAAGTAAATGAAGTGACTCAGGTGCAAATTGAGCCTGGGCTTTACAAAGCCCCCAAAAATATGACATTTAAATTTGTCAAAGAAAGTACCCCACCCATAAACAATGATTTAAAGGATCATCAAGTCAAAGATCTAGTCTTATGATTAACCTGTGACATATAGATGATAGGTCCAGAGGTCTCAGTTATAGATCTTCTCTCACCATAGTGGTGTCGTGTGCATTATTTGGGACACTTTAAACTCACTTGTGGTGAGGTGTGTCTAGCCACCACTACAGACTTATTACCCACTCCCCCTTTTAAGGAAGAGATAAACCAAACCAATACCCCACTGGAGGAGATGACTCTCCTTGTGGAGGTGAATACTAAGAGTGTGGTTTCCCACTGTGTGCAACTTGCTCCTCAAACTGAAACCATATTGATTTCATGATCTACCTTGCTTGACCCAAGTATCCACCAACATAAAATGGATACAACTCTTTATCCCCATCCAAGAGTGATCAGACCAGAAGGGATAGAAGTAGAGACCAACACTCCCAACAATGAGATATGGATCCTTAAATTTGATGGGTCAAGATCTAAACAAGGGAGTGGGGCTGGTGTGGAATTATTAACCCCCAAAGGAAGATATTTTCTTGAGTCTTACTAGTTGCAATTTGGATGCACCAATGACATTACAAAATATGAGGCTCTAGTTAAAACACTCTTATTGGAGTCACATGCCTCAAGGCCTAGTGAAACTTGAAACTTGAAGTTAAACAGGTCATGAGCATGTATACTTGCCATGACAAATGACTAAAAACTTATCATAATAGGGTATAGAGCCTCATAGAATATTTTGATGTCTTTAACATTGAGCTCATCCCTAGGAAATATCATTATGTACTCAATTCTCTAGTTGTGGCTGCCAACATGTTAGAACCCATGACAAGGTCAAGACTCTATAGATTCTCTTTGGAGGTTGTCTCGATTCCAGTTGTCCTAGAAAATGTTACCCACTTCTAGGTTTTTGAGGATGATAAGTATATCCTAGGATTTTTAGATAATATAGGAGTCTTTGAGGACTAGGCTGTGGAAGAAGAATAACATGATGAAAGGGGAGATGATGAGGAACATGGTACTCAATCTCCCCACTAACATCATTCCTAAGGGCGTGGTGACGTTAGAAAGGATATTGTATTTTGATCCCCAATTCAGAAAAGATGCCCCCCATATTTGACATAGATGATTATGAAAAGATTGACATCAATGAAGAGAGAGTATCCTTAAAACTCTCATAGATAATATTTGTACATTATAAAAAGTAAAGCAATGCAAATAGGTAGATCACTTATCCATTTCACAATTCCACATTTTAGAAGGAAGATGCCCCACTAGGCTCAAGAGGAGACTCAAATACTAAGTAGGACAATGATCCTTCACTAAATATGTAATGACAAAAATATAAATGATAATAAAATGTAATGTAGGTGATGATTTAGACAAGTTATTGAAAAACTAGAAATAACATATTGATATAGAGTGACAAAGAGATTAAATGCATAGAAATGGCATCCAAAATGTAGATTTGACCTGCATCTAAAGTCTAGAAACAAAATGAAGGGTATAGAATGGGAATGGAAATTTTTACTCTAGGTACAAAATAATTTTGGCATTCTATACCTGGTGTTTTTGACTAAATTTTCTAGGGATCTTCTCACACTTTTTGATCTTTTTTAATATGTCTAACAACTCTGTAACTTATTCTTGTACACATAAAAATGAGGAAAAGGTTTTCTAAAGGGGGTTTCCTTGGTCAAACCCCTATCTAGGAATCAACCTTGAAAATGAAATGAAATTTCATAAAGGAAAGTATGTAAAAAGGTAAATGTTTGATTTACCTTTCATAAACTGTCATGGATGGATGTAGAAATTGCTCATATCCATGAAGATGCTTGAATGTACTTAAAATCAAGGATTTGACCTTAGAATGTAATTTATAATCAAGGATTACCTCACAAATGCATGGATCTTGAATTCCACACCTATATCTTGAATGAAGATATGCTTGATAATCGCTTGCGATGAAGGAGAGAGAATATGAATGAAAGGAAGCATCTTCTTGCTTGATTGAGAATTCCTTTACTTGTCCATCATGGGAGAGAATTTTGATTCAATTGGAGAATATTTCCTTTGACTTGAATGAGACTGAAGAATTGAAGACTAAGAGAAACTTGATCTTGGATGCTTGCCTTAAAATCTTGAGTCCAATTGCTCAATTGCTCTTCATTGCTTGGAAAACCTGATAGCTTGACTGAAAAGTTGTAGATCATAAATGTATATGACGTAGTGCAAAATGGAAACTCCTAGAATGGATAGTCCAAACCTACACTAGCAACAAAAATACAATGGAAACACAACAAGAGAATGTTTGAATAGAATTTCATTCAACATGCCCGACTGTAAGGCCTTCTGGGTTACGACCAAATACAAAGCAAAAAATAATTCTGTAAGATCCCTCAAGATCCAACTCTAAACCCTAACCCTAGCTAGCCAGATCTGTAACAATAGGATACAACAATCTGGTAAGAACTTCAACAAGATCTAAACTTGTGCACACTGGAAACCAAGCAATCTTCTTGTTCCTAAGCTTGCAATCTACTAGTTTTGCTTCCCCCTCTCTCAAAAACTACCCCAAACTTTCCTTAAATACATTTCTTCAACCAAAATTTAGTTGGAAGAAATAAATAAATCCTAAAACCCAGTCAGCTTCAATAACAAACAAATACTAAATACATCAACAATCGGCTCTCAAATAGCCTTACAAATAATTATTTCTCCATGTCAGCCTCTAGATCCACATAGGAGAATACAACACAAGCTACCCACATTAAATACATCAAGTTAGGCAACCAAATCTCCAAGAACTCCAATCAATAAGCCAAACTACCGAGCGCTAGTAAAAAACAACCGAGCAAGCTAAGCATCACCGAGCAAACACGTCAACCAAGCACCACAAGCATCGTTGAGCATAGGTTTTGTCAAGTTCTAGAAGTTTACCAAGTTCCTTCAGTGACCGAGCTCCTTAGTCAAAGTTGCAATTGAGTAACATAGAAACACTCCAACACACCAACATACATGATTGCCAACAACCCTAGGATGCTCCTACATCAAACACCCCAAGTCTGAAAAGATATTCTCAATGGCTCGAAGAACATCTTTTGGGATTCAAAAAATAAACCCTCAACTGGTTCTTCACATACATGTCCTCCAAGTCTTCAACTTGCACATTTTTCTACTTTTGCTTTCTTTGTCTTTTCAAGTCTTTCCTCAACAATTTATAGGTCTATTCTCCATACTGATCTCCAACCCTTTTAGGATCCATAAACTCAACTCAGCTTCCAAAGCTCAAGTTCCTCCTACCGAGTGTTGTATCCATCAAAGGCATCAGGGAAAACTTCTTGTCATTCTTCTCAACAGTAAATACATTCTTGACACAATCATGCAAAACCTTGCAATCATACTGCGAAGGTCTACTGAGCAATATGTGACAACTACTCATGTCCACAATATCACACAAAACTTGATCCTTATATTGGCCAATCTAAAAATCAACAAGACATTGCTCCCATACTTCCAAAGCATGAACATCTTACAACCAACCATCCTATAAGGATAAGGATGTCTCACTCTCTTCAAACCAAGTTTATGAACCATCTCCTCAGCTACAAGGTTATCAGTACTACCACTATCCATAATCACATCATAGAGTTTACTTCTTGACTTGCACCAAGTTCTGAACAAGTTACTCCTCTGACAAGGTTCCACCTTAGTACCAAGTAATTTTCTTCAAACTAGCAAGTTTTTTGGATCTACATTAGGTTCGTTTAGCATGTTCTCATTCACCACAACATTCCTACTATTACTGAGCTTCTTATGTGAACATTCAAATGATTGATGTCCCTCTTTGCCACAATTCTAACAAGTACCCTTAAAGGAAACCTTACATGTCCTCTTTCTTAGTTCAACAAGTTTTGGTTCTTCTTCAGCAGTCGGTTTATCCTTCACTGAGTGATCTTGTTTCTCCTTCCCGCATAAATTACCATGTCGTCTCCTCTTCAACTTATCTTCTACCTTCAGAACATATTGATAAGCATCCTCAACTGAATCAATCTTCAGCATGCCAAGCTCAACCTGAATATTGAATCTCAAACCATTCACATATCGAGCTACCTTTTCCTTACCAAGTTCTTTGTGTCCAGACCAAATAGTCAACTTATAGAACTCCTCATTATAGTCTTCAACAATCAAATCTTTCTACTTCAAATTCTACAATTTCTTAAACAACTCAAGTTCTTAGTGGACAGGTATGAACTTAGCTTTCAACTTAGTCACCATCAACCTCCAATGATTGATCTTCATTTCACCTTCATCTTCTCTTTCCCTTTGTAATTCTTTCCACCAAAGAGAAGCATGTCCTTTCAACTTAGTTTGTGCCAATCTTACTCTAAGAGGATCTTCAATTTCTTCAAGCTCAAAGAAGTCTTCTAAATCACCAACATAATCAATCAAGTCCTCAGGTCTCAAAGTACTAGAGTAGAAACTTCCATTCGGTAACTAGCACTTAACTGAGCTCCAAATCTTTGCAACTGACCAGTTTTGTCTTCACCAATTCTATCCCTCCTATCAGTTCTATCATCTCCACTAGATCCAGCATCTTCAAAGTCTTCAACAACTTCCTCATAGCCATCTTCAGTACTAATATTCCTTGGTATACCAGCAATAGCTCTCATGATCTTAGCAATCATGTCATTCTTCATCAATTCCATCTTAGATCTAAAATCAACTTTAACCTTCTATGTATCTTTGATTCTACAACATCACAAAGATCTACAATCTCCCTAGGGTCCAATCTTCTTAGAGGCATCTTCAAGATCTTTGAAAACCCAAGGAAATAAATCACTAACCCAAGGTCCTGGTGCAAAATGCCTCCACTCGGCAATCTGTTTACACACTCAAGAACTTTAAGCTATGATACCACCTGACGTAGTGCAAAATGGAAAATCCTAGAATGGATAGTCCAAACCTACACTAGAAATAACAATACAACGGAAAGGAAAGAAGAGAATGTTTGAATAGAATAGAATTTAATATGCCCGACTGTAAGGCCTTCCGGGTTAAGGCCAAATACAAAGCAAGAAATAGTTCTATAAGATCCCTCAAGATCCAACTCCAAACCCTAACCCTAGCTAGCCAAATTTGTAACAAAAGGTTACAACAATCTAGTAGGAACTTCAACAAGATCTAAACTTGTGCACATAGGCCACCAAGCAATATTCTTGCTCCTAAGCTCACAAGCTACTAACTCTACTTCCCCCTCTCTCAACAACTACCCTAGACCTTCCTTAAATACATTTCTTCAACCACAAGTCAGCTGGAAGAAAGAAATAAATCTTAAAAATGTATCGGCTTCTATAACAAACAAATATTAAATGCATCAATAGTCAGCTCAAAAATAGCCTTACAAATAATTAATTCTCCATGTCAGCCTTTAGATCCACATAGGAGAATACAACACAAGCTACCCACATTAAATACATCAAGTTGGCCAACCAAATCTCCAAGAACTCAAATTGGTAAGCCAAACTACCAAGTTCCAGTAAAAAACAACAGAGCAAGATAAGCATCATCGAGCAAGCATGTCGATCGAGCACCAAAAGCATCATCAAGCATAGGTTATGTCAAGTGCCAAAAGTTTACTGAATTCCTTCAATGATCGAGCTCCTCAATGACTGAGCCCCTCAGTCAAAGCTACAACTTAGTAACAAAGAAACACTCCAACATGCCAACATACAAGATTTCCAACAACCCTAGGATGCTCCTACATCAGACACCCCAGGTGTAAAAAGATATTTTCAATGGCTAGAAGAACATCTTCTGGGATTCAACACATAAACCCTGAACTGGTTCTTCACATACATGTCCTCCAAGTCTTCAACTTGCACATTTTTCCACTTCTACTTTCCCTATCTTTTCAAGTCTTTCCTTGACAATTTATAGGTCTATTCTCCATACTCATCTCCAACCCTTTCAGGATCCATCAACTCAACTTGACTTCCAAAGCTCAGGTTCCTCCTACCGAGTGTTGTATCCAGCAAAGGCATCAAGGAAAACTTCCTATCATTCTTCTCAACAGTGAATACATTCTTGACACAATCATGCACAACCCTGCAATCATACTGCCAAGGTCTACCAAGCAATATGTGACAACTACTCATGTCCACAATATCACACAACACTTGATCCTTATAATGGCCAATCTGAAAATCAATAAGACATTGTCCCCTTACTTCCAAAGCATGAACATCTTGCAACCAACCAATCCTATAAGGATAAGGATGTCTCACTCTCTTCAAACCAAGTTTCTAAACCATCTCCTTAGCTACAAGGTTATCAATACTACTACTATCCACAATCACATCACCGAGTTTACCTCCTAACTTGCACCGAGTTCTGAACAAGTTACTCCTCTAACAAGGTTTCACCTTAGTACCAAGTAATGTTCTTCGAACCAGCAAATTTTTTGAATCTACATCAGGTTCATTTAGTATGTTCTCATTCACCACAACATTCCCACTATTACTAAGCTTCTTATGCAAACATTCAAATGAACGATGTCCCTCTTCACCATAATTATAACAAGTACACTTAAAGGAAAACTTACCTATCCTCTTTCTTGGTTCAATAGGTTTCGGTTCTTCTTCAACAGTCAGTTTTTCCTTCACCGAGAGATCTTTTTTCTCCTTCCCTCAGGAATTACCATGTTGTCTCCTCTTCAACTTATCTTCTGCCTTCAGAGCATATTGATAAGCATCCTCAACCAAATCAATCTTTAACATACCAAGATCATCCTGAATATTGAATCTCAAAACATTCACATACTGAGCTACCTTTTCCTTACCAAGTTCTTTGTGTCCAGACTGAATAGTCAACTTATAGAACTCCTCGGTATAGTCTTCAACAATCAAATCTTTCTAATTAAAATTCTACAATTTATTAAACAACTCAAGTTCATAGTCGATAGGTATGAACTTAGCTTTCAACTTAGTCACCATCAACCTCTAATGATTCATCTCCATTTCACCTTCATCTTCTCTTTCCCTCTACAATTCTTTCCACCAAAGAGAAACATGTCATTTCAACTTAGTTTGTACCAGTCTTACTCTAAGAGGATCTTCAAATTCTTCAATCTCAAAGAAGTCTTATAACTCATGAATCCAATCAATCAAGTCCTTAGGTCTAAAAGTACCATAGAAATTAGAAACTTCCATTTGGTAACAAGCACTTAAACGAGCTCCAGATTTGTCCCTTCGATCAATTTTATCATCTCCACTAGATCCAGTAGCTTCAAAGTCTTCAACAGCTTCCTCATAGCCATCTTCAGTACTAAGATTCCTTAGCATACCAACAATAGCCCTCATGATCTCAGCAATCATGTCATTCTTCATCAATTTCATCTCAGATCTAAAATCAACTTTAACCTTCTTTGTAATCTTTGATTCTACAACATCACAGAGATCTACAATTGCCCTAGTGTCCAATCTTCTCAGAGGAATCTTCAAGATCTTCGAAAACCCAAGGCAATAAATCACCAACCCAAGTTCCTAGTGCAAACCACCTCCACTCGGTGATCTATTTACACACTCAAGAACTTTAAGCTTGGATACCACCTGATGCAATGCAAACTAGAAAATCCCAGAATGGATAGTCTAAACCTATAATAGCAACAATAATACATCAGAAACACAACAAGAGAATGTTCGAATATAATTTTATTCAACATGCCTGATTGTAAGGCCTTTTGGGTTACGACCAAATACAAAGCAAGAAATAGTTCTAGAAGATCCCTCAAGATCCAACTCCAAACCCTAACCCTAGCTAGCCAAATCTGTAACAATAGGCTATAACAATCTGGTAGGAACTTCAACAAGATCTAAACTTGTGCACACAAGCCACCAAACAATCTTCTTGTTACTAAGCTTGCAAGCTACTAACTCTACTTCCCCCTCTCTCAACAACTACCTCAGACCTTCCTTAAATAGATTTCTTCAAGCACAAGTCGGCTGGAAGAAAGAAATAAATCCTAAAACTAAGTTGGCTTCTCTAACAAACAAATATTAAATGCATCAACAATTGGATCTCAAATAGCCTTACAAATAATTAATTCTCCATGTCGGCCTCTAGGTCCACATAGGAGAATACAACACAAGCTACCCACATTAAATACATCAAATCAGCCAACCAAATCTCCAAGAACTCCAATTGGAAAGCTAAACTTTTGAGTGCGAGTAAAAACCAACCAAGCAAGTTAAGCATCACTGAGCAAGCATGTCAACCGAGCACCACAAGCATCTCTGAGCACAGGTTCTTTCAAGCGCCAGAAGTTTATTGAGTTCCTTCAGTGACCAAGCTCCTTAATGACCAAGGCCCTTAAAGCTACAACAGCGTAACACAAAAACATACCAACATATAGGATTTCCAACAACCCTAGGATGCTCTTGCATTAGACACTCCAGGTGCAAAAAGATGTTCTCAATGGCTAGAAGAACATCTTCTAGGATTCAACACATAAACCCTGAACTGGTTCTTCACATACATGTCCTCCAAGTCTTCAACTTGCACATTTTTCCACTTCTTCTTTCTTTGTCTTTTTAAATCTTTCCTCGACAATTTACAGGTCTCTTCTCCATACTGATCTCCAACCCTTTCAGGAACTATCATTCACAACTTGGCTTCCAAAGCTCAAATTCCTCCTACTGAGTGTTGTATCCAATAAAGGCATCAGGGAAAGCTTCCTATCATTATTCTCAACAATAAATACATTCTTGACACAATCATGCACAACCCTAAAATCATACTGCCAAGGTCTACCGAGCAATATGTGACAACTACTCATGTCCATAATATCACACAACACCTGATCCTTATACTGGCCAATTTGAAAATCAACAAGACATTGCTCCCTTATTTCCAAAACATGAACATCTTGCAACCAACCAATCCTACAAGGATAAGGATGTCTCACTCTCTTCAAACCAATTTTTTGAACCATCTCCTCAGTTACAAGGTTATTAGTACTACCACTATCCATAATCACATCACATATTTTACCTCCTGACTTGCACCGAGCTCTAAAAAATTTACTCCTCTGACAAGGCTCCACATTAGTACTAAGTAATGTTCTTCAAACCAACAAGTTTTATGAATCTACCTCATGTTCATTTAGTATGTTCTCATTCACCACAGTATTCCTGCTATTACCGAGTTTCTTATGTGAACATTCAAATGATTGATGTCCCTCTTCACCACAATTATAACAAGTACCCTTAAAGGAAACCTTACCTATCCTCATTCTTGGTTCAACAGGTTTTAGTTCTTCTTCAATAGCCGGTTTATCCTTCACTGAGTGATCTTGTTTCTCCTTCCCTCAGGAATTACTATGTTGTCTCCTTTTCAACTTATCTTCTGCCTTCAGAACATATTGATAAGCATCCTCAACTGAATCAATCTTCAACATACCAAGCTCATCATGAATATTGAATCTCAAACCATTAACATATCAAGCTACCTTTTCCTTACCAAGTTCTCTATGTCTAGACCGAATAGTCAACTTATAGAACTCATCAGTATAGTCTTCAATGGTCAAATCTTTATGCTTCAAATTTTGCAATTTCTTAAACAACTCAAGTTCATAGTCGATAGGTATGAACTTAGCCTTCAACTTAGTCACCATCAACCTCTAACGAGTGATCTTCATTTCACCTTCATCTTCTCTTTCCCTCTGTATTTCTTTCCACCAAAGAGTAGCATGTCCTTTCAACTTAGTTTGTGCCAATCTTACTCTAAGAGGATCTTCTTTTTCTTCAAGCTCAAAGAATTCTTCTAACTCACCAATCCAATCAATCAAGTCCTCAGGTCTCAAAGTACCAGAGAAATTAGAAACTTCCATTCGTTAACTAGCACTTAACTGAGCTCCAGATATTTGCAATCGACTAGTTCTATCTTCACCATATTTGTCCCTCTGATCAGTTCTATCATCTCCACTAGATCCAATAGCTTCAAAGTCTTTAGCAGCTTCCTCATAGCCATCTTTAGTACTAAGGTTCCTCGGCATACCAGCAATAGCCCTCATGATCTCAACAATCATGTCATTCTTCATCAATTCCATCTTAGATCTAAAATCAACTTTAACCTTCTCTGTAATCTTTGATTCTACAACATCACAGAGATCTGCAATCACCCTAGGGTCCAATTTTCTTGGAGACATCTTCAAGATCTTCGAAAACCCAAGGAAGTAAATCACCAATGCAAGATCCTAGTGCAAACTGCCTCCACTTGACAGTCTATTTACACACTCAAGAAATTTAAGCTTTGATACCAACTGACACAGTGCAAAACAAAAAATCCCAGAAAGGATAGTCCAAACCTACACTAGAAACAACAATACAACAGAAACACAACAAGAGAATGTCTAAATAGAATGTCATTCAACATACCTGGTTGTAAGGCCTTCTGGGTTACAACCAAATACAAAGCAAGAAATAGTTTTTTAAGATCCCTCAAGATCCAACTCCAAACCCTAACCATAGCTAGCTAGATCTGTAACAATAAGCTACAACAATCTGGTAGGAACTTCAACAAGATCTAAACATGTGCACACAATCCACCAAGCAATCTTCTTGTTCCTAAGCTTGCAATCTAATAAATCTGCTTCCCCCTCTCTCAACAACTACCCCAGACCTTCCTTAAATACATTTCTTCAACCACAAGTTGGCTGGAAGAAAGAAATAAATCCTAAAACTAAGTCGACTTCTATAATAAACAAATATTAAATACATCAACAATCAGCTCTCAAATAGCCTTAAAAATAATTATTTCTCCATGTCGGCCTCTAGATCCACATAGGAGAATACAACACAAGCTACCCACATTAAACACACCAAGTTGGCCAACCAAATCTCCAAGAACTCCAGTCGGTAAGCCAAACTACTAAGCACCAGTAAAAAATAACCAAGCAAGCTAAGCATCATTGAGCAAGCACGTCGACTGAGCACCGCAAGCATCATCGAGCACAGGTTCTGCAGAGCGCTAGAAGTTTACCGAGTTCCTTTAGTGACCGAGCTCCTCAATGATCGAGCCCCTCGATCAAAGCTGCAACCAAGTAACATAGAAACACTCCAACACACAACATACAAGATTGTCAACAACCCTAGGACGCTCCTACCTCAGTATATCAAAATAAGAAGAGATAGGGGGTTTATACTCAATCTATCATTTCAAGATTAAAAAATAATCCAAGGTGACCACGAGATCAAATCTCCCTCTAATACCCTGACATAGGGCTCCTAGATAAATTTGGGCCACAACCTTGGGGATAGAATGTCATTAGCATTCTGTACCTAGAGAATGAGCCATAATTTGGGTAGGGTGTTGGAATAGGTGAAAAAATGTAGGGGGGAGAATAAAAGGTTGCTAGGATCAAGAATAACAGGCATTTGAGCCTTAAAATCATCAAAATGGGGCCTAATAGGTCCTAATATAGCGTCCAAGTATGGGTGTTAACTTTATATGATAGTATAATATCAATGGGATAGCATGGGGTTATCAAGACCTTAAGGCATATGATACATCCAACATTACTCACACCATCCCCCTTAAGCCTGACACTAAGCCATTTTGGTAAAAGCAATGACCAGTCAACCCCCTAATTTAACCCTAGATATTTCAAGAAGTACAAAATTGTTGGTTGTACGAATCATCTTCCCCATCAAACATATTTCCTAGGTGGCTAACCTAGTTCTGATACGAAAGAAAAATGGTGAAATTAACTTATGCATAGATTTTTGGAAGCTTAAAGCATTTGAAAAGGACAACCACCCTCTACCCTTACTAGATGAGGTGTTGCGAATCATGAATGGCTCCCAGATGATGTCATTCTTGGATGGCTACTCCAGATACAACTAGGTTATGGTGAAATATAAAGAATAGATGAAAATAACCTTCACACCAAATCCTTCTGGCTAGTTACTACTAGACCTAGATCTTCAAGGAGATTCATGACCATTTCAGGCATTGCCACACCTTCCAAATCGCTTCCTCAAGGGAGAGAAATCCTAGAATGCCTCTCCAACCGGTGTATTAAATAAGGCCCTATGTCCAATGGGATTTGGAATGTATTGGTGTAATCAACCCTAACTCTTATATCATCCACAAGTTCATTCTTACCGTAACACATTATCGTACGAGGTGGAATGAGGCCATTACTTGTAGAAAATGCACTACAAATATGCTCATCTTCTTAGATTATCATATTGTCACCTGATTTAGAATGTCATTTTATCTAGTGTTTGACAATAGTCTCACCTTTTCCTTTGTCCAATTTATGTAGTGGGCATACCAATACAAGGTTAACTTCATATTTTCATCTAAATACTACCACTAGGGGAACAAAGTGGCATAGTTCACCAACAAGAACCTCTTAGAGGTTATCAAAATATTGTTGGAGAAGAACCCCCCAGACTGGAACCTCAAATTTAAATACACCATCTAGGAAGACCAAACTCAAGTTAAGAAAACCTTAGGAGCTTCTCCCTGCTATTTGGTATATGACCAAAACCTTATATTTTGTAGGAATTTTCAAGTCCTTGTTCTACAATTTATGTAGGAATTTGATGATTAAGAGAATATCATGGAGGTTCACCTTATTAATTTTCTTAAGCTAGAGGAGAAGAAGGGAGAATGCCCCCTATAATCACATAAAACATTAGGCCACTATCAATCACTATTTTTATAAGAGGACCACTTTAAAGCTTTATAGATCTCAAACCTAGTCCTCTTATCTATCATCAAAAGTTTGATTGTCTCTGGTTAGCACCCTACCAAATTATAGAAATCTTTGGCTCTAACACTTACCAAATCATCTCCCTAACCAAAGAACTTGTCCCCTTGCTTTCCAATGGGTAGTTCCTCAAGCCTAACTTTGCCTAAAATAGGTTGAATCTCGGTTCCCCTCCTCATGTACTTTATGTGAAGCCCTTTATATATTGTTTTACATAGTGCTCCATTGTCTATTATTTTCTTGTTTGTTCCCTTCTTTTTCCCCATTAGCCTAGTATGCTTAGCATGATGATATGATGATTATGGTTGGAGACTCACATTTTTCTTATTGTAAGTCCATTATCAACTAGTAAATCATGAAGTATGGGTCTAAATTCATCCAAGGTAATATTTAGAATGATAAGAATGAAGGAAAAAAGGACAACATCAAATATGGACATGTCTAAGACTTTCCCTCCACAAAAGAGAAAAAGATGAAAACAAAATTACATATTGCTCAATAACTAGATCGATGAAATTTTGACCAAGTATTTGACATCAAAAACCATGGTGTGCTCAAAATCTCAAGTGAAATTATTATAAAAAATTGTATGGTCCAATGAAATAAGTACTACCAATCTAAGAAAGACTTGTAAGAATAATTGGTGAAAGAAGTGCCACCTACCAATTATAGTCTAAAGAAAACTAAGTGTTGCAACATGTGGGACTAGGAATTCCCTTACATAGTGGTGATTGTCAGTCCTATGATTCATGTAAGGTTCATTATTGTAGATTAGGGGTTGGATTCAAGATGCGAGAAGCCTACAACAACACAATTAAACACCAGAAGCCTAAATGTTGCAATAAATCCTTAATACTCAACAGAGAAAGTAGACAATAAAATAAATGCACACACAATAATAGATAATGAAATTAATATAAAACAAATATATGCAAAAAAGATTAAATCTCCCTTGTTATTCTTGTTCTTAATGAAAATGTGTGTGCTCTCAGCTTGTGATCACTTGGACAACATAAGTATTCAAAGTATGTGGTTACAAATGATGAGAATAAGCTCTCAATTTATAGGAATTATTCCATGATTGAGGGGATTGTCTAACTTTGATTGAAGAGTTGAACTCAGATTGATTGAAGAGTGAACTCAAATGACTGACTTGTCAACACAATTGATTGATTTGTTAACTTATTTAATTGGAGAGTGAAGTGAATCCATTAGACATTTGATTGGATTGATTGATTTGTCAACATCGTAGATTAATATTAGGACTAAATAGATAGATTAGTCAGAAATGATGATTGAAAAGTTAAGAAAGGTGATTGAAGAATAGACTAAAACTTAGTGTTAGTTAGAACCAGAAGAATAAATCTAATTAAATAAATTAATTGCACTTGTGGAATATAAATAAATAAGATTTATTTATTTGTGAGAAGAATAGATTAGTAAATTAAATAAATTGACATTATTTAATAATCTAGATAAATTGATGAATTAATTGTAATTATTAAATTGTGTGCTGTGGTTCTCTTTCTGCAGTAATCTGGGGAAAGCGATGGGTGAAGAAAATGGAGCCAACCTTCACTTTTAAAAATCTCCCGCAACAGAAGGCACTTTTCGGTCTGGTAGCGAATCTTCGGCTAAAGCGTTTGATTAAATGTCTGACACCAGGCGTGATCAAGGTGGTCAAGCGAACACTGGGGGATCTATTTCAAGATTCTCAACACCATTGGAAGGTTAATGCAGACATTGCTACAATGGTTTTGGCATGGGGTTTGGAGTTAAATGATAATGAGGACACAGTAAAATGGGTGGTTACATCTTTGTTTCATAAAGAGTTGATTGTTGGTTTAGATTCTTTGCTTGAATGGGCTTTTGTTGGGTTTGGATTTAATTACAGTGAATGCTTTGAAGACCCAATCAAAGCTTGGGATAAAAGGGTCTTCTCTTTCTTATGGTGGCCCTCTCACGTGGATAAGGAGGCTTATAAAGGGAGGATTGCGGCTGAATGGGAGACTTTGAAAGATGAAATCCACAGTTTTGAACAATCTGGGATGCACAGAGCGGTGGGTTTTTTGGTGGGACAACCCCGCATGAGGTGTTCTTCTCTCCCACATCACAGGGGAAGAGTTGTGAGGCTTGTTATGCCTTAATTTTGTTTCACCCCTTTTTTGAAGCAATTAGATTGATGGTTTTTGTAATGGTGGCTTCGATATAGAAGCATTATCATTGTTGAGCCTTGTTTTGATTAACAGTAAAGTAGATTAGGTGGGTTTGTCGATGGAAATTTGTTATGGGGGTTTAGTTGGTGGGTTGTGGTTTACTACCAAAGATGCAATGTAATGGGTTCGGGTGGTTTGGGTGTTAGATGACAGTTTCCTTATGATTGAGTTTATGGTTTTAAGCCTTTTTGTAAATTTTAACTTCTATATAATAAAATATAAATCTTATTACTGAGCAAAAAATAATAATAATAAAATTGTAAAAGTATTAATTAAATAACATAATTATTTAATTAATGTGTAGACACGGGGATTGAATAAATAATAATTATTTATTTAATTTATAGAAGACTAAGTGATGAGAATTAGTTAGAAATTTAATAATTAAATAATCAATTAAAATTACTAAATTATGGAATTGGGTAAAATTATGAATTTAAATTTTGTATTTAGTAGCTGAAAGATACTAATTAATTAAATAATAAATATTATTTAATCAATTAAGAGGAATATTAGTGAAATTGTTGCACACGGACAATAGGTCAATTTTTGGTGTCTACACAATAAAAAACCCATCCTCAATCAATCAACCTAAGATCAATCTAAATATGAATCCAAATCCAACTTTAAGACATCCCTAAGGTTCAAACTTTGATAAAAAAAATATAAAATCTCAACTTTCTCCTAGTCCAAATCCCATTAATCACCCTTCACTCTTTCTACCATAAGACATCCTTCATCTATTAGTAACCCCTTTTCAACAAACTAAGTATTCATCCAACATCTTTCCTAAACATCATCCACTATCAATCCACCCTTCTAAAGGTCACTTTTGTATCGTCATTACTTGCTCACAAGAAAGAAACAAGAGGGCCTCTCAATCAAACACTTGCATTACCAACAATGACAATGTGAATTCTTTTGAAACAACATTCACGGATGAAGGTGATCAAGGAGTGGATATTAGCAACAATGTTGAGGAGGAAGAACTTGTTGACCAACCCAATTTATCTCCTCATTTGGATAACTTCCTTAAGAATCTATACAATTTATAAATGACTAAGAAATCTATTAGACACTATGTGTGTGAGTTATGGACCTACAACACAACACTTCAATAGGACATTGCATAAATTGTTAGAAAGATTTAAACCAAAATGAAGCCAATAAATAGTTGAAATCATCCTATTGCTCTCTAGTTAGCACAAGTATGGAAAGGATTAGATATTTCTCTCAGATCTAACCCAAAACAGTGACAATGCAATGCTAAAATGAGAGATTCAAGATTACTTATGCAAGAATGAAGCTAAAACTAGAAAATGCATCACAATTAGCCATTAGATCATGAATTCTTTACTATTAACCCAATTGAGATGTTTTCTAATTATCTAAGAGCATATGAGAATCAAGATGAAAGCATGAAAGCATGAATTAACTATCAAAATCAAAGAGTTAGTACTAAAATCAAAGGAATTGGGACCAACTGAAGATTTGAGAACTTTCTTTTCAATTTTGAGGTTTTGGATGGTTGAGATGCATCTATGAGGAATGGTTGGGATGCATCCAAGCTTGATCCATGATCCATGTGACTACCTCTCAATGATTCAAAGTGTGTTTGTTGTGTTTTCTAATTTGAAAGGGATTTATTTATTCCTTTAATTAATTACTCTAGTCATGTATTTTATGGGATTCATTTAATTAATT
This sequence comes from Chamaecyparis obtusa, assembly GCA_027943335.1. Lineage (NCBI taxonomy): Eukaryota > Viridiplantae > Streptophyta > Pinopsida > Cupressales > Cupressaceae > Chamaecyparis > Chamaecyparis obtusa. Next base: position 51,330 of record BSBK01006147.1, on the reverse strand, counting down.
GGGCATAGAGGTAATTGACTTGATTTTGCTTGATACCTTGATGATTAATGCTTGAATTGAGATTAAATTGATTTGATTGAATTTTAAGAATTTATGTTAACAATCAAAGATCAAATTAACATAATTAAAGTATTTTCTCAAATTAGGATGAATAGGGCCTTAGGTTCTATTAGCCCAATTTTAGGTGATTACATTTGCCCCTCTTTGAATTACTTTTTGAATAGCACAGGGATTCAAAGAAAATCTGATTTAGCATGATTTAATGAACATTAATAGATTTAGAGATTTAGAGAGCAGTGAGAACTACTCTGAGCTTAAGTGATTTATAGAGTAGTGAGGACCACTTTGAAAGATTTAGAGAGCGGTAAAGAGAACCACTATGAACTTAAGTGATTTATAGAGTAGTGAGGACCACTCTGAAAGATTTAGAGAGTGGTAAAGAAAACCACTATTAATTCAAGAACTCTGAACTTGATCGAATGAAATCCTACTTGATTCAAAAGTCATCAATTTTGAACTTGATTGGACAAGAATTGATCATATCAATTCTGAGCTTGATTGAACGAAAATCGATAAGAGATTTTGAAAAGAAATTTCAGTTAAATATGGTTTGTAGTAACTGAACATGCTGACAAATAATCAATCTGATTTGACGCAATGAAATTGATCAATGTCTTAAAGATTAACAACATCAACTTGATTGAATAAACTGTCATGTCCCTGGTGTTGAAGAACTTGATTTTGAAGAATTTTAATTTTAGTATGAGTATGCCCCCTCGGGACCAAAATCAAAACAAATTCAGATATAATCATTTGTTTTCAAGCATTTAGAAAGAATTGCGGTGATTGAAATGAATCTGGATCAAGCATAGATTGTTTAAGAATCGTTAGCAATCAATTTGGATCAATTTTAGTGTTAAATATACATTGTTTGACCAAGTTTGACCAATAAAATGAGAGATTTGATCAAGTTGACTTGTGTTTAAGCAATATCCTGGTATAATCATATGATGCATTTGTGAGAAAATCACTTTTTATAGCTTCTGGCAAGCTTTTTGTGCATTTATTATGTTCTGTTCAGCCCTTATTAAGTGCTTTTGACTAAACTTTGACTTTTGTTGACCATGAATCAAAGTGAAATTAAATTTTGAATTGATTTACCATGCTTTCAGTACCCTTTTCTACTAATTTTGCCCCTGTTTGACTACAATTTGACCATAGTTAACTTCTGAATTCTGATAGTTGACTTTGCTTTGTAACTTTGTTTTTAATGCATTTTTGTGATATAGAGCACCTGTTTTGATTTCAATCCTGATATCAATCTTTTGTGATGTCTTAGAATAAATGTTCCTTAAGGCTCGGAGGCCCCCGGGAGGTTCAAATAGGTCAAAAAGTCCATTTTTACTATTCATTTTCACTTTTTACCTTTTGATTTTTATTGAGCTCTGAGTGATAATGGTGTTCCCTACGGAGAAGCATCATTTTGAGCTAGCGAGGTGACATGACTGACCATGACATTATGCAACACTTGTGAGTACTCGACAACGTACCTTGTCAAATTTGAAAATTTCAATTTCATGTATTTTTACGCATTTTATAGCCAATTTATTTTCCAATCGCATCCCCAATGTGGGATCGCACATGGTGAATCCTGTGTTGCATCCTATTTTTGACCAAATTTTGGATCGCATCCAGGATTTCTAGGATCGTACCCTGTCGGGTCACATCCGGTCAAATTCAAGCCAAATCCATAACATTTTGTCCTATCATTTTTGGTGAAAATAGGGTTGCATTCGAATTTTGGATCGCTTCTTGGATTTCCTGCACTGTGTCCACTATTTCCTGACTCACATCCCACTAAAGGATCACATCCTGGATTTCTTGGATCATTTTTGGGATTTTAGGATCGTTTTTAGTTTTATGAATTTTTAGCCAAGTTTCCTGTCTATTCTGCATTCCTTAGGCAATTTCTTGTCAATCTTCTTTGTCTAATGCTGACATAGTGCCCCTATTTTCTGTAGTGCAAAATCATTTTGAGGTGATTGTTTTTAGATGTCCACGGCCTACCCAGGTCCTAGAGTTGCATCAACAACTCTCCGTAGAGGATCAGTGTGTGATCGCACGTTGTGATCTGTGGAGTCTAGCAGATTTGCTTGACATTTAGGTGAATCGGGGATTATTGACCATGCTGGCAGAGAGGTGGAACTGGGAGCACAAAACCTTTCACCTTCCCACCGGTGAGATGACTATGACTCCAAAGGACATCTGGCGGATATTACATGTTCTGGTGATGGGCACTCAAGTGGAGTACGAGGCATCTAGCCTTGCTACAATGACGGATGCTCAAAGATTATTCAGAGATGATACCATAGCCATGCACTATCTGAGTTGGGACCATATGGTGGCCAACTATGAGCCACTTCCTGTTTATCTGGCTGCACTTATTGGCGGTCTTATGATACCTGACTGGGGTCAGCATGGGTTTATGTGTGGCTAGTCCTGGGTTATTTAGTAGATGATTTAATCGCCTGGATGCTATGCATGGGGGAGCTTCATCCTTTCCCATTTGTATAGGGAGCTCCATGAGATAGTCTATCAGCACTCGAAGACTATGACAGTGGGCAACTTAGTTCTTCAGGTCTAGGCGTGGGAGCATATCCCTGTGACACGACCTATTATTGATAGGTAGTAGGATGCCGACTTGCCATATATCTATATGTATTCAGGATTGATACAACAGCCTCATGTGGGAAAGTTAGAGTATTGGCATCGCGTTCTTGATGATGTTATAGATGTTGTTTTGAGGTCTTATGTAGATTGTGAGGGATGGTCCCCGGACACCAAGTAGATGTTGTTCTTTTTGCAGAGTAGGTACCTCATGGGCCAGACTCGATATATTGTGGAGAGATTTTTTATCACATGGGTATCCAGGAAGTATGGAAGAGTACAAGGTCTCTCTCAGGAGACATCTATTTATGCTCGTATTAGGGACAAGGAGGCCCAGTGGGGGTCTAGGTTGATATATGAGACTATTGTGCACAGGATCTCCCAGATTGCATGCATAGACTGGGAGTATCACCCAGAGATCCTTGACGGTGGTATCACAGATGCATATCATGCACATTATATTCAGCACTTGTACCCAAGATTCACTGCCCTAGATGAGATCGCTCCTCGCATAGAGGACACATTAGACTATGATCCTATTGATGATGGTGGTGGTCGAGACTATGGGTTACCCCTCCTCAAATAGATACAGGAGGAGACACTGGTCAACAAAGGTAGAGGATACAATAGGTTACCCCTCCTTAGATAGATACAGGGCCCCTACTCCATAGGGATGAGCATGCATAGTTCCAAAGGGAAGTAGGAGGAGGGGATGATTAGGCACAATAATAGGCATAGGAGCAGATACCTAGAGATCCTCTTGATGGTGATCAAATATCACAGTATGAGTGGGAGAGAGCCACATTGCATTTAGAGGTAGCTACCCTCTGAGTACAGCTATCAGAGTGAGATGCAAAGTTAGCTTAGATTAGAGCAGAGTGAGATACCTAACTATCTCAACTAAGGGTAGAGCGAGATAGATATGTGCATATAGCCACTCACCAGGGTCAAAGGGCCACATATTATTTTGCTTTATATTGTGTCGCTATTCCTGCCGCTTAGAAGGCTCCATTATTTTCTATTATAGCACAATAATGAGAGGGTGCGATGCCTCGTCCTCCACCTCCACCTGGTAGAGAAGATGCACCCCCTCCTGATCCTCCACGAGAGGATGAGGGAGCCAGTGAGGCTTAGACCTATTGTAATTTTATATGTGTATCTCTGATATATTGTACTTTATTAATGACATCATGTATTTGTACCATTTTTTATCGATATACTCTCTTATGTCCTCTGGACTATTTATTGTTGATACATTATTTCATGGGATACTAGTACTTGTTTTATCCATGCTTTGATATACTGATGCTTGTGTCATTTATGCTTTGATATATTGCTTTGACATTCTTATATTCACATGTTGCTGATATATTGATGCCTCTGTTGATTTCGATATGGTTGTCTCATCTGATTTATCTCATCTTATCTGATGCTTTTGATCTTTGCACATGTTGGATATTTGATATTTGTCTTATGCTTTGGATATTGATGCGATGGTCATACTTGGTCATGATTAGATTAGATGGTGATAAAATGACATCATGATATATTTCACTGATATATGCTTATGTTTTTGTGTTTTTCAAAGCTTTTATGAATGTATGGATGCAAAATTTATTTCATGTATGGATATGGATGTATGAGATGTATTGCGATGTGATGTATGGACATCTCACTTTTATTTATGTATGGATGATTATGGATGCACTATGCAAATGGTTTTACAATATGAAATGGATGAATGCAAATGAATATCAGTGATATATACTCAGTCTTTTCATTTTAGTTGCTTATGATTTCATGATGTACTTGGTCAAACATGGAAATTGATTAATGTTTTTAGAATCTTCATCTCACCTTAATGTTTTAGATAATTGAATTCACACTTTCATGCTTATGCAACTTAAAATGAATGCAACTACATAAAAATGAATGCAATTTTAAAATGAACTTTAATGCAACTAAAGACATGAAATGCATATAAATGAACCTAATGCAAATTAATATGATAGGCAACTAAATGAACCTTAATGCAATTAACCAAATGAAATGCACCCAGACTAAGAAACCTAGGACAATCACTATTTATTCAAAGTGGGTTAATTGTCATCATAGAGCGTTTGTAATGGGACCTCATTAGGAAAGTACAATTTTCACTGATAGATTTAGCAATCCTAAAAATATGAATACTTCCTTTTATTCGTCATGTTGAAAGATAACCTAAACATTAAAGAACATAGCTAGAATGTCCTGTTAGTTTCTTCCTATTTTATATAAACCTTTTCTTTTCTGGTGTATAATGTGTAAATATATACCCGCGATGACTTGTCATTTTATATTCATATCCTTGGGCATATGTCTAATTTACTATGTACCTTAATAGGAAGTAGATTTGTTTTCACCTTATTTTAAAATAGACAAGGAAATAAATCCAACCTCACCAAAGCTTTCATAGGAAATAGATCAAGGTATACATGGCGTTCCAATCATGATGGAGGAACTTATAGTAGACACCCATTCCCCATGATCACCTTAGATCACTGGATTCATTACCAAAAATAGAAGACAAGAAAATGTTATGCCCCCAGTCCTTGTTTCTCTAGTCCGTAGGCATCATCGAGTCACTCAAGGAAACATAACAATAAAAAATTAATAATAAGAAAAGTTCGTTATCCTTTTAGAATGACCATTGTATTTGCCTAAAAAATAGACAGTTGTGATTATAGTGTTTAAAAACACTTTTGATTAATCTTGCAAACACATGCATAGAAACTATTATCAATCATTGATTTTTCTTTCATCCATAAGTGTTTTATCTATTTAGTGTTTAGAAACACTCTTTCCATCATGATGTTGTGTTGAGAAACACATTTAGATCCAAGTATTGACAAATACTATTTGGCTGGTATTTAAAAATACCATTGTTCGTAGTTTATTGTCAATTGTGGACTCAATATCCTGTCAACATATATGATTTTAATCAATTCCCCCTAGGGAAATAGTTTACCTAGGACCTTAATGTGGATAGATTCCAACCTTAGGAAGACACATTTCTCTGATAGTTCACTTCAGGATTTGGTGCATCACAAAAGTGATTGGAAGATATGTACAAATTGATATTTACATAGGCCAAATGCGCAAGCGTTGTCTTGATAGATAGAGCATTGATTACAAGTAGCGCCTGTTTACCAGGTTTTCACCAAGACACTTTTTCTCTTTTCCAAATTTTTTTGTACTTTTTTTTGCTTTTCAATTTTTTTTTAGACCCACTAAGGCCCCTATTTGCTAGGTTTTCACCGAGATGGTAATTTTTTTAGGACTTTTACTATTATTTTTTATTTTTTTTCATGATCCATATTTGTTGTTTTTGAACTTTTTTTAGGAACTCTTTTTGATTTTTTTGTGCTTTTTCAGGACTCTTTCCACTGTACAGGAGCCTCCTCAAGAATGTTAGGCATAAAACCTTTTCAGATGTAGGGTGTTGATTGGATCTAGTAAAACATCTCCTTCAGGCATAGCCAACTAATAGGCTCCTAATCCAAATGTTGCTATAATGACAAAGGGACCTAGCTAGTTGGGTTCAAATTTTCCCTTTTGTTCTCGATTCTGTTGATTCTTAGGATTTTCTCTTAGGACTAGATCCTCTATCTAAAAACTTCTTAGTTTTACTTTCTTGTTGTATCCTCTTGACATTCTCTTTTGATAGGCTTTAAGGTGATCAAACGCCTGTTGCATGCACTCATCTAGCAACTCTAGCTCTTGTAGTCTAGAGATTCTATAGTCCTCATCAGTGACTAGATGCTTCAATGATACCCTTAGTGATAGAATCTCTACCTCAACTAGTAATACCGCCTCTGATCCATAAACTAGCACAAAAGGAGTTGTGCCAATTGGTGTTCAGATACTAGTTCTATAAGCCCATAATGCTGGATTGATTTACAAATGCCAGTCCCTTCCTGATTTGTTGACTGTCCTATGCAAGATTTTCAGAATAGTTTTCTTTGATGCTTCAGCCTGTCCATTACCTTGAGGGTAATAGATCAAGGAATAGTGCTGTGTGATTTTTAATTGAAGACACAACTCATCTATGTCTTTGTTTTTGAATTGACCCCCATTGTCTGTCACAATTGACAAGGGTATGCCATAACGATAGATGATGTAATTCAGGATAAACATGGAAACTTGTTTTCTAGTTGCATTGGACAATGGGACAACTTCCACCCATTTTGTGAAATACTTAGTTGTAGTAATGATGTATTTGTGTCCACTTGATGAATTAGGGTAAATTTAACCAACTAAATAAAAGGCCCATTGTTAAAATGGCCAATGTGTTATGAAAGGAATTAACTCCCTAGCTAGAGCATGTATCAGGTTACCATGGATTTGGAATTTCTTGCATGTTTTTGAAAAATGAATAGCATCTTTTTCCATCATGGGCCAATAGTATCCAACCCTTAAAATTTTATTGGCTAATGAAAAACCATTCGAGTGTGATCCACACACACCTTCATGAACTTCCTTTCATGCATGATTAGACTCTTCATGTTCTAAACACCTAAGAAGTGTACCATCTAGACTACATCTAAATAAGTCATTAGCGATGATTATATAACACGATGATTCTTATGAGGGATATCTTTTCATTTTTGGAATGGCCTTCAGGGATTGTTTGGTCCTTTAGATAAGAATAGATATGGGCATATCGGGACAACACTTGAATTTCAAGGGTACAAACAATTTGGGATTTAGGTGAGTCGTAAGTGGGAAATGGGAGTTCTTCCACTAGGAAATCATAGCAAAATTGATGTTCCTCCAGTTGTAACATGGATGCTAAAGTAGTCATTGCATCAACTACTTTATTTTTTGATCTTGGAATTTGTTGAAATGTGATGAAGACAAAGTATTTCTTCAATTCGTCCACCATTCTTTTGTAAGGCACGAGCTTATCATCTTTTATCTGATAGTCACCATTCACCTGATTGATAATGAGTTGCGAATCTCCATAGATATGTAACTCAACAATTTTCCATTCTATTACAAGTTTGAGCCCATTCACAAGAGCTTCATACTCTGCTATATTGTTACTGCATGGAAAGATCATTTTATAAGCTTTTGGTATCTTTTATCCTTGTGGTGTAATGAATAAGCATCCAACTCCTGATCCTTGCTGTGTGAAGGAGCCATCAAAATACATTTTCCAAGGATGTTCTGTTAAGTGCATGATAGATTCATCTGAAAATTCCACAAGTAATGGCTTGTAATTTTTTAATGGTGTTTCTACAAGTTGATCAACAATCACTTGTCCTTTAATGGATTTTCTATCCACATATTCAATGTCAAATTCACTTAGAATCAGGACCCGCTTTGCTAGTCTTCCTGTCAGCATTGCTTTGTTCAACATGTATTTGAGTGGATCAATCTTAGCCACTAATTTCACCTTGTGTCGCAACATGTAGTGCCTAAGTTTTTGGGATGTGAACACCATAGCTAAGCATGCTTTCTCAATCATTGAATAGTTCAACTCATATGTGACCAAAGTTCCACTGATATAGTATATAGCTCTTTCCTTCTTAGTTTCATCTTCTTGTGCAAGCAATACTCCTAGTGATGTATCTATAGTTGATATGTAGAGAAATAGAGGCTTTCCATAAATTGGTTCCATTAGGATTGGAGGATTCATCAAATATTTCTTGACTTGGGCAAAATTTCCTTCACATTTCTCATCCCAAGTAAAGGTAGTTCCCTTATGCATCAACTTTGTGAAAGGTTATGCTTTATCCACTAATTGAGATATAAATCTTCTTATGGATTGTATCTTGCCTTGTAGCATCCTCATTTGACTAATGTTTCTAGGTGGTTGCATTTCAAGAATAGCTTTCAGCTTTCCTAGGTCCACCTTAATTCCTTTTGCTGAGACTATGAATCCTAGTAACTTTCCAGATGACATGCCAAATGCGCACTTCTTAGGATTAAGTCTCAATTAAAATTGTTCCATACTATCAAAGATTTTTCTTAGATCTTATATATGTGTAGTCCTTATCTTTTACTTAGCCAATGTGTCATATATGTAGTCCTCCATGTTCATATGTATCATGTCATGAAATATAGTGGTCATTGCTCTTTGATAAGTTGCACTTGCATTTTTAAGACCGAATGGCATCACATTCCAATAGTATGTTCCCCATGTGCATGTGAATGCGGTCTTTTCTTGATCTTTAGGAGCAATTTTGATTTGATTATATCATGAAAATCCATCCATTAGTGAATACATTTCATAGCTTGTTGTTAGATCCACAATAATATCTATGTTGGGAAGTGGAAAGTCATCTTTTGGACAAGCCTTGTTTAGATCCCTAAAGCCTGTGCAAATTCTGATGGATTTGTCCACCTTAAAAACATGAACTATGTTTGAGATCCATTCCGCATAATCAATAGCTCTAATGAATCCAACCTTTAATAGTTTTTCCAATTCGACTTTTACTAGTAATGCCACATGTGGATTTATCTTCCTGAGTTTTTGCTTTACTGGTTTTATATCAGGTGAAATAGATAAGTGATGCATGATCAAGTCTATGTCCAATCCATGCATATCTAAATAATACCAAGCAAAATTTATTTTCTTTTCTTTGAAGAAATTGGTGAATTGGATCTTTTCATCTTTTGTCAATGACTGAGCAATGTGGACTAGCTGAGGAGCTTCTATTGTTCCCAAATTAATGGGTTGTGTAGGTTCAATCAGAACTAAGGACCTTTCCTAAAAGTGATCTGGGAGGATATCAAGAATCCCATCCTTTGGCACCTTTAGGAGGTTTTCACCATCAGATTCATCTTTTTATTTTTCTCTTTTAGGATCTGATACTGCCACTAGGTGGTTTCCACCATCAGATCTCCTGTTCTTTTTGTTTTTCATTTTGAGACTAAGAAACTTGATATCCTCCTCAGTCATGGTTTCAGTATTTACATTGGTGGAAGAAAGGGAGGATTCACAAGCATTTAGATAGCGGGCTATAGAATAGTCATTGTCAAAAGATAATAGGCTTGTGGTTATAGGCTCATCCCAGTCTATCATTTCAAGGTATTTTGAGGACAAAGATTTAGTAGGTTCAAGAGATAGCATCGCATTATTACCAACATTATTAACTTGCAAGATGTCTTCTATTAAGTTTGCTTCTAAATAGATGTTAGGATTACTAGACTCATGTTTGTTATTATTAGAGTTCACGTTAGTGTTATGCAAATTTAACTCTAGTGGTCTAGCATTAGAACTCTCTCCTTCTTCAATCAAGACTCTAGAAGAAAATTTGTGTATCACATCTATCTTTATATCCATGGTAGTATCAGAAAGGATATCCTATTCATATTCATGTGAGTCTACTTGAATATCCTCTGAAATCCCCAAGAAGTGGGAAATAGTCATGGGTATTTCATCTTCTTCGTTAGCATGGTTCTCTTCTTCTTGAAATGGTTCTTATTTAGTTATCACCCTTGGTTCCTCATCAAAATGAGGTGTGTCAAAAATAGGAAGCCTTTGTTCTTGTTCTCCTTCAGATTCATTTGCTTGTTCTTCTCCTGGTTCTTGTTCAAGATTGGTACCAATTTTTGATAGTGGGTCACTTTGTAAGAGTAACAACCTCTCATAGGAAATAGGTTGTCCTTCTACTTCTTCTTCATCATCTGAGTCTCTTGATCTATCAAATATAGGACCACTTTCTGCTGCAAGATGAAATCTTGCCTCCTTGAAGCCTAATCCAGTCTTGTCTTTAGCATTTCTGAAATCCATATGTAGAGGTTCCACAAGTCCTTGTTTGTTTTGTCCCAATTGTCCTTTTACTTTGTATCCCATCTATTTCATGATCTCATACCATTTTCCATATTTATTTGGAGCTATCTCAACATGTTTGATATTTCCATCCTCTTCATTTTCTTTATAGAACCACTGCAAAACAACTTTTTCTTCATTTTCTTCTTCAAGGGATATTTTTGCTTTGACCATTCCAATTCCTTCATGTATAGTTAGAGCACTACCATTGGATGGTGTAAATGTTTATGAAGGTCTTCCTTGTGTTCTAGGAGATATGGGAAGATCCCTTAAAGATATTGCAGGATCTATCTCATATTCACCCATACTTGTTTCTTGAATGTTGATATTTTTAGCAAAGCTTTCAAAACCATTTCCTTGGATGTTTCTGCCTTACTAGAGCTTTCCTTGTTATGAGGAACCATGTTTTTTGTTTATTTGAGATTATTGTAAGAATATGTAGTATCTACTGGAATAGCCACCTCCACTCCATTATGAGGAAATTTTAGGCATTGATGGTAAGTAGAAGGCACAAATTGCATTGAATGTATCCATGGTATTCCAAGAAGAATGTTGTATGCAAGTGGTAAATCAAGAACCTAACATAGGACATCTTGCTCTACTAGTCCCACTCTGATAGGAAAGACAACCAACCCTTTGGAGGATCTTTCTTCTTCATCATAAGCCTTGATGGTTATCTTTCTTCTAGGATCAATTGCATGTTTTGAGAATCCCAATTGTTTTACCAAGTTAGGTGCGGATGTTCAAACTAGGGCCTCCATCTATCAAGAAATGCTTCATACAATGTTTATGAATAAGGACTTCTAAATGTAGAGGTTGGTTATGTGGCTAGTTCAATGATTTGTCATCCTCTTCAGAAAAAGATAGGTAATGTGGGGAATTCAAGTGACCAACCATAGCTTGGAATCTATCCACATCTAGATCTTTTGGTACATTAGTGCTAAGTAAGGCCTGATCAAGGACTTCCCTATGACTAGGAGAGATTTTCAATAACTCTAGAATAGATATTAGAGCATGTTTCCTTTGCAATTGATCCACAAGATTAAACTTTGGAGGTAATGCCATTTGCTTAGATGTTGTCATTGTAGTAACTAGTATGTTAGATGTTGAAGCTCCTTTGAGAGTTAGCTTAGCTTCACTTCTTGTTACAACATTAGAGGACTTAGTTTTGTTTTTGACTCCTTTTAGAGTGATCATATTGATGGAGTGTTTGCTTGGTTCCACCGTATGAATTACATTGTCATCATCAGTTTATGTATAGTTAATCTTGTTACTTTTGGAAGATTCCCCGTTTTCATAGTTAGGTAGTAGAGTTTGAAATGCCTTATGATCATTGTTTGTGTGATGTCCATCTGCCTTGAATTTTACTTCTTCAATTAGGTCTTGAATAACATGTCTTAACTTCATGCAGTTGTTGGTTTTGTATCCTTTATTGCGATGAAAATCACAATAATCATTATCGTTCCACCACTTGGGTTTTACTTCCAGTTCCCAAGGTTTGGAATCATGAATTGTAATGATTTTATTGTACAATAGTGACTTCAAGACCACTTCCAATGTATCTCCCAATGGTATAAATGTTATTTTAGGTCTTTTCATCCAAGGCTCTGTTCAAGTAGGAGGTTTATTGAAAGTCTTGTTATCCATGGTTGTCACAGTAGGATTCAAATTCTTATTTGCTTGAAGACTCGTTGTAAGGTTGAAAATGTTTGATTTTGGTTTTGTGCTAGGAGTATCAACTACTCCATCGTTGATGACATTCTTGTTTTTGTTTACGTATTTGTACTTCTCTTTGTTTTCCTTGTTGATAGTGATTTCTCCTTTCTTGATCAAGACCTCTTCAATCTTGACGACACTATCTATCATCTTATCAAAACTTGGTGGTCCTTGTAATTGTATTGGAAAACTCATTTCAGGAACCAAGTTGTTAATGAAGATGTCTATTTTCTCATTTTTAGGTATCTACCTAGCATATCATGCAAATATTTTCCTCCATCTTTGTACGAAATTCAAGAATGATTCTCCCATTTCTATTTGGTATTGCATAGGTCCAACATTGTTATTGTGTGTTGGATGTTATAGGAGTATTGTTGTATGAATTTTTGCATTAGTTCATCAAATATCTTGATTCCTGTGGGTAATTTTGAGATCCAATCCATATCTTGTCCACCTAAGCTTCATGGAAATAATCTCATTAGATAAGTTTGTTTGTGCAAAACTCCCTCACATGATCTTGAGGGTCAAAATTTCCCATGTATTTGTCATATTTTGGAATTGTGACATTTTTAGGAAATGGAATCATCTTTAGTCCCTTGTCAAAAGAGAAAGGACAAATGTGTTCCAAAGAGTATTGTTTTGTTGGTTTGTCCTTTTCTTTATTAAGTTCTTGGATCTTTGCTTGTATGGTGAGTAGTTGTCTTGTTAAAATAGATATAGGACTAAGATATTCTTTTTTCTTAAGTTGGTTTACATCATAGTCCTTTGGTAATTTTGCACCTTGAGAAGCGAGTTCTAGGAAGTATCTCTCTTTGTTTTCTTCCAAGGTTCTCTCAAGTATTTTGTTAATTCTTTTGCTTCTCAAAGCTCTTTGGTATTCTTGATCTGCAGGGTCTTCATCATTATCAGAATCATAGTGTATTTCATAGTGTCGTGCTCCTTCTTGGTTGTTTCTTGCTTGGTTATCTTGTTCATCTTGGTTGTCTTATTCATCATGTATTTCATCCCAACAAAAATCTTCTTGGTTATTCATGTTTGTTTGTTCAGGTGTTGTTGTATAGGTTGTGCTGGGTGTAGTTCCAAACAAAGGATTGAGTCTTGAAGTTTCTCCTATTTCAAGTGTGAGAAATGGTACTTCGTCCGAGAATGGGTTCTTTGTAAAATAGTAAGATTTGTGTCTTGTTTTAACTATGAAAACTTGATTAAGGGATCAATGAGTGTCTTGATTTTAAAGTGGGTTTGAATGTTTGCAATGTTTGATTGTGAGTCCAAGGATGAAAGAGTGGGTTTGAAATTGTCTTTATGGATCTAATGTCAAAGGGTGTCAAAGTGCCCTGATAGTGAGTTGGGAACCAAAAATGTAAGTGGGTCTGATAATGTGGAAGTTCCAGCGTCAAAGGGTGTCAAAGTGCCCTGTTTATGAGCTGGGAACTTGATTGTAACTGATAGGATAAACTGACTCCACAATTTGGACAATGCAGAAAAGACCATGCAAGGTAACAAAATGTTCTCAAAGATGACTCTTTCAAGTTATTAGATGGATGTGTTTTGACAACAGGACCTTACTATTGGGCCAAATGGGTATCTAGAAATGCAAATTTTTTGGTTCTAGAAAGTACAAAAATGCTCACTGTCCCAGATGTGATCTTTTACAGGTGATTGGCAAACTTTTTGGACCCCAAATGCGATCCAAGAAATACGGGATATGACTCAAGAAATACTGTGGTTACCACATGCAATCCAAGAAATGGTGTAGATACTAGATGCGATCCAATTTTGAACATATGCGATCCAGAATACGAGATACAATTTGGGAATCCAAGATGCGATTTTATGTTGTCAGGAGTTTTTCAATTTCAATATTTTTTTGGAAAATGGGTCATCTCTATTAGACTTTAGTGACTTTCAGATGTTTACATAAGTGCTTGTAAATGCTTTGTGTTTGTTCATTTGGGGGGAATTATCTAAGATTTACAATAAGAACACATCAAGCAATCATTCTTAAGAAGACACACCTATCCTTCCCTATGCTAGGTAGAGATTAGTACCTCTTGTTCATTGACTTAAGAACACACTCAAAGACTCCTCAAAATATGGTAGTCCAATTAAATGCAATGGATATTGGAGCCCATATTAGCCGAGTAGTAACGTCAATGAGGGCTTGATATGGTGAATGTCTTGGGGCAATTACTTTTGCCTTGCACAAGTGATAAAAACCTTTCGGGGGTGATCTGGGTAGCATTTAACTCTAACATAAGGTGTCTAATAAAGACATCCATTCATAACCATCTCCCATAGTCTCGCAAGCAGGATTTAGGCCGTAAGCCCTATAGGAACCTGAAAATGTGTAGTCTCGCAAGTGAGATTTAAGCAGCTTCGCTCTACACGAGATCCAAGTGTGTCATTGTGATTGATCATCAATCTCCCAAGACAAGATAGATTATGTCTTCTGAGGCTTTCACCTCAAGGAAGTGTCAAATTTTATAGTGGGGTGGAAGAGTCGGCTTAAGACTTTTCCCCACTTGGGTTGTTCCCGGGAGCTTTTTTCCTCAATCGACAGGCCCTCTAAAGGTGTACAATAAAGAAGTTGGATAAGTGATAATGAGCTCTAGATTTTTGATTCTCCATAAAGGAGAAGAGCATAATCTCCTAACTTACATCAAAGATCCTAAACACATCATGCAATTTAAACCCAATTACTCCAATTTGACCCCAAATTGCAAGCTAACTTTTGAGTTTCTGATTTTCCCAAAGGGAAAAGAACATAATCCTTTGATTAGTTTGAAAATTGATCCCAAATTGTATTAAGTTCCTATAAAAACAAGCATGAAGTTTTAGTTTTTTTTTCTCTCATAGGCAACCTGCAAGACAAACATTAGTAGTCTCTTTTTTATATTTATCTTGGACAATCGACTTGCAAACCACTGTTAAACTGTTTAGATCAAAAAAACCACAACATTCACCCATTAGTTGTTAGAAATATCAAATTTGAAAGCTCTTTAAGGGAAATGCTTTAAAAGAAAATAGACAAGCAACTTAAGATCTGGATTTTTGATTCTCCTTGAAGGAGAAGAGCATAATCTCCTAACTCAAATTGCAAATCTAAGATATATTATGCATGATTTATCATTTATTTCCCAATTTAACTTCAAAATGCAATCCAATTTTTGAGTTGCTGATTTTCCCTCAAGGGGAAAAGAGCATAATCCTCTAATTGATTTACAAGATGAGTTTAAATTGCACTTAGTTCTAAAAATGAAAGCAATAACATCTTTCTAATCTTTTAAAGTAATTTAGAAGCAATGGTTAGTAGTTTGAGGCACTTGGGTCTCTGCCATTCATCTTGCAAACCATAGTTAAGCTATTTTAAAACCATAGAAACATCAAATCAAATAGTTAGGGGTTAAGAAAACTAAGAATTCAACAAATTTCCCCAGATGTGATTCTATTTTCGATATGCGACCCTATTATCCAAATGCAACCTAGATCACCATATGCGATCCTGAAATACACCAGAAATGATACTTGACTGTATGCAATCTAAGAAATCTCAGATGTGATCCAGGAAATGTGGGGTAGACTGTTCTTCCTGGATGCGATCCTATTTCCTCTATACAATCCCTGGCAGAAAGAAAAAGTGGCAAAAATGAGTAGAAAAAGCTAGAAAAATAGGAAATTTAGGGCTTGGCCCCACGGTGGGCACCAGAAATGTGTGTGAGTTATGGACCTACAACACAACACTTCAATAGGACATTTCATCAATTGCTAGAAAGATTTAAACCAAAATGAAGCCAATATATAATTGAAATCATCCTATTGCTCTCTAGTTAGCACAAGTTTGGAAAGGATTAGATATTGCTCTTAGATCTAACCCAAAACAGTGACAATGCAATGTGAAAATGAGAGATTCAAGATTTATTATGTAAGAATGAAGCTAAAACTAGAAAATGCATCATAATTAGCCATTAGATCATGAATTCTTTACTATTAACCCAATTGAGATGTTTTCCAATTATCTAAGAGATATGAGAATCAAGATGAAAGCATGAAAGCATGAAAGCATGAATTAACTATCAAAATCAAAGAGTTAGTACTAAAATCAAAGGAATTGGGACCAATTGAAGATTTGAGAATTTTCTTTTATAGGAATTTTGAGGTTTTGGATGGTTGAGATGCATCTGCGAGGAATGGTTAGGATGCATCCAAGCTTGATCCATGATCCATGTGACTACCTCTCAATGATTCAAAGTGTGTTTGTTGTGTTTTCTAATTTGAGAGGGATTTATTTATTTCCTTTAATTAATTACTCTAGCCATGTATTTTATGGGATTTATTTAATTAATTGGGCATAGAGGTAATTGACTTGATTTTTCTTGATAGCTTGATGATAAATGCTTGAATTAAGATTAAATTGAAATTATTAAATTTTAAGAATTTATGTTAACAATTGAAGATCAAATTAACATAATTAAGGTATTTTCTCAAATTAGGACAAATAGGGCCTTAGGTTCTATTAGCCCAATTTTAGGTGATTACAGACACAACAAATGATAAATCTTCATGAGTATTGTTAAGTATGGGGTCATGGTCCCCACTAATTTTTTTGGCTCCTTACTATATCACAATGTCACTAAAGCCTGCATCACTACCAATACCAACATGATAACTCAAACTAATCTGATGACATTTAGAGAAAAGGGAAAATCTACCACTACTAGATCCTCTACATCAAAAACCACTCAATACTCTCAAACCCTTCAATTATCACAAGACACCATTCAATATATTATTAACATCATACCCACTTTGACCTCACTTCCTAGCACTCATACTATAACAAATACAACTAATGCTATGGATGAAAATGTAATAAATATAGGTCAAAATTACATCCCCTAATCCACATAAGATCATACATTTCATTTTTCACAATTCCCTCATCTTCTATGAAAACATCCATTCCATCCACATCACAAGTTTATCAATATGCCCCCTCCTACATTGGGTCTTACATCATAATCACAACTTATTGGAACATCTACCTTTGGGGCCACACTTACACAATACAATGCCCCCAATCTTACACAACAAGTCAATGAGATTAAAATCCTTATCTACAACATGTAACATGGAGGACAAAAGAAAGAATTATCTTTTGATGACATATTTCCATACTTTTTTGATCGATCAATCACTATTCAACCATTCCCCCCAATTTTTGATATCCCTTCATTTGATAAATACAAGGGGGAAACATGTCCTATCCAATATATTAAAGAATTCTAAGTGGCATGTCAAGAGGTCTCCTATAATTAAAACTATCTTAAGAGACTATTCTCTTGAAGTCTCAGAGGCCCTACTCTTGAATGGTTCACCAACTTGCCACAAGGATCTATCTCTACTTTTTCCAATCTAGCTAGAAAATTTGTTACACAATATTCATGTAAACCATCAAACATCAAGCTTCCCTAAGTGGTTTTTACAGTACTAAACAAATAAATGGTGAAACCTTTGAAAATTTATTACAACATTAGAGACACCTTACAAATAAAATGCCTTGGTAGATTCTTGAACAACACTTGATTGATATTGTATCATCGAAAAATGGAAGCACTTCCATTTAGGATTGGTTTAGCCCTCTGAGTAAGTGGTTTGGGTTCATGTCAAACACCTTGAATGGGTCTTTGACTTGGATCTGGCTTTTTCCCCTATCTTGTCCTATTTTCCACTTCTTTCCTACCTGTTTTTGGCATCCTTCTTTGTGAATTTGAGGTTCTTGACCTCAAGGTCAAGGTCGACCTCGACCCTAACCTAGCATCCAAATTTCAAAATTTAAGGATTTTTGGATATCAGGTTTCAGATATATTTCTTTTTCTGCTTCCGGGTCAGCTGTTTCGGGCTTCGAAACAGTAAACTCTCAAAAGATATTTAATTTAGGTCCACTCCTAGGGGTATAGACCTAATGAGAATTTATTTCTCTTATGTTAGCCTCTCTAGAAATTTGTGCCCTAGACTAGTATATAAGGAAGCCTTCTCCTCTCATTTCAATTGAGGTAATCAAGTGATCATCGATTATAATCAAGAAAGCAAGAAGGAGAAAGGGAGCATTCAAGCATTTCAAGTATTCAAGCATCAAGATTCAATTCATCAAGGAGATCCATTAGTAGCCATTTAAGGATTCAAGCTCTATGGAGCCCTCTTATTGAAGATTTCTCCATCCATTCAAGCTTCTTCCTATTCCAAGATCCATTCAAGATTGGTGTTAAAGATCTAAAGACAATTGATTTGAGACATCCTACAATTATACTTCCATTTGGAGCCTCCATACTTGTGGATTCAAGGATTTGAATCCTCCATAAGGGTTTCAACATAAGTAAGGTGAATTGTTCTATTTACTTTGTTTATTACTATAATTTTAATTCTATTTCAAGGTTAATTTCAAAACTTGGGTTTGACCAAGGCAAACCCCTCCTCCAAACAACAAAACCATTTTTCTTGCAGGAATAGGTGTATAACACTAAATTATAGAGCATATTCGAATACCCTTTTCGGAAAACTTTCAGAATCATTGAACAGAATTTTCATCAGAGCAGTACAAGTTAGGGTTGACATAAAGGGGTCAAGGTCAACCTGGTTCAGAAAAGAAAAATAATTCTAGGTTTTGTAGATCTCATAGTTTCAGTTTAGTATCGCAAAAATCAACAGTTTTTGAGACTGTTTGACAAGGTTATCAGCAGATTATTTTTTGGAGGTAAGTACATTTTATTTCTTCATTTCAATATTAGTCTTCTAGATTTAATTTTCAAATATTCTCAATTGCTCTTTCCTAAACCCTCTCTTTCTAGAGGTGAGGGAGAAGTTAACCCAAGCCATTTATCTCCTTTGTATAGATCACAAATTGACACTTAACTTTGTGTTAGTCGAGTCTCATTGGAGGATAAATCTTTGTATTCTTCCTCTCCTTTGTATAGAGTGTGGATCCATTTTACTCTATATAGATATATTTATATATAATATTGTACCATAAATGGTCATTCACATCAAAATGTCCTCTCTTTACACCTTTGAACTTGTGGTTAAAAAGGATAAAAATTGAAGATGGTCTCCTACAACAAGGTACTATTAAACATTACACCTACTCATCTAATGATAAAATAAAATTTTGGACTAAGAACAAGAATGTTGTAAATTATGGGGCTAATGATTCAAAACATGTTCAAAATGTTCAATAATATTCTAATTAAAACAATCACAATAATCAATAAAATCATATCAACCAACAACCTCGACAATCATAAAAAACACAACAATCAAATCACAATTTACCAAATAATATTTTCCCTCATTGTAATAACAACAACCACATCAAATCATGCCAACGTCAATAATACACTCCTCTTACCAATTCCCTTGACGTTATCTTTCATCAACCCATTGAACAAAATACGATGGAATTACTAATCACCAAGCCTTATGATGAAAATCAACCAAATCCTCATTTGTATAATGACGAGTATTGTAAATATCATTGAATCAAACATCATGATACTAAAAAGTGCATTAAACTCAAGAATTATATTCAAGACCTTATTGATAATGGAAAATTTGAAGTCAAGGGACATAATTCATCAACATCCAATGCACAACTTAAGATCTACAACATGCCCTTTCTTGAGCATGGGAAAGGCAAACCCCCATCACCAAATGTCGCTCCTTAGGACTACACTACCAACATAATTCTAGGCTTTGAATATTTGTGTGGCCATATTGAAGCAGTATATAATCATGTAAATTCCATCACAATTAAAGGAACTAGTTGTAATGCGACCACTCAAAGAGGAAAAGTTACTATTTAAGGCCCAACACCATCATCTAATTCATCCACTTATACTAGACCCGCTTCCCATTATAGTCTCCTCAATCACCTTGGTAAGACTCTTGTATAGATATCCATCCTTGAACTTCTCTTCATACACTCATCCATAAAGAAATTCTTTAACAAGATATCCTTGAATCATGTGTTCCTAACAATATCAATGCATCACAATTTCAAGCTTTAATTGGGAACCTTGCTGCACAACATCACTTTATATTTACCAAAAAATATCTCCACGCACCTAATCATACACACAATAAAATTTTTCATATTGAAGCCATTTTCCGTTGCCACAAAATCAAAAGAGTCCTTATAGATTGTAGATCTGGTTTGAACCTTTGTACATTGAAATTAATAAGACACTTGGGAACACCCGAGGACTTTCTTGACCCTACAAAGAAGATAACAATAAAAGCGTATGATGATGGAGAAAGGGAATCTAAAGGATTGATTACACTTCCTCTTCAAGTGGGTCCCACATTAATCAAAACTACATGCCAAGTGCTTGACCTCGACCTTCCCTATAATATCCCCCTTGGTAGACCTTGGATCCATGTCATTCAAGTTGTTCCATCCACCTTTCACCAATGTCTTAAGTTTCCTCACAATGCCAGATAAGTTACTATTCTTAGAGATCTTGAACCCTTCCAATATTGAAATATGATTGAAGGAAAATAAACAAAATTATGTCCTCTTAATGAGTTAGTCAACCTATCCACTACCAAACCATCTATTGATGAAGCCTCTACTTTTAAGACCACTAACTCAGATGAACAAGTAAAGATTGTTGAGAAAGGTTGTGGGGAGTATTCTATAAAAAAATGTCATATATGTTGGTCAACCCATCCTATTTCCCAAATCATATTGTCAACCTTCACCAGTCACATCAAAGGAAAAACCCACTATCCAGTGCAATTACATGACCTTTGAACAATGCGAACCCCTTGATGAAGAAAGTTTGGAAGAAGATGCATTATCATGGCTATACAAACAAGACACATATAATCTTGTTGATATACCTAAAGCATATCCTATAGTTAAGCATATGTGATACCTTGGTAGAGGCTTAGGAGCACAAGAACAAGGCATTAAAGAACCCATTCAACCCAAACGTTACTCTCGCAATAGAGGACTTAGATATTATTACTAATTTTTACTGCTAAACTAAATCACCAGGAGGTTGTATGTTTTTAATGATTAAGGTACATTTTCACTCTACTAATTCATATTCATGTGCATAAAGAAGAGAACCAAAATTTTATAAATGTTACAATGCATTATGTAGATGCATATGACATAGGTGAGACTACAAAGAATTTTTCAAAAAAGTAATCTTTATTAATGATGTAAATGAATAAAGTCTCACACAAGCCATGAGACTAGCCATTATGATGCAAATAAAAGGTACATTGTACATTTGAAGATGCAATAATATAAAATGCATATGAAGTTTAGGGTGATTTGTCATTTCCTTATGACTAGTCTTTGCTAAGTTGTTGTGTCTATCTCTAGCCTTCTCGCTTGCTTGGTGTCCAACTTTTGCATCCTTGTTGCTCTTGAAATACCTACATTTGAGAGAATCGTTGACGCTAGATCCATGATCTAAGCAATGTCATGTCATCACACACTACATCTACACACATATGCAAACATACAATTGAGTCTCATATGCATAATAATAGTTAGTTAATCGTAGATGTATGAGAAAAAAGAAGCATCAAAGCAAGATTCATTTGCATTTATTTTTTCTAACAAGTTTTCTTCATGTAAAAATATAGGTGTCTATCCTATAGCACATGGGGTCAAATGGGCTCCCATAAGGGTCTAGCCTAGTGTGCTACAAGATAGAAAATTAACATAATGGTAACATGAGGTCAAAGCTAGTTGTTGACATCTAATACTGATATTGGTGTTTCAAGTATCAAAACTAAGAAAATCATACCATTTATTTGGAAAACCATGCTACATGAAAGGTAAATAGAAAACATTAGGAGAAAATAAATAATCACACTATAAGGTATATTTCCTCTAAGTTCTGAAGCAGTATCATAAAGATCACATATAGGATCAACAAAGTGCAACGAGAAATCAACATTTAATGCAAAATAAAGGATAATGTTGTTGTAAGGTAAACATATGGTAGCAGATACATGGATCTAAAGATTGTTAAAACACCATTTTAAAAGAGATTTAGGATAATAAAATCTATAGTAAATAGATCTAAGTACCATGGAAGTCAATGATCTATCAACAAAGTATTTTCACCATGTGTAGAGAGTATGTCTCCAAAAATAGAGAAATATAAAGGATGAGAGTCTGAGATAAAGGTATGCCTTATAATGTTGTTAATAGAAACTAAGGTGTTAAATGTATACATAGGTCCAATTTAGAAAATAATGAATATCAATGCACATTCACTGTTGTAAACAAAAACAAACATGACATATCTCATAAGTAAATACAGTAAGTGCATTCAATACATATGATATAGTGTTCAAAGGGGAAGTGATAGGTGTCAATTTAAGGCATGAAAATGGTAATTCTTAATAGTATTATTACTGGTAATTTAAATAATATAGCCACAACGTGAATGGAATAGTGCAAATCATCCATGAAAATAGTAGGTATTGATAAAATTATTTTAAGGACAATAAAATTTAAAGGCACCATATTCAAATCAGAAAGAACATTAATGATGCTACTATGACATCAAGGAGAAAACAAAGTCACAATGATTTGTAGGTTGTGAAATAGTGCTCATACAAATGCATTAGACAATGAGTTACAAAAGATCAAAATGAGATCTTCAATGCTTTAAGACAACAAGAAAAGAAAGCATACCAATGAAATCCAAAGGTCACACATCTAAATTACATTTTGTAGAAGCTTATATCAGGCATGTACTGAACAAGTATAAGCCTTGAGATGATAAAGGATATTCATGTTATGAGAAAGTAGCGAGGAAAATAAAAAGCAACATTAGACATTAAAATATTAGTTTTGTTTTAGTAACAAAGGTTTCAAAAATAAGAATTCCAAAAATAAGCCAAAAATAAGAACAAGAAGAGGGGTAAGAGGGTTATCATTTCTTCCGATGATGACTCTGCCTCACAAGAGAATGCTCAAGAAAAATAGGACAAACGGGTGGAGAAGGAACCTATTATGGAGGACCTTGATGATTTAGACCAGAATGTTCTGGTAGATGACAATATCATGCAGGATATAGCCCAGGATGTGGCTAATATTGAGAAGGACAATCTGGCTAATAATAGGGGTAGGGTGGATAATTCCAAGGAGGAGATGACTTGTGGTAAAAAGGACTTTGATAACTTGGGGTGTACTACTTTCTTTAACAACCTTAGCACCGTGAAAAATGACATCAACACTATTAAAACCCAAATCCAACAGCTTCAGAAGGAAACTGGGGCTCTTGGAAAAATGAATTTGGGAGAGAAGACTATGGGATAGTGTATTGATGAACTGAAGGAGACGGTTGGCAGGGCTAAGGGGATAAA
Source organism: Chamaecyparis obtusa (assembly GCA_027943335.1). Classification (NCBI taxonomy): domain Eukaryota; kingdom Viridiplantae; phylum Streptophyta; class Pinopsida; order Cupressales; family Cupressaceae; genus Chamaecyparis; species Chamaecyparis obtusa. The sequence goes on along the minus strand of BSBK01006147.1, from coordinate 27,737 downwards.
ATCCTTCAATGACATAATCATTTCAACGGAGAATAAAATAAAAGAGGGGGATGTGGTGAAAGGTGGTAATATGATTAAGAGAATTGATAAAATGGAGAACATAATTGAGCAGTTGGAGAAGACGATGGGTAACATCATTGAGTAGAATTTTGCCATTCTCAAGGCCTCGGTTGAGCATGTCAAGATACTTGTGGACAAGATGGAGCAGGGCAAAGGGGAGCAGGCGCTCATGGATGTTAAGGAGGATCACAGACCCAGTAAAAGAACCAGATCAAGATTCAAAAAGCTAGAGGATCATAAGAATAAAGATATAGATGAACTCAAAGTTTCCTCTGCTAATATGCAGATATTGGTTGAACAGGCGGCTAAACTAATGAAGAATATCTAGCTAGCTGTCTGCTATCTTGCTATCTTTTTGCTGTCCTTTTTTCTCTTTGCCTTTCTTTTGATGGACTTGCTAGTTTTTTGGTATCTTTTTTTTAGTGTTGTAGCACTGTTTCCACTGGAACTTTAATGCTTATTTTGTAAGTTGTAAAAGGTTTTGGGTCCTTTCAAAACCTTCTTTTACCTAATAAAAATAAAGGTTTCAAAGTTTGCCTCAAAATACAAGATCAAAGGACATTCATGCAATAATATTTGGAGTACATTCACAATAAAATATATTAGATACAAAAAAATACAGATCCAAAGTGGCTTGATCTCCAAATACAAGTTAACGTTATTAAGGTAATTTTATTCATGAAAGTTTAAATAGTAGATAAAAGCATGACAATAGGATCTACGTTTTCTAAGCATGCACTTGTAGATAAAAGAAATGTACTTTTCTCTAAAGGCATTGAAAGACACATTGATTAAAACCTAGATTTATGAACATCAAGTGAACTCATTATTCCTAATCGCAAAATGAGTTTAAAGAGTGCATTCTGGCAATGAGTTTCATCTTTGAAGGGACATCTTCAAATAGAAAAACAATGATATTATTAAAGGTGGTTTTTGAGTAGCATCCATATGCTACTTTTATATAGGAGATCAACATAAAATGAGGGTGCAATCACCTTGAGGCAATAACTCATTTGGGTGCATTTTTTGACGGAAATTTATGACAAACTATGGGATTTTTTTGTTTTATTGAATCTTATGAGGTTAAATGTGTGAAATTATTATTTTTGTAAAAAAAAATGTTTGACATTCGTCAAAAGTCCGACGAACAATTTCATCTTTAATTTGATGAAACAAAAAGTAAAAAAAAAAATTAAAAAAAAAACCCTTAGGGTCAGCCTCCTAAAAATATATATACTTGCGTTGATAATGTTTTCCGTACTTGCGATAATGTTTTGCTAGGTTTGTGAAGGTTATAGATGAAATTTTTATAATTCAAATTTGTTGCCTGTGAAGAAAAATCATGTCAGATAATATTAGTCAATAAAAAAATATAGAGACAATTGCTAGATTGTGGTATGCATTGAAAATAAAATGTGATGGAAAATGTTATTGTACCTGCAATAATTGCAAGGGCTTAAAGAAAAGAAGACTTTTAATCAAAACAACTGAGAAATATTGTAGGGAGCATGGTCACACTGAAATGGGGCATGATTATCATCCATTGGTAAGTTGTTTAATATATATGTTTATATTGATTGTATTTGTAAATGTTTATATCATTTTAATATATATATATATATATATATATATATATATATATATATATATATATATATATGTATAATCACTTGATCATGAGATCACGAGTATGGTTTATTTGTGTTAATCATTATTATATAGGTGGGGCACCCTAGGGAATATGATATGGACTATCACATCTTGGAGAATGTGGTTTTCCAAGTGGAGGAACATGGAGGTGTGAATATTGAAGATGAAGTTAATGATCCTGTGGAAGAAGATGATCATGCGCCATAAAACATAGTTGAAGATGGTAAAAATACATTGATCCATGACAAATTTAGTACTGGAACATATGATCATGATGATTGATATGACCTTTATGTTGTTCATAATTTACCTGTACTCAAGAAGGCATACAAGCCCCTTTATGAAGGCTCCCAAACAACTCTTCTCTCTCTACTGTATTGTTGTTGGTGAACTTGAAGATTATGAATAGTTTATCCAACATAACAATCTCACATATGTTAAGGTATGTCATATATGTCATATTTTTTCATCTATTTTTTATTTATTTCATCACTAGTAAATAAAGGGTGAAATATGTACTATTAATATTCTTTATATTAATAAATTATTTTTTTGTTGTAGATTGATAGGTGAATTTTTGTTACCACCATCAAATATTCTACCTTGCTCATACCAAGAATTATATACCATTATGAAAGATATTGGAATGGAGTATCAAGCAATAGATACATGTCCCAAAGATCATATTATATATCATAAACAACATGAATTTGCAACAAAATGTTCAAAATGTCATATTAGTAGATATCAAACATATCAACTAACAAAAAAGGTGTCTCGCAAGGTTCTTCGTTATATTCTCATTATTTCATGTATGCAAAGATTATTTAGGTGTGAAAGCTTAGTGCAACTTATGGATTACCATGCATGGAATAGAAGTGGAGATGACATTCTCTAATGCCTGTAGATGGTTTTGTATTTAGGGACATAGAGGAAAAATGACCACACTTTAAAGAAGAACCTCATAATCTTAGGCTTTCATTAGCAGCAGATGGTGTCGATCCATTTGGAGAGATGAGATCTATTTACTATGTGTGGCTTGTTTTCATTATCAGCAATAACATTCCTCTATGGATGCCAATAAAGAGGGGGCACATAATGTTGGCAATGATTGTTGTAGGTATTTTTTCATTTAATATTCATGTACATTAAATTATATATATTGCAGTAAAATAGTTATAATAACTATGTAATGTTTGTATTCATTCAAGTAGGTAAGTACCAAGTTAAAGATACGAATGTGTGTATTGAGCCTCTTATTGATGATTTATTGAAGTTATGGAATGATGTCACTATGTATGACATCTCTAAACTAAGATAACAAAGATGATTTCAATTCCATGCAATTCTTGTATGGACAATTCATGATGCCCTAGGGATAACACATTTTTGTGGTATGTTATAAAGTTCAACTTGCTCACTTTAATAATATTTAATTTTGTAAAGCATATATCATGCATTTTTTAAACTAATATATTCAATATATGTAATTAAAAAATATACATATTTAATCCAATTATACATGATCTTGTAGGTCTTCAAATAAAGGAAAAAATTGCATGTCCTATTTTGGTTTAAAGATGAAATCTCATCATTCAACAAGTTTAGGAAAGCATGTGTTTGATGAGTATAGGAACTTCCTCCATATAAATCTTAAGTATCAAACTATTGAAAAAAATCTTTTCAATGGGAAAGAAAATGATACATCAAAACCATGAAGAATGACACCTCACCTATGGAAGTTGGAATATAATAGAACTAATTGTCAGGGTAATCATGTCATTCAATTAAATTGTTTATCTATCATATATGATATGTTTGGAACTTATATTTTTAAATTGTGTTATATCTACTTGTGATCTAATTGACAATTATTGTTGTTGTTAATTATTTTAACTTATATGCTTCATGAAGGTTGTCAAGGCATTAATGACCAGCTTCCAAAGGGACTGAATAGTTATCCCAGATAATTTAGTAGGTTGCCCTACAATGAGTAGCTACAAATTGTGCATTTTTTTGATGCCATGTTCATTATGTCCTTGTAGCATAGCTCTAATATGTTCATAGAGGTTAAATTTCTCATTGTATTTATCTACACTTCTTGAAATTGATTTTATTACAATTTTGGTACCTCTATGCATATTCTTTATCTTGGTTGTACTCTAATGCTTTTGTAACAATATTGTAAAAAGAAATAAATCTTTTCATGTTGTCTACTATGTAATCTTTAACATATGTATCATGCGAAGTTTATGTAAATTTGATTATGATTAACATTCATATAAGATGTAATCTAACAAAGGATAAATGAATTTTGTATGTAGGACCCTGAACCCCTTTGGTGAGGATCCTGCATAGTCTACATAAAGGCAAGGTGAGGATTCTTCTCATGGATCAACAGGTATAAGTGAATACACCCATCTTGGAGTGGGTTAATAATAAGCCAGGTTTTAGCAACTATATTTTGTCAAGCCTTTGATTTTTTTCTCTCCTCAACATAAGGTTCAACTTTGAAAAACAATTTCAACTTCAAAGGGAATCAACTCACCCTCAAGGATATTTATCCTTCAACCTATGAATTCAAACAACCATCCTTTAAACTGACACAAACCCACTTGAATCTATGTGGTTTGGATTCTTTTATCATGGAAATCAACTTGCTCAAGTTTTGAAACTCCAAAATTACCAGGAAAAGAAACTTGCTTAGTTTTTGAAACCTCCACATTAGCAACAACTCTATTATAATTATAAGCACTTAAGGCTTGAGTTGGGCTTAGTCAAATTTCAATCTCAACCTCAACTTTAGGGAAAACTTATTTAAATAGACCTTTGACAACCTTCCCTCAAATCTGTTTGCAGCATTCACAAAAATCAACAAGATATGGTGAACCATCTACTACCAATTCTACAGTGGGCATGCATCCGGCCAAAAAATCAACCCTAAGAGAATCCAAAACTTGCGAAGAAAAATCTTTCCATGAGCCATTCCAAAAATACATAACCCTCATTGGCATTGAACTCTTACGAAAATTCTCATAATTAAGCAATGTTGCCTTTCCAGAACAACACTAATACACACTACATTTATAACCCCTATTCTTTTTTCCATAGGTAATTCCATTATTCTTTTCCCACTCCAATGGGGTTTTAACCTTGGTGGTAAGAACAACAACACCACCTTTAGACCAACACACCATGCCACTATTGACAGATTGCTTAGAAGTGTGTAAAATCCTCAAGGAGGAAGATGTATATATAATACACACTACATATTCATTTTATGATGTGTCATCTCTAGCATCAGACTTGTTCTTTGTAATGTTTGGCTATGTGCATGTGATTTTTATTTTATCATTGTCCTCTTTGGCTACATGACTATACGAGCTATTTTATCATAATTTCCTCTCACAATAACAATAGACCCTCTACCAATTATCTATGTCATTTGATGGAGTGTAGGTACCACCAATAGGTATTTATCACATTTTTCTTCCTCAAGCAAGGGAAATTTAGGAGGAGAAGAGGAAATCGAAACATGTAGTAGGTCTAAAAGAGGGAGATCAACTAGAGGTCAAAAGATTAGAAGCAAATTTGGTAAACATGTGGAATTTTTTCTTGTTGAAGGGGGGTCATGTTCTTATGATGATGAGAGCATAGGTGGCATCAAGGTTCCCTTGACGTACAAACATCTACAAAAATAATAGGTATCCAAGGAACTTCCTCCAATAAACACTATTTTTTGTGTTAATGAGAGGATATATCGCGTATAACCATCATCATTGCATGCTTTGGGCCTATTTTCCATGGATGACATAATGGTTTGTTACAAAAAAGTTGTTGAATTGATAGATTATGTCAGACCCTATTACATTTACAATGATTGGATGCAGCTAGTTTGATGCACACGAAGTATGCATAGGTATGCCCTGACAACAAATTATATACAACTAAAAGATAATGATCAAAGTAAAAGAGTGGTTGTGTACATTAATAGAAGGCCAAAAGAAACATGGAATATTGCAAGGTTTATAAATAGTACATGACCTAGGTCAACAAATAGGCAACCCAATTGCATATTCGAGGCATGTGAGGCAACCGTGTATTCATATGTGCAATAAAATCAATAACTGTAGGGAAAGATATGGTAATCAATTATAATTTGAATCACATGGATATAAACAAATGTTACTATGGGGGTAGTACATACTATATACCATTTTAACCAACCTCCAATTAATGACTTCAATATATAATTTTATTATTATTATTTTTTTCATAATGGTTTCATTTCTCTAATATTTTTTTATATTTATTTTTTCTCATAGTGGGACATTGATCATAAGGGAAGTCTTCAGCCCATGTGGCAAATCATAATGCATCTCCAAGTGCTTCTACCCAGCAGGTATACCTCATTGTAATTGTACAAATTAGATACGAGCAAAATGTTATATTATTATGTTCTTTTCGTTAGGCTTTTGGATTAATTTTGATAATGCTACTAATATTCTTGTCACAGTTTGATGTTTGGGGGAAGGCAACTACAATAGATGAGAGCATCAATATAGAGTTGGGCTCACTATTATGTGATGATGACATTTCATATTCCACAAACCTTGTTGATATGATAAGAAAGACTTTTAAAAAAATGTAATAAAGAACTCCTTTGATTTTTATTCATACTCCCTCAAACTGATGAGATAAAATAAAGGGTGAAACAATTGACTTAGATATTACAAAACTTGCAAGTAAGTTATCATGAGATCTTTAATTATAATATAAGTTCATTCATGTTTTATATTTTATACTCTTTTATGTCATGAACTAAAATATATGTCATTTTTACAAGAATTTTTGCATCCTCATGTTCATATTGGCCATGATCAGGGTACTCTAGGTACTTCAGGTGTTGGCCATGTTCCTATGCATACACCACCTCATTTGACCCCGTCATCTATACCTATATTTCCAACTGGATTGTTGGCAACATGTAACATGCAAGCATCGGGTAGTGCACCCTCTGACCATGGGCTCATGGAAAAGGGTGCACCAGGACATGTACATAGGGATGAGGAGGGTACTAGTAGTCATGGTGATATTTTAGCATCATTTCCTAGATCTTCCTATATTACTAGTATGGGAACATTGTCGGTCACATTTATGGTGACCAATGATTTAGTTCCCATAAAGATAGAGAAGGTTCCAGGTACTTTGAATTTTTTAATTATTATTATAATAGCCAAATTGTAATTTACTTATTGATCACTCTTTTTGGACTAATGATCCCATGATTTTTTTTTGCAGACAATGATGTTTTTTATAAAAAAACTAAATGATATTACATTGGAGATCTTTGGGCCCACATACATATATTATGGAATTCCCAAAATCAACAATTAAAAGATGAACTCATAAAATACCTAGTTGTGTTCTTTGGAAATGACACATTCAAAAAAACTGAGGTCCTTCAAAAAGATGGTACATATCTAAAGTATGTAAGGGACCAATATAGGTCACATTTAGAGAAGAACAAAAAGTACGAGCTTCCCCCCATGAATCCAAAGAGGGAGTGGAAGGACCTAGTGTTGGATGGAAAGGATAAGGTTGAAAAGAGAAAATGACATACACCAATGGTCCAAGGAAGGTATTTGATACTATCAACAATGTAATTGTGTACTTATCACTCTTTTATTTTTACATAATCTAACATATTTCAAACTTTCCATAGACTGCCTAACACATTGAAGGCAACAAAAGGAAGACTAGAAAAATACGGACAACACAAACTTGGTTTTGGTCATTATATGAAAATTATCACATGAATTGTAAGTATCAATAAATGAAAATTTGCATCGAAATAACAATTGAAAATAATTTTTGTTTTATCACACAATAGAAGCAAAATTCTTGATATTACACAAAAATGTACAACTCCAAATTCAATAGAGCGCCTAGTACACAGAATGACATGAAGATTGCCTTCCAGAAAGGCTATGGAGCCGTGGCTGAATGCATAAGAGTCTTTAGTGGGAAAACATGAGCTTCCAATGCATCCAATACGTAGGTAACTAACCTAAATGAAGATTATTTAAAATTGAATACTTGTGCAATCTATTCAGTATTAATTTCCACCATAAAGTGACTATGTGCCTATTTGTTTTAAATAAACAAACAATGATAACAATGCACATGACATTAGAATGCAACCTATTGAGGGTGGATCACAACCTACACATGAAGGTCATGGTGTGGATATCGATACTAGATGTATTCATGTGTTATATAAAACTTTTTATGTAATACAATTAAACATCTTTAATTACCATTGGTGTAGTAATTAATGTAACATTTTTTGTTTACTTTAGAGCATGTAGAGCATGATGAACAAGTTGAGCATGATCAAGAACATGATGTTCCCCCATCAGGTAAACTTGACCATTATTATTCTTTTAAATGAATTTAATTACAATTGGTGTATTGATTAATGTAACCTTTCATGTTTCAACTCCAAAGGATTTAGAGGGTGTTCAACATGTTGAGGATGAGGTTAGATGACATGATCGGGAAGATGATGTGACCCCATCAGGTAAAGAGCACCCTTGTAATGTTCTTTTAACTAATGAAATAATTGTAACAATATTAGTAAAGAAACTTATCAATTTAACCCATTTCTTTGTTATTGCAGCGGACCCCCCTTTGCATAGGCCTCCATGTCGTGTCACTAGGCATACATTAAGATCATGAGTAGAGGGCACACCAATTGAAGAGGGGGAAAATGATGAAGAAAATGATGCTCCACTTCATCTTTACTTAGATTCAAAAAAGAAAAGAAATGGTTGTAATCATATTATGTGTTAATGAATGAATGTTATGTGTTGATGAATGTTATGTGATAATGAATGAATGTTATATTTTATTAATGGATGAAATAATGAATGAATTTTATATGTTAATAGATAATTTAGAGTGATGTTAGGGGAGGGGGGGGGTCTAGATGAGCTTCTAACTTCACGTGTTTGGCCTTGTTAAGTAGAGAATATTAAACTATTCTTGAAACAAAGAGAAGCTCAATAAGGTAACACACTCTCTAAGTATTTCATTATGTTGCACTGTTAATCTTATTGAATGATGTGTACTGAATATTAATTATTGGGTCCAACAAAGGCAACACAAACAACAACACTAAGTTACTTAGTGGAGAGCATCATAGCTAAGGTCCTTGATTAAGATTTCTGATTTTTGTTTCAATTTTTTGTTTACATATCAACTTGTTGTTTATCAAACTTAATTCAACATGTAATAAATTTGAAACTTTGATTCTTCCAAATTAATCTTATACTCTATATACAACTGGTCCATACATCAGTAGTATGCTGACATACAAGATAATTGAGGGTGTGTTGGATTTCTTCTTATTTGCAGGGACTTCTCCATTGGATGTGGTTCAACAATACAATACCCTCATAGTATATCTAGTTGTAATACCCTATTGGGCTTTTGGTATGTCCTTATGAAGCCCACTCTACACATTGTATTTATTAAATATAGAACTAATATCATAATTAACATGCCATATTAAATAAAATCATAAGAGTTGACATTAAGATGTTTAATTATTTTTCATATAATTTATAAAATATACAAACCATTTTTTCCAAGTGGAATATAAGGTCAAATCTAACCTATGTCTTGTATACCTAATTATGTTTGTTTCAGTGGTGCATTCAAACAATGCAGGGTAGAAAAGTTTCAAATGCCATGATATAATTAAAGGGTTTCCAATTTCTTTGATACACTTATTATCTATTTTTTGTTGAAAATATCCTTAAGATCATGTTTGTAATTTTTATCTAGTTGTCCATTTACATTTATATCCCATAAGTATTACATTATATTAAGTGGATTGTTCTAATTTGAACATAATATAATGACTCTATTTGAAAGCTATCCTTAGTTGATCTTCAACACATATGCAATTAGTTTCAATTCACTTATCATGAAGCAACTTATTTTAACTAATATCAAAACAATAGGTGTTTATAAAAACCTATCAAATATCAACACAAAACATGATCTTAATTTATGTATGGTGTAGGAGCACCTATTGGTCAAAGAAGGCTCATAGTGTCTTTTGTGTCATACATGAAGAAAAACACTCAAAAACTCCTATTTTACCTTGATCTTACTCTTATAGGTCAAAGAAGGCCCATGGAGTCTTTTGTGTTTAGGATGATAATAAAGCATGTAATAAGGTCTTTTTGACCATTTGGATAACAATTCTAATAATTTGAAGTCAATTTGTAAGGCTAATAAGCCAAATTATCATTGTAAGGCCAATTATGGCCATTGGGTCAAACTTGGTCAAACTGGTCAAATGAGTAAGATCAAGGTAGAATATGATTTTTTGAGTGTTTTTATTCATGTATGAAATAAATTTATGTAGTTGGAACACTAAATTGTCAAAAATTGCAAAATGTTGCAAAAATTACTTTTGCAATATTTGCATAAAAGGTTATCAAATTGAGTCTAACCATGGAGGAAACTTCGTAGTTAAGCGCGCTTGAGTTGGAGTAGTACTGGGATGGGTGACCTCCCGGGAAGTCCTGGTGCTTCACCTCTGTGAGCATCACCTAGATCCAATGAGTGCTAAGTGTTCCATTCATTCTCATGAGAGATGGGTTTGTGTGAACCACTACTCATGAACCATGGGTCAATGAGTTTGACTCAAAAAACTACATAGTTGAATCCTAATAGCAATATCACAATTTGACTTGCTGTGGAAAAATATCTCCTACTTATAAATTGAGTCTAAACAAGACAAAAAAACTTAGAGGTCAATTGAATCAATTAAAATTGGTTTTAATATGATTATAAATCCTCTTTGGGTTGAGGGTAAGCCATTGTGTGAGTTTGGAGATAAAAAATTCAATAAAATGCTTATTTAAGGGATTGAGCTTTGTCATCTTTTGTTGATCAGAAATCATTTCCTCATTGAAATGGATTGAATATGTTCTAAAAATAATTGGAGAACAAAACATATTGAATCTACTTTCTTTCAAACCTGGTTTGAAGGTTTATCATGATCCATGCTAAGAGATCCGTACTTTTCTTTTAAATATGTTAAAAAATCCTCAAAACAAGGGTTAGTGAATAAAACATGTTATTTCTCTCATTGGCACCATCCAAAAAATTTGATTCTCTGATATTTAGTAGTGTTTTGAATAATCTTTTAGTTAGTATAGGTCTCGATTTAGATGATTTTGTCTAAGAAGAGAATTTGGAGGCTCTAACGTGATTGGTATGGTGTATTAAACTATCTTTAACAACAAACCATAATATTTGATTAAATTATGTATATGTATGTTGTTTTCCATTAGTTTAAGGAGTTGGATGTGATCATAAAAAAACCCCAATATTAAGGATATGCATTTATTTCTCATGGTTGGAATTGTGTATCAATGAAGTTTGAATCCTTTTATAAGCCACAATTAAGTCATAGTCAAAAAGTTCTTTTTTACCCAAGTAATCTTGTTACCATTTAAGTTCAATGGTGAATCAAGTAGTTATTATCTTGAAAGGACATTCCCATCCTTAATTTGGTTTCAAAATTGAGTGAACATTCATATAAGTTGGAAGGGGAAGTGTGCTCATTATAAGAGCATGCTCATATAGTGTTGACTCCTTGTCTAATCTGGGTACTTAAAGATAATGGAAGTTTGTATCAAATGTCTTTGTAGGGGTCAGTGAATGCCATTTTCACTTAATGGTTCCAAGGGGAATGAAGATGGTAGTAATCTATTTAATTGAAGAATCAATTAATGATTTGGTGTTTTTGTCCAAAGTTCGTGTTAGTTACTCATGATAGTCACGTGTTCTTACTGTTCCTAAGCATTTTCTTATATGTATTTGGATTGAATGACGCCTAAAACTTACTGTAAATTGTATAATGGTTAATCTACTTCAAACAAACCCTGATTTTAGAAATTTTTGTGGACTATAGGCTGAGAATGATTGATTTTTCAAAAAACTATTTCAAAACCCTCACCAATTGGGGTTTGATGAAAGATATGTTAGTATCTTCTATTTTAACTATCCAAAAAATTTGATCCTTTGGTATTTGGTAGCACATTGAATGAACTTCAAGATGGAATTGATCTCAGTTTAAATGTATTTATCTTTGATAAAATAATTGATTCCCTAGCGGGCCTCCACAGTGATTTCTCTATGATTTTGATAGTACAATACAATGTTTTGATTATTATTGATGCTTGAAGGGTTTTTTATCGCATAAAAGGATGAAATAAGAGTTAGAAAATTTCAATGTCCCATCAAATATGTAGATTAAAGGATCTTGTGAGTGGATCTAATGAAGTTTAGAGTGGATATTCTTTGATCTAATAACCTTGCAATTAAAGGAGATGGTCTTCACAATATTGATCACTTAGTTCATTTGTTCAAATTGTTAACACCAATAGTAGATTTAAAGGTTATTTGTCAAGAAAGTTGTTTAAGACCTAAAGTATTGAACATGGTTTACATTGCTACAATTGTGAAGAGGAGATTGGCTTTGATGTTGTTTATTATATTATGATCAACAATTGTATTGTTGTTATTGATGATTTTGTTTGTGGATAGTGACGAGTTTATAGATAATAATGGACAACAAGTTCCTTGAAGAATGTTCACCGTGATATCAATTTTCTATTGAATTGATAATATATGATCTTGTGAAGTGGACTAATGACCAAATATAGTGGATTGGGATGATAAAGGATACAAATAATATTTCAAAACATTTTGGATCGAGATCCTTCATACATTTAATGAATGATCACATAGAATTGCTTCTAACTGTTTAAAACTATGATTGGAACAATCCATCAAACTTAGTCTTAAAGTCAAGTTATTTGATAACTTGTGACCCTGGTAAGGTATTGAGAAGATAGATACAACTGATTTCATTTACTTATTAAGGTCTCCTTCAATGTTCAAAGTCCAATTGCATCCAATACTACCAAATTTGTCTAAATCTATGATTGATACAGTCAGATTTGTTTACTTTTCCATTTATCCATCTGGTTTGCAATTGTTTGAAGTTTTTTAGTATATGAATGGCAGCTCCATATCATTATCTTCCCACTGGATAATTCTCCTAATTTTTGTGGTCTATAGTTGGCCAACTATGCACTATTTTTGCTATTTAAACTGCCAAACCGGTGATAGTCATCACTGTGTATGTTTTCTTTCATTTGGTGCAGCCAAATCTCATTTTGTATCCATATTTAAGGCCATGTAATTGGTTTTAAAATTTACCTTAATATCCTTTGATATGCATGGAGACTGTGGAGAGCATTTGTCCTAGTTGTAATGTAGTTGGGTCTCTTGGTAAATATTTGACCAGACAATGAATGAGTAAGTTGATTCTCCATTGGTTTAAAAGTTGAGTATTGATCGGACAAAAAGGGTTGTATCTTGACAGATAGTGTTTTTTGATAGTGGTGTTTAGAGTTTTATTTTGACCCTATGTTTGGTGGGTTATAGGAGATAGTAGTGTCTTTGTGTGTGAATGGTCAAGGGGACAACATAATTTCCCTAAGCTTATGGATCAGAGAGAGTTCTTTTGAATCCTAGAGTTGTTGAGATAAATAAAGACTATGTTGAAAGGTTGTTTCCAAGCCTTTAAGTAAAAGATTAAGTTATTGTGTTAAGTTTTCCTGTGGGCTGGGTGTGATCTATGAGTACTAGATGTTTTGTTCCATTTGAGAACAATGGAGCAAGTTATTTTGTGAAGAAAGATATGGTGAGAGTTGTTGTGATTGGGAGTAGAACCTTGGATCAAGAGTAGATCCTTGTAAATATTTTCATATTGAAGGGATATTTTAAATGCCCCATTTCCATGAAACAAGAACCGTGAAAGGTGTTTGGGTTAGTGAGTACCCTAGCTGTTGTGTTTGTGTTGAGATTGTCGGTGAACATATTGTGATTCTTGGAATTTAATATTGTTAGATGCCTCAAACCCATCAAATTGAGAACTTAGAAAGATGTTTGATCATTTCTATATGTCCACCATGGCATTTTCTACCACAACATTTGACAAAAAAAAATATAAATGTATATTTTAAAAAAACATACCACATTTGTCCAATTTTTGAAGAACATACCCATCGAGTTTTCGATGATAGTACTGTAACTATGACAAAACATTTGCTGCATGTACAACATTATCATCAAAGATCTCTGGCAAGTGAAATATTTTGATGATATTTATTGTCAAATTTCTGATGGACTACAGAACACCGTATGACAAGAATCTTGAGCTTGCGATTTTTTTTTTTGTCATAGGTACAACATTCTCATCAGAGCCTATTGCTTGGTTTTTGTCAGAGGTTTGATGACTTTGTTTGTCAGAATTATGATGAAAATAATGGCATTTGATGCCTCTATAATTTTTGACGATACTTGTGTCAAACTTCTGACAAAATATTACTTGTCGAACACTCTGACAAAATTCCAACGACAAAAAAATGGGTAGCAATTCATTGAACCTTCGACATCTAACCGTCAAAATTGTGATGATCTTTCATTATACAATGTACCCAAATGTGTTAGTGATTTGAGGATAATGTTATCACTATAATGGAGAATTATGTGTTACCTTTTAAGAGGGATATGCTATACCATATCAGTCACAATATTATGCATATAAAGGACTCATATATAATAACATGGACAACAAAAGAGAAGGAATACTTTCTGTAAAGAAAAACTTCATCTTGATCAAATCAATAGAACATATATGAAAAATAGAGGTATGTAAATGTTCAGTACAATTACTTAATGCCTTTTGAAACATGCAAGTGAAAGCAGTGGTATTTTCTTGTATAATATTTATAACAGAGCCATTGAGAATTAAGAATAGATGCAACAAAGAATAATAAAGTGGCAAGATAGTGGACAACTCACAATCATTGTGACTGTCATAACAATCCAACATGAAGAGAGATCAAAATACATGAGATAGAACAAACATAATTATTAATGCTATCATGGTGATGAATGAAAAAGTGTCATGGAAATAGAGGTATATAATGAAATGATGTTTCCAAAAACCCTCGACACAGTAGTCATAATACATAGGAGGAATAAAAGCATTTTTATCATTTGTTATTGTGTGATTTATACCTAGCTATTTTTCCTCAAATGAGTAGTGCTTCAAATGTTGCAAAGTAACAAGGGTTTGAAAGAAAAGTAGTTATAAAGGACTCAAATTTCATATATACAAAGTGCAGATAGTGTATGGATTAGAAATTTGGTAGCCATTTTTGTGTAAGGCAATAATGTGCCTACGTCAAATTTTGAGGATATATGCCTTAGATTTGGAAAATAGTAGAAACCCTCATGTCGTAAGGAATCAAATGTACATATTTAAGCTAGAGGCCCTCATTTTCATGCAATGATAATATAGATTATTTAAAAATTATAAGAAGATTCAAGGGTTTATCAACACTAGCAAAGAAAAGATACAAAACC